>CM072523.1:2104810-2214810 GCA_036898135.1 Oncomelania hupensis | reverse complement strand
AAAACATGCTGAAACCTCGATTCGATTTTTAATTAATCAAATTTAATTAATTAAACACAAAATTTTGTAAGATTGGTGACATGAGTGCAAAAGTGTTTTGAATGGAAATAAAACAAAATTTGCGGTATTACGGAACGGCACGTTCTTGACATGGGCTGAATCGGAAGCGCGCGGAATGAGGCTATTGCAGTTTGTGGACATTTTGTTTATTTATTTATCTCAGAAACGGTTAAACGTTCGGTAAGGAAATGTCGGCTATAACGATTTCGAGGGTTTTGAGCGCACAGCTGGCCGATCCGCAGCGCCCAGCACCTGCCCAGATCAGCGTCCTTAACCGGACAAACTTTACAGTAGAGGCGAAGAAGGACTTCCGGCTAAGCAATTTATATATATAGAAAGAAACAATCAACTATAGTTCGTGTGATCATATTATTTTCCCCTTTACCAACAACTGGCCCGCTGGTGTCAGTATAAATCGGTCCCGTAGTCACCTATATGCGAAAGTGTCGTGTGACTATAATCTACAAACAACAACAACTATAGTTCGAAACTATTTTTTTCAGTGAATGTTAAACGGATGTGTTAAGAGAGCGTGGTCAAAGTAGGGTCCTTTACGTCGCTTAGCCACGAGCGTTAAAAGAGGAAGTGAGCTATCAAACCCTGCATATCAGTACATCATTGAAGATGTATATTCCATGTCCCCTTATAGCCACAATATTATAATGGCGTCCCCTGTGTAAAGATGATGTGAGACACACATTTGTGATTTGACTTCCTGCTGGCTGGCTTTGCTAATCCTCTGTTTTACAACAGATGGAAGTGTCGCTTACAACGTTCAATTGACTTTTAGCAAGCATCGCTCTCAGTCTCACTCACTCTTTTGTACACCCGAGCCCCACTCTCGCCCTCAGTCATTTTATGTTCTACAGTTTGTGTTATTTTGAGATTTCCTGTTTCCTCTGTTGGAGATAATCAAGTATTCTGGAATGTTCCTTATGCACTTTGAGCAGTGGTTATGGATAGATACCTACGCAATGCAAATCAACATCCTCCTCCGGCTCTTCCTTCTCCTCCTCCTCCCTATTATTATTAAGCCTACTCCAAAATCCCGGTTTTCTCAGGAAGTTCTCGAAGGTCCTTTAAAAACAATTAATGTACGCGTTATGGCAATGATAAATAACGATATATAAATCCCACACAATAGTTGCTATGTGATGGAAGATTGTTTATTCACGCGTGGTGAATGCATTGTACTGTTGTATTTATTTTCTTATACATATTAACCTACATCTATGCATTGTTGTATCATAAGCCAACTTTGTATGGGGTTAATTCAACATAGGGCTACGTCAGAACCCTTACAATGTCTTCTAGGACCCGGACATTGCTGACAAATTTAATATTGATAGAGTTGTGGCCGAGTGGTCTAAGGCGGGACTAACTTGCCTTGTCCACAGGTCAGAAATCAATGGCCCCTGACAGGTGTGGGATCGATCCAGCATCTGGGCGTTATCTTTCTCCGAATATTATTTACTTTTAACTCAGGCAACGTTTCGGGGGGTTAATTTTCTCCTGCTCCCACAGCAAAATTTTAAAAAACACAACTAATATTAGGTGGGTTGGCTTTGGGCGCGCCACAGGCTGCAACTACGCCTTCCCCCAGAAGAGGTGGCCCAGAATTTTCCGCTAAAAAGGGACAATAAAGTGTCAAAAAAAGGGCTGTAGAGAAAACAACTGACGCAGGCAATTAAACTTTAAAGAAAAGAACACCAACATACAAACAACAACAACAACAACAACAACAACAATCTTTACATATGATATAATACCGATTTTGTTTAGATTGGCGAGTCATTTGTAGTCAGGTTCAGCCTCAGTTTCAAGTACTCCACTTGTAAGTTATCACCGCCATTCTTATCAAACTGACACACATTATCTCTATTCTCACACATGCACATACACAAACACACACACACAAACACACACACCCACACAACTCCAACCTCTCGCCACATCTCCCCAAACCTGTTTTCTTTC
This sequence comes from Oncomelania hupensis, assembly GCA_036898135.1. Classification (NCBI taxonomy): domain Eukaryota; kingdom Metazoa; phylum Mollusca; class Gastropoda; order Littorinimorpha; family Pomatiopsidae; genus Oncomelania; species Oncomelania hupensis. The sequence continues at coordinate 2,212,773 of CM072523.1, read as the reverse complement.
CTTTTTGTGTGCATTATAATTGTCTGTCCGGTCCCTACTTATGTCATACTGTATCCCACCTCTCTCCCTCCCTCTCTCTCTCCCTCTCTCTCTCTCCCTCTCTCTCTCCTTATCACATCTTCCAGTGGATTTGTTTATCTATATATATAAATTGCTTAGCCGGAAGTCCTTCTTCGCCTCTACTATAAAGTTTGTCCGGTGTGGACGCTGATCTGGGCAGATGCTGGGCGCTGCGGATCGGCCTGCTGTGTGCTCAAAACCAGCGAAATCGTTATAGCCGACATTTCCTTACCGAACGTTTAACCGTTTTTGAGATAAATAAATAAACAAAATGTCCACAAACTGCAATAGCTTCATTCCGCGCGCTTCCATTAAAAATCAAATTGAGGTTACAGCATGTTTTCCCATATAGACCAAAAAATTGATGGTCTTTCTAGGAAGTCTTGGTATTACTTAGTTCAAATCTCACGCGGGCCATTTTTTTTACACTACAATATGGATGTTTTTCTTTTTAATTTAGGCTTTTTACCTTTATTATTATTATTATTATTATTATTATTATTATTATTATTATTATTATTATTATTATTATTATTATTATTATTATTATATCTTATATCAAATTTTCTTTTAAAACCTTTTTATGATTTCTATTGGTATTATTCTATATTCAATATTAGTAGTAGTAGTAGTAGTAGTAGTAGTAGTAGTAGTAGTAGTACCAAGGATCGGGATGGGGTGGTACGTGTAGGTAAAAGGGGGCTACGGGTAGGTTTAAAGGGGCATGGGTAGGCATAACGGGGATACGGGTATATATAAGGGGGTATGTTGATGGTCGATTCCTTTCATCCATACCTGCAAAACGCTCAACGGGGAAGTATCAAGGAGGGTACAGGTAGGTTACAAGGGGGATACGGAAGGTATCAAGGGGTATTGGGAGGTATCAAGTGGGTTCGGGGAGGTATCAAGGGGGTATGGTGAGGCATCATGGAGGGGGACGGGGAGATATCAGGGGGGGGGGGTATGGGGAGGTATCAAGGGGGATATGGGGAGGTATCATCGTCCAAATGAAACTCGCAGACAACAGTTGTCTCTCTGTCTACATTTTAAACAGCAACCTGTGTACCCTGGCTTGCCAGGGTACAAAACCACTAGTATCCAATAAGCCAGTTGGTGTGTTCAAAGGGGCAGGTGACCAGAACAGGCCCCAACAATTATTTGGGATGAAAATAAAAGCACTGAATTAGTCAAAGCGACTCTAACAGAAGATAATATGTCCTGATTATCCTATCCCTATCTATCCAATCCTATCCCATAACTCGGAGGTCGCAGGGGCACCACAGATGATCGTTTAACCAGCATACTCCATCTTTCCCTGTCCTCAGCAACCCTGATTGTTTTGTTCAGGGTAGGTCAAACCAGTCCATTCTCGAATGTTGTCCTCCCACCTCTTTTTCGGTCTCCCTCTTCTTCTACCTCTTTGCACTGTGCCTTGCAGGATGGTCTTTGCAAGACCTGATGATCTGGTGACGCGTCCTGATTAAAAGATCCCAAATCGAAGGCTTGTTTGCTTTTGTCAAAAACGGGTTTGCCCTAAAATTCTAATTGTTATTGCATTAAACCATGATATAGTGGACTTTCCTTGCTCAAACCCTCCCCTAACGTTTCAATGTTTTCCATGTTTTTAACGGTACAACCGTGGGACCTTTGACGCTATTTCTGAGTGAAGCACACGGTTTGAAGTGTGCGTCTTTGGTGTGTTGTAGGGCAGGGTCTATTTCATCAACCTTAAACAAAAAAAAAACAACTAACGAGCAATTGCTTTTACGAATTCTGTCTTACTGGCTTTGGTAGTTGCTATTTTTAGCTCCAGAGTGTTGGCTGCCTAGCCAATGGCTGTTGTTATTAATTATTACTACTATTACTACTACTACTATTACTACTACTATTATTACTACTGCTACTGCTACTACTACTACTACTACTACTACTACTACTACTACTACTACTACTACTATGTTCTCTGTCACAACTTCTTCACAGATTCTTGTCCTTCTTACCTTGCTGATCTACTGTCTGTCTACTCTCCTTCACGCACTTTAAGATCTTCTGCTGACACTCGCACACTCAAGGTTCCCGTCACCCGCACTAAGACATACGGCCAACGTGCATTCGCTTACTCTGCACCCAAGCAGTGGAATTCCCTTCCCTCCCACATCCGCAACATACAATCAACGCAGGCATTCAAAAAGGCCCTCAAAACCCACCTCTTCAAACTGCATTATGCAGACTGATTTGTATCCCGCTGCCATTCTCTCCTCTTTTATTTCTGTCTGATCCGTAAGTGTGTTCACGGCTGTTAATATTTATACTGTTTCCTTGCCTGGGTCTAACCGGGCATATAAATAGCTGTGAATAAGTTTTTGCTATTCTATTTTTGTCTTTTTTTGTCATTTTTGTACATAGTTGTAAATAGTTCTTACTTTTACTGTTCCGTCTTTTGGTGTATCGTAGCAAAAGCGATGTTTGATCGAGTGCATGTATTTTTATGTAATGACTATGTAAAGCGCGGTGAGTCTGGTCGTAGGCTGGAGTACCCGCTATATAAAAATCCGTTATTATTATTATTATTTATACTACTACCATTGATGATGATGATGATGATGATGATGATGATGATGATGATGATGATGATGATGATGATGATGATGACAATAATAATAATAATAATAATAATAATAATAATAATAATAATAATAATAATAATAATAATAATAATAATAATAATAATAAGGCAGATGATAATGATGGTGAAGGAGATTCAAGATTCAACACTATACTTTTTTTTAAAAATCTCAAACAGAGAATTATGCTGATCAGTACTAAAACAAATTGCAATAAACCTATAACAAAACACCATTGCAAACAATAACTTACTCATTCCTCAACTACATTTCAAAAGAATTATGATGATGACGATGATGATGTCGATGACGATGATGATAATGATGATGATGATGATGATGATGATGATGATGATGATGATGATGGTGGTGGAGATGGAGATGGCAATGATGATGATTTATTTAGTAAAGCGCAAATCTAAACTAATTGTCTGCTCTAAGCGCTTGCGTGCATTTACACCTACTCGCAAGGATAAAAAAATTATAACATATAAAAACATTAAACAATAAATCTAAGCACTATAGACAAAGTGCAAGGAGGTAGAAGAAGAGGGAGACCGAAAAAGAGATGGAGGACAACATTCGAGAATGGACTGATTTGACACTGAGCGAAACAATCAGGGTTGCTGAGGACAGGGAAAGATGGAGTACGCTGGTTAAACGATCATCTGTGGTACCCCTACGACCTCCGAGTTACGGGATAGGATAGGATAGGATAGACAAATATCGAGAACAATAAAGGCATGATATAAAATAATGAAAAGGAATAATAATAATAATAATAATAATAATAATAATAATAATAATAATAATAATAATAATAATAATAATAATAATAACAACAACAACAACAACAACAACAACAACAACAACAGAAGTTCTAAATAACTCCTTCAAGAAAGGAAAAGCTTAAAAAAATATGTAAACGCTAATGTAGTGCGTAGTAACTATGAAATGACACATAGGCCTACCTTGGAACTGGACACAATGGTACCACTTGAAGTGAATGCTTGAAAACAACATGCGCATCTACATTTATACTAACACAACATGCACATCTACACTTGTGTAACTGCAGGCCTAGTATACATCCGTGCCGGCTTGCAATCCATTGCATTGACTGTAAAGATGCTGTCCTAGTGAAGGCTACGTCGTAAACAAAAGGCCAAGTCTGCCAATTGTCAGTCCCAGCTAGATAGCGCATCATCTGACCTTAGAAGATGTTTTCTCTCATTCAGTCTTTGCTTAACTGCTCTAACACTCTGCTTGACATAGGCAAGCAGACGATTGCAAATTTATTTTCTCAGAATTGTCAACATAAAATCACTAAAATCAGACTTGGGTTTCTGAAAACCTATCTGATTCAGCTCAGCATTTCCTCACTTCATGTGATTGCTATCAGCACGCGGTCAGTTTTTGAACCTCTGAGCCTGGAACGTCTAAAAAACTTGTTGATAGAGCTAAACCCACAACTTCAGCTTTGGATCCTACCATTAGGTTTGTCTTAGAATTTCTTGAGACTTTACTGCCGGTCTTTCAGAAGATAATAAATTCGACATGCCCGCTGGCACTGTTCCCTGCGCGTTCAATTCTGCTGTCGTTATTCCTGTTCTGAAGAAGTCCAGTTTGGATCGGGAAGTCCTAGGTAATATTCGCCCAGTGTCCAACTTGCTATTTGCATCTACGATCCTTGAACGAGCCGTTGCTGATCAGCTCCGATCTACAACAGCATGTATGTCAAGTTTCAGTCGGCATACAGAAGTGGACAGGATTCTTGAGAGTCATGAGTGATCTCCTGTGGATGGTTGATGAGGGTAGTAATGCACTGCTTGTTCTTCTTGATCTCAGTGCCGCATTCGAAACCATAAATCATGAACTCCTCTTGTGTAGGCTTCATTCTGAAATTGGGGTTTGCAGCACTGTACCAGAATGGTTTTCCTCCTATCTATCGGACAGGTATCAGTGTGTCCATGTCAAGAGGTGCACATCCACTGAAACTCTTCTGTTTGTGGAGTTCCACAAGATTCCGTCCTTGGTCCCCATCTGTTCGCTCTGTATGTTCGGCAGTTGCTTAGCTAATCCCATAAACAGTTTCTCCTTTATCACTTCTTAGATGATGATTCGAAACTATATTCCAAAATTCCAGTTGATTGTGATGCTGCTGTTGCAACTGTCTGGAACGTGGAGATAATTTCTTCTGTATGCATTGTACTTTGACATAGTCAGGAATCAGGACGAGCCAAATGTCCATCTGTCTGACTGTTTTCCCATCCGTCCGACAACTATCTTTCTCAGTAAACTGAAATACTACATTTATCAGTAAGCTGAACGATTAACTATATTTAGTATTCAGTCTCAGTAACAATAATTTATTTGTATTGTGCAAAACCAGACACAGTGGTTGCTCGAAGCGCTTTTCTCCTGCATATACTCAGACTAAATGGCCAGCACACAACATTATATACACAGACCATAGCACACAACATTATATACACAGACCATAGCACACAACATTATATACACAGACCATAGCACACAACATTATATACACAGACCATAGCACACCACATTATATACACAGACCATAGCACACAACATTATATACACAGACCATAGCACACAACATATACACAGGCCATAGCACACAACATTATATACACAGACCATAGCACACAACATTATATACACAGACCATAGCACACAACATTATATACACAGACCATAGCACACAACATTATATACACAGACCATAGCACACAACATTATATACACAGACCATAGCACACCACATTATATACACAGACCATAGCACACAACATTATATACACAGACCATAGCACACAACATATACACAGGCCATAGCACACAACATTATATACACAGACCATAGCACACAACATTATATACACAGACCATAGCACACAACATTATATACACAGACCATAGCACACAAAATTATATACACAGACCATAGCACACAACATATACACAGACCATAGCACACAAAATTATATACACAGACCATAGCACACAACATCATATACACAGACCATAGCACACATTATATACACAGACCATAGCACACTACATTATATACACAGACCATAGCACACAACATTATATACACAGACCATAGCACACAACATTATATACACAGACCATAGCACAGTAAGTGACATCATCGCAGCCTACGATGGAGTTTCGAATTTTACCACCACTTAGATTTTTCAGCCAACCAGAACACAGCTAGGTTAGCTAGAACCAGTTCTGGCCGATTCAAGGAAAGAGATAGAATGTCAGTCTAGTTTGAAACGCTGAGCAGTACACAGTACACTCAAACAGAAATCTCCTGAGAATATTAGACAGCAGTTCTTGTTGAATATTCAAATTCAATCAAGTAGCCACGGCCTGACATTGTCAAACAGGTAAATGAACATACTTCTGTTTCATCGTGATGTATTTATATTATTGTTGAAATTATGTTTGTGGAATTTGCTATGCATAGAATTGAATTGTTAGTCCGACTTTGCCTGACCACGTGGAGAAGCCGACCACGAGGCAAGCACGACCGGTTTTGACGCCATGTGGTCTACCTGACAGAACCACTGTTGTTTAACCTATATGTATGCTTGCAGACCAGTGGCTGTATCCGAGAATGTTTATAATATTATTATTTTTTTTATTTGTATAGTTAGCCACGATTTATATTTGTATATGTATAGGAAATTAGAGTGGAGATTCCAGTGGACCACGGACTTAGCAGAATGTTCATTGCTAATGTATAGAGATGTGGAGCTATCACTGAGGGCTACTGAGGGCTACTTTGGCCTTCAGTGAGACGCTCTGCACAGACCTATTATACAGGGTTGTGCAGAATTTCGTCTCATATGTTACAGACGAGCAGGCGTTATATCGTGAGCCCAACTCAGCAAAAGACAAGAACCAGTCATCGCTGATCGTTGGCTGCCGAGGCATCTCCAGCATTGTGCACAGATAGCCCAACCGTCAAACCACAAAGTCAAAGACTCCACGACAACACAGATTGTCCCAGAAGCGACCTCAACGCAGCGCTTCAACCACGCAGTTAAGTGCCACAAGAAATAGTGCACTAAAACTCTGTAGGCTAACAGGACCACAGTAGTCCACTCTTCAAGAACTCTGACCCTTGAGGCAGAAATCATCCAGTGCCCTATGATGAAAAAGTAGCTGCCTAGACTATCAGCGATCGAACCATTTGCATTGACAATTGAACTTTTAAGTTAGTTTCGTACTTCGAATATCGTGTATAGAGTAGAGGAAATAAATATGTGATTTTTACTGTTATCAAGTGGCTGGACTACTTATGATTCATAGCCGTGTGAAAGCTAGCGTGACAGTGATCCTTTACCATTTTTCTATCTATCTCTGTACCCCAGCCTAAACACAGACCGAGCTCAACAAATAAATGTATTAAGTGAAGTCATAGGGAGATAACTAGCTATCCCCATCGACTAAGACGTGGAGGTAAGAGCAGTCCATTGTGCAGAGCCCAGCAACAATAAAACCCCCGTCACAATAACGCAAGGCGCCTATTTGCTGCTTGATGTGCACAGTCTGACGCCTTTGACCACTGAACGCAATCCTGGGCGACCGAGGAGGAAAGGAACCTAGTGTATTGTGGATGTTTTTGTAACTGGCACTCAATCGTCTAGGACCATGAGTGTCATGATCTTTAAAGTCCGTGCAATGGAACGCGTGCGTGCGTGCGCTATCTAGACCTCGGTTTATACCCTTTTTCGAAAATTTACGTGATCCGAGTTAGTCTGCTGTGAAATTATTATTTTGACAGCACTCGGCCCTGTCACGATCTGGCATGAACGACCTGTCATTACTGCAACAGACAACACTGAACCCACATGTTAACAGTATTCATTACATGTAACGATGTCAGTAAGAGAGAGAGAGAGAGAGAGAGAGAGAGAGAGAGAGAGAGAGAGAGAGAGAGAGAGAGAGGTGAATAAGATAAGTGGGAAAAAGTGTGTGCAACAGTTACCCTCAAGGAAGACCAACATGAACATGTGAACGGGACTAAAAGTACGCTTTGAAAACCTATCCGTGTGTTATTATTGCGGCAAAACGTCATTTGGAAATGGCACAAAACGTGAGACACTCCCGGGAACGAGCAAGCACGTTGGAAATTCCACACCAGCAATTGACACAGCGTACCAATCAACTGAGCTTGTATAACGATGGAAGTTATAATTAAGGCGATCACCTACACCGCAAAAAGGGTGATTTGGACCGCCATTTTGTGCCCACCAGTAGACTAGACTGTTGTATTGTGTGGAACAGAACCGGGTATTGAGTGACCTAGGGGTCTACCGACAGTTCTACAACCTTTTGTAGTTACACTCCAAAGAAGAAACTTTCCTTTAGAAAACTAATGTAAACATTAATCAACGTGGCCATTGCTTGAAGAAGTACTAGCGCGCATCTAACAACAGAGTGAACTGCCCTTGTGTGCTCTTCAGCTTTGGACCAGCGCCTCTTCCCTTTCATCTTTGGCAGGACCAATAAGGTGTAAATGAATGAACATTTAGGTTTAACATCTACACCCACCATTGGCGATATGGCAGACGGGGATAACCATCCCAGGGAACAATACTGCTAAAATGGACAGTGAAAAATGGCCACTTTTTATTGCGCCAACTACGGGATTCGAACTTGGGTGAAAGGGGTGCCAGACTAACGCTCTACCACTTGAGCTACGGCGTTGGGTCTTATTAAGGTGTGTCTGAGTCCGTGTGTGAGGTCAGCTGGTCTGGGAAGAACTATGTAGTCGGTAGTCCAGTATTGAGCACACCCTGCTTGAGAGATAACGCGATGATAAGGACGCCTGAAAACGCGCTGTTTTAACTAACGTCAGTGTAAAATCAAAGATGGCGTCAGTGTAACATCCACAATAATGTCAGTGTAGCGTCAAAGATGACGTTTGCACTGAAATCGTATCTTGCAGTATGATCCCTTTTTGCCTTGAGATGTTCACATTTTTCGTTTGCAAGATGGCGCCTGCCTTCAACAACTACACCAGGATTTAGAAGAAGAAGAAGAAGAAGAAGAAGAAGAAGAAGAAGAAGAAGAAGAAGAAGAAGAAGAAGAAGAAGAAGAAGAAGAAGAAGAAGAAGAAGAAGAAGAAGAGGGGGAGGGGAGAAGGAAGAGGAGGAGCAGCAGCAGAAGAAGAAGAAAGAGGAGGAAGAGGAGGAAAAGGAGAAGTAGCAGAAGAAGAAGAAGACTGCAAAAGCCATGATGTCGTCGGTCCAAAATCCTCCCAGTTACACGCCATTCGGGCTGATTCCACAAATTCCACTGACGATGATGTCACAATTGCCCATGACGTCATCGAGTGCAGCGCATCATCACCGCTTCTATGGCGACAGCCTCAGGCTTCTTTTCTTTTCCGCTCTCGTCTTCATCGTGGGTTTCTCCACGCCGTTTTGGATCCACTTAGAAATGGACAACGTCAGTAGTGACGCCACCTTGACTACGTCATCGACCGAGGCGACAGTGACGTCGGTGCGAGAACCTCTCCTCTTGAAGGACCGCGCCATCACCGCCGCGTCAACCAACGTGACGTCACAACCTAAAGTAAAGACGTCGTACTCGATGGGATTGTGGATGGCGTGTTCCTCCAATGGGGTGAGCAATGCCACTACGTGTGACAGCCTGCACGCCATCCCCTTCCTCACCAGTGAGTGTGTGGTGTGTGTTTGTGTGTGTGTGTGGTGTGGTGTGGGCATGTGTGTGTGTGTGTGTGTGCGTATGTGTGTGGGTGTATGTGTGTGTGTATAAATGCGTCCTTGTTTACACAGTGTTATCTGGACAAAATTAATCAGTGAACATCTACATAACTTGTATTGACATGCCTACTTGTTTTGACGTTACATTACATTACATAATTCTTGCTTTAGGTCCAGCGGACTCCTCCGAGCCAAATCAGGACCGGTTGTTTTGACGTCAGAACAATGATCCGTTAGGGTTAGGGCTGGGTTAGGGTTAGGGTTCGAACACTTTGATGTCCGTGTTGATGCCATTGGTGTTGTTGGTCATCATTTTGGTCTTCTCTGCACTTATTTCCATTCCATAGGCTCTGGAGGTGGTGTTAAGCCTATGTACCAGCTGTTCAAGTACTTGTTCCTCTCCAGCCAATCCATCAATGTCATCCGCAGAACGAAGGTTGAAGATTGCTCTTCCCCTATGCTGACTTTGCCTTCGTGATCTGCAAGGGCATCTGACATGATGCGCTCTAGGAAGATGTTGTAGAGTGTTGGAGAGAGTAGACATCCCTGACTTACCCTAAAACATAAAACCTAATTATTTATTTTAAAAAACTAGTTGTACAAGATTTTCGGTCTGTGTTTAACGACGTATTTGTATAATAACTTGTTTGTGTGTGTGTATGTGTGTGTGTGTGTGTGCGCGCTCGCGCGCGTGTGTGTGTGTGTGTGTGTGTGTGTGTGTGTGTGTGTGTGTGTGTGTGTGGCTAGGTAGAAACGCCTTTATTCTGACATACACTTGAACCTCTACGTACTTTCTATTGACGTACCCCGTTATTTTGACGTCAAAACAGTGTTCCGTTAGAGTTAGGGCTGTGTTAGGCTTAGGGTTAGGTTAAGGGTTAGGGTTTGGGTTAGGGTTAGGGTTAGCTTAAAAAAATTGACAAATTAGTACAAATGTCAAAGTAACGTATGTAGATTTTAATAAAAGTCATCATAACGGCGTTTCTACACGTGTGTGTGTGTGTGTATGTGTGTGTGTGTGTGTGTGTGTGTGTGTGTGTGTGTTCGTGTGTGTGTGTGTGTGTGTGTGTGTGTGTGTGTTCTTCCAAATACCCCAAAAGAGTTTTAATTTCTTCCAAATACCCCTAAAGAGTTTTAATTTCACTTTCCCCTTGCAGCACGCTGGTTCCAGGCAGTCCGCGCCATGCAGTGTCTATGTCTGTTGGGAGTGGTGACGGCATGCGTCTGTTTGGCCCTCGTCACGTGCAGCACGTGCGCTGACGTCAAATCAAGGTCAAGGTTTCTGGAGATACTGACGGCGCTTTCGGGTGAGCGGAAGGGCAAGGTATTTGCTGTCGTGTTGTAGATATAGGTTGCGCTGATAGTGCTGCGCGCCTGTTTATTTATTTTACAGCCCGTCTCGAGCTGTACGTCTTTTGAATGACCTGGTTCTTCAACATGTCGTCGTGGCGACACGGCGTAAAATGATTTAGGCTACCCCTGGTCATAACTGAAAAACATCTATTATAGTAGGAAAAAGCTAACAACTTACGGCTGGAACTCCGCTCGTCACAGCACTTTAATTTCATTAGAAGAAGAAGAAGAAGAAGAAGAAGAAGAAGAAGAAGAAGAAGAAGAAGAAGAAGAAGAAGAAGAAGAAGAAGAAGAAGAAGACATAAGTGACTTGACTGACCTTGGTTTCCTGTGTGCTGTTGTCAGGAGCGCTGGGCTTGTTGGCAGCAGTGGTGTTCATGATCAACACCTACAGCGACGACCATCTCATCATCCCCACCTCCACTACCACCACCTTGAACCAGGACTGGTACTTTTCCTGGTCCCTCTTCATCGACCTGGTCGGCGCCGCCTTCATCTTCATCGCCGCCTGCGCCCTCGCCGTCTTCAAAACCGCGAGCAGCACAAAGGTGGGCGTCGCCGACGACGACAGCGACGACGACACGGACGACGACGACAATATTGACGTAGTGGCGGGGCGAGGACAAGGTGGAAACATTTCTTCTTCTCCCGCTGCTGCTACAGGAGCTAGCGCTGCCACAGGAAGCAGCCAGGCCAACAACAGCTCCAACAGCGGCACGGCGGTCGCCAGCAGCAACTCCAGTCGAGAAAGGGGTAGCAACTCCAGGCAGGAAAGGGGCGGCCACTCCAGTCGGGAAAGGGTCGGAAATGCTGTTCCCATGGCCACGCTGTCCGGGGCCTACCCTCTTGTCAACCCTCTTATCTTGTCGCCGCCGCTTCAGCTGGGTTTGCAGGGCGGGGTGGTGCCCGCAGGATTCCTGCAGCAGTACGGCTACGTGGTGGACGACCACGGTGAACCGCGTCTCGCTGACGCCCTGGACCCTCCTCCCAGCTACTCCCAGCACGACTCCTCTCACAGGAGGCGCACCAGTCGCCTCAGTCAGCAAGACGTGACCCATGTGCTCGGTCTCCATGCTCATCGTCAAGGTCATGTGACGGCAGACAGTCCTGAATCAGAAGGTCAAGGTCATGGGCTGACCGACCACGCACACGCACCGTCTTGTCTCACTGGTGAACGATTGCAAGAAACAGGAGGTCGCCTTCAAGACGAAAGTGAAAGTCGACTGAGTCCCACAGGAGATGACGACCTTGATAGCGGTGTAGGCCAGGAAACAGATGAAGGTCATCGTGAAAGTGAAGGTCACCGAGAACCTCAAGGTCGTCACACAAATATTCACGACGGAGGAACTCAGCTTGCCGGTACAGGGTCGGCGACAGGATCAGGTATCTTGTGTCATACTCATAGTTATGAGGTCAACACAAACGAGAATCGGAGGCAAGGTCAAAATGATGAAGGTCAAGGTCAAGGTTATAAACGGAGAAGATGTGACTATGGCCACCTTGGATCTGATTGTCGTCTGCCAGTTAACGAGGACGATGATCAGCACTCGTCTTCTTCAAACAGCGAGGAGGAATCCATCATGTAATTGAACAACGACACCCACCTCCCCTCTTGCCCCTCCTCCTTCACACTCCGCTCCCCCTCCCCCCCTAATCCACAAACACACCTTCCTTACTCCAATCTATTAATACTCCGCCCCCCCCCCTCTTTTGTGTGTGTGTGTTTGTGTTCCGGCCTCAAAACGTTTTACAATGTGGAAACAAAACCCACCCACACTGGGGACTTTTTTTGCAATTCGACGAAAATATTTTTCATTGTGATTACCTGGTTTATTCTTTAGAACGATCAAATCTTTGCCTGCGCGACGTTAGTTCCTGTTTACTTTTTCGGTCGAAATCAACATTTTCTTTCGCCAGAGTCAATAACAAAGGTGCAGAACGTGAAGGCAATTTATCAAGCAGACTCACTTAAATCCTTAATTTTTGGCGAGAGTTCAAAACAAGACTTCAAACTGCCTTGAGTACAGAGATGATCGGATTACATCAAACAGCTTGGGCTGTGGGATCTCTCCGACCATCTCTCGTCTGTGTGAATATACCTGATTATTTGGACAAAAGCAACGAACTTAATACTAACAAAGGATTGAAAATAAGCGGCCTTTGGATAAGCAGAATTTGCTGTATTGTAAATTGTGATACACAAGCATTTGTAGAGGGACGCTATCGCAGCCTGATAGAGACGCTGGTTGCTATCAGGCTGGTCCCTGAAATATAATCAGCTTTACACTAGTGTCAAATGCGTTGGCCTAGAAGCGCCGATTTCCCGGTACCTATAAAGTGCGAAAAGACAACTAAAGACAACTAAAGACGGCTAAAGACAACTAAAGACAACTAAAGACGGCTAAAGACAACTAAAGACGGCTAAAGACACCTACTAAAGACGGCTAAAGACAACTAAAGACGGCTAAAGACAACTAAAGACGGTAGACAACTAAAGACGGCTAAAGACAACTAAAGACGGCTAAAGACACCTATGTATAGTTTAGAATTTGTGTGTAACTGTAACACAAAATAAATAAATGAATAAGAACGATGGGGTGCTCAATGTCATTATGATTACATTACATTACATTACATTACATTATTATTGCTTTAGGTCCAGCGGACTCTTCCGAGCCAAATCAGGACCGGACAACCCCTGATCCGCATAAATATCTGCTGAAACAACCCTAGTGGTAAACCCGAAAGCTCCCCACCAGCCAGTCACTTTACAATAAAGACATCCCACGCAGGGGACGGCTGAGGCTTCACCCCAACTTATCGAACCCCCGTTTACAAAAACAAAATAGAATACAAACATCATTATAAATTATCAACAAAACACATACATATAAAATGCCTACATTGCTAAATAATAACATCATAGGAAGCCCTAGTGACCACCTGGCAGAAAGCGTCCAATATTCCCAAGCTGACCTCATACACAAATAAGGAGTCTTGTCCCGGAAGAGTTTTCAAGAAAAAAGGTAGGAGACTGGTCTAGCGAAGAAGACGATAGTATAGCATATTGATAGAACAGAGCAGGAATGAGAAAGAGCAAATGAGAAAGACAGCGACAGTGGGAATTTAAAGCACTAAATTTCCAGAAAGTGGAGATACTATTTATACTGAAACCCCCGGCACGCCAACGGGGGTTGTCATTATGATGGCGAAGGGGTGAGAAAACCTTTTTAAAAAATATAGTTACACAAATTCTGAAATATTTGTAAGGTTTCCGTGCACTCTAAAGCTCTCTTTGGGCCGCTGCAGTACCGGTTTTGCGTACCAAGTTAACCCGTTAAAACATTCGTCTGCAAACGAGGTACTAGCTTTGCTTCACAAACAATAGCCTCATTTTCGAATCGGGCATTGCATTTTCATTAAATCCGACTACACAATCACCCAGAACAGCTTTCACTTTGTATCTAAATCAATTATCTTATATAATATACTTCAAAAATATTATTGTTATTTTTTTTTTTAATCCGTTGTACTTTCTACGCGGCAACAAATTTCTGCCATAGCCAATGTCTTTCAAAGATGGCAGGTGTTTTTGGGCTCTTTAAGTTGTTTGTAGCCTTGTATACCCTCTAAAATTTCTACCCCTGGTGTCTTTAGCCGTCTTTAGTTGTCTTTAGTTGTCTTTAGTAGTCTTTAGCTGTCTTTAGTTGTCTTTAGTTGTCTTTTCGCCCTTTGTCTTTAGCCGTCTTTAGTTGTCTTTAGTAGTCTTTAGCTGTCTTTAGCTGTCTTTAGTTGTCTTTAGCTGTCTTTAGTTGTCTTTAGCTGTCTTTTCGAACTTTATAGGTACCCCCGATTTCCTGTGCTAACGGTCGCGGGTTCAAACCTCGCAGGGCGCGCGAACTGACGTGATTTAGTTACGAGACTTTTCAGGTCAGCAAGGATTTTTTACATGTACGTCGGTTTCCTCCCTTCAATAATGGTATCGGATAAAGTCACAGTTTATATTTATTTACAAACATTTCAAAATTAAACATTCGATTTTTTGCCATTTTTTTTTTTAATGGCGACGTAGGCCACTTTTCACTCTGCCAGATCTTGTTACAGATAATGGTGAGAGCGTCAATCATCGCTTCTCCTCCTGCTTGAAGCAGTTTCGCGGGTATGTCGTCCACTCCCGCTGACTTGCCTTTCTTCAATATAAACATCAATATAAAATATTTACGAAACACATATACACACAGTCACAAACACACACAGAAATATTTACAAAACACACACACACACACACACACACACACACACACACATACATATACATATTGCTTAGCTGGAAGTCATTCTTCGGCTCTACTGTAAAGTTTGTCCGGTATGGACGCAGATCTGGGCAGGTGCTGGGCGCTGCGGATCGGCCTGCTGTGCGCTCAAAACCCGCGAAATCGTTATAGCCGACATTTCCTTACCGAACGTTTAACCGTTTCTGAGATAAATAAATAAACAAAATGTCCACAAACTGCAATAGCCTCATTCCGCGCGCTTCCGATTCAACCCGTGTCAAGAACATGCCGTTCCGTAATACCGCAAATTTTGTTTTATTTCCATTCAAAACACTTTTGCACTCATGTCACCAATCTTACAAAATTTTGTGTTTAACTAATTAAATTTGATTAATTAAAAATCGAATCGAGGTTTCAGCATGTTTTCCCATATAAACCAAAAAATTGATGGTCTTTATACGAAGCGTTGGTAGCTCACTGAGTAAGACATTCGCCTACCGGGCAGGCGACCCAAGTTCAAATCTCCCGCGGGCCATATTTTTTTAATGTTATTTTTTTTTACACTACAATATGGATATTTTTCTTTTTAATTTAGCCTTTTTACTTTAACTTATTTATTATTATTATTATTATTATTTATAAACTAATAATAATAATAATTATAATTATTATTATTATTGTAATTATAATCTTATATCAAATTTTATTTTAAAATCTTGGTGTTTTTTATGATTTCTATTTGTATTATTCTATATTCATTATTATTATTATTATTATTATTATTATTATTATTATTATTACCAAGGATCGGGATGGGGTGGTACGTGTAGGTATAAGGGGGCTACATACCTCCGATTGATTCGCGTGAATTGAAGTTGTTCTTTTGCGAGTTCTTTTTGTTCGTTTGTGTTCGGAGAGGGAGAGGGAGAGTGAGACAGAGAGAGAGAGAGACAGACAGAGACAGAGAGAGAGACAGACAGACAGACAGAAAGAAACAGGAGAAAGAGAAACAGAAGAGGGACAGACAGTCAGACAGAGAAATAAAAGAGAAACAGAGGAGAGAGAGAAACAGAAGAGATCGAGACAGAAACAGAAGAGAGACAGAGAAACAGAAGAGAGACAGAGACAGAAAGGGAAGAGAAGAGAGACACACAGCAAATGAAGGAAGAAGAAGAAGATGATGATCAACGCAAATGTATTATATTTTATACTTTTATTTGGGATTTCATATTTTATACATTTCACATTCATTGATACACTCACACTTCAAATATTTACAAGAGACATTTGCTGTCATACATTTTCATTTCTTGCAAACATGACTCAAATTTCACATATTCCACCTTTTACAAGTCCTTTTTTAAAATAAGTTTTTTTTTTCTTTTTGTTAGTTCTGTTGAAATAAATAACTGGCATGCACTATAGTTGTACACATTCTTGAGGCCATATTTAGTTCTTTATATCACACTGTCCTTGTGTTCTTTTTTCTTCCTTATTGCACTTAATCACACTGTCCGATTGTCCATTCCAGGTATCATTTAGTCCATCTCTTCCACTGTAGGGCCGCCATGTTGCTGCTTTCCAGAGAAGCCTGAAGGGCCGGATGGTGAACTCTGACCTTGACCTTGACCGTGCAGCTTGGCCATGAGAGGTGAGCAGAGTTTCTGCACCTCCTGCAGTTTGTGGTCAAACTCCTCCTTGTCGGCCAGAGAGTTGTTCTCCAGCCAGCTCAGAGCGTCTTCACACACCTTGTTGGCCTGCTCACGGTCCTGGCTGCTCAGTTTATCGCTGCAGTCGTTGAGGGCCTGCCGTACTGAGAACACGTAAGCCTCCAATTTGTTACGAGCGTCCACCCGTTGCCGCTGCTTGTCGTCTTCTTCACGGAACTTCTCTGCCTCGTCCACCATGCGGTCGATGTCGTCTTTGCTCAGACGGCCCTTGTCGTTCTTGATGGTGATGTTGGACGATTTGCCAGTGCTCTTGTCTTGCGCCATCACCTTCATGATGCCGTTGGCGTCGATGTCGAAGGTGACCTCGATCTGTGGGACGCCGCGTGGTGCTGGGGGGATACCGGTTAGCTCGAAACGGCCCAGCAGGTTGTTGTCTTTGGTCATGGCGCGCTCACCTTCGTATACCTGAATGGTAACGGCGGGCTGGTTGTCGGAGTAGGTGGTGAACACCTGTGACGTCTTGGTGGGGATGGTGGTGTTGCGTTCCACCAGCTTGGTCATCACGCCGCCCGCTGTTTCGATGCCGAGGGACAAAGGAGCCACGTCCACCAGCAGCAAGTCCTTGATGATGTCACTCTTGTCACCGCTAAGAACTGCAGCTTGCACGGCGGCTCCGTAGGCCACAGCTTCATCCGGATGGATGGACTTGTTAAGCTCCTTGCCGCCCATGAATTCCTGGAGCATCTTCTGGATTTTGGGGATGCGAGTGGAGCCTCCCACCAGGACCACCTCGTGGATCTGACGTTTGTCCATCTTAGCGTCTCTCAGAGCTTGTTCCACGGGTTCCAGGGTCTTACGGAACAGGTCAGCACACAGTTCTTCAAACCTGGCCCTGGTGATGCGAGTGTAGAAGTCGACGCCTTCGTATAGAGAGTCAATTTCCACGCTGGCCTCGGCGCTGCTAGACAAGGTGCGTTTGGCGCGTTCACAGGCTGTACGAAGACGTCGCAGAGCTCGGGCGTTTTGGCTGATGTCTTTCTTGTACTTGCGCTTGAATTCCTCGCTGAAGTGACTCACCAGGCGACTGTCAAAATCTTCACCACCAAGATGTGTGTCACCCGCGGTGGACTTGACCTCGAACAGCGACCCTTCCGCGATGGTGAGGATGGAGACGTCGAAAGTTCCACCGCCCAGGTCGAAGATGAGTACGTTCTTGTCTCCCTGCACGTTCTTGTCCAGACCGTAGGCCAATGCGGCAGCGGTGGGCTCGTTGATGATTCTCAGAACGTTCAAACCGGCGATGGCGCCCGCGTCTTTGGTGGCCTGTCTCTGTGAGTCGTTGAAGTAGGCTGGCACCGTGATGACAGCATCCTTGATCTTCTGACCCAGGTAGGCCTCCGCCGTCTCCTTCATCTTGGTCAGCACCATGGAGCTGATTTCTTCTGGCGCCATTGTCTTGGTCTCGCCCTTGTACTCCACCTGCACTTTGGGCTTGCCGCCGTCGTTGACCACCCTGAACGGCCAGTGCTTCATATCGCTCTGCACGCTGCTGTCAGTAAAGCGGCGGCCGATGAGTCGCTTGGCGTCAAACACGGTGTTCTCGGGGTTCATGGCCGCCTGGTTCTTGGCTGCATCGCCCACCAGTCGCTCTGTGTCTGTGAAGGCCACGTAGCTAGGAGTGGTTCTCTGTCCTTGATCGTTGGCAATGATCTCTACTTGACCGTGTCTGAACACGCCTACACAGGAGTAGGTAGTGCCCAAGTCGATGCCGATCGCTGGAGCTTTGCTTGCCATACTGTATAGTTGCAGTAGATCTCGATTCAAAGTCTATGTAGAAAATCTCTGCTTCTATCGTCGTTTAATAAGATGCAAATTTTGTGTAGTAGTAGTATTAAGCAAAGTCGCTTGCTTTTTTGTTTTCACTTTTGTTGCAAGTTGATCGTGTTTCAACTCTATATGCCTGCCTCTCCTCCGATCGCGGCATTTATACCCGTCACTGAAGCGAGCCCGAACTGTACACACCACTCGCGATTGTACTAGAAAGAACATGAGGCGTCGATAAGTCTAAAATTAGTAACATAACACTGGCACGTCATTATCTGCTACTCGCTGATTGGCTGACCTTGACAGCGTGCATAATCAATGAGGTGAAGGGCAGGGTTGTTTTGATTCAAGGGAAGTCACTCGAAAAAGTAAGAACAATCGGGATTGTGCTGGTAGCATGGCTTACTTATGGCTGGTAGTTAAAGTTTGGTAAGCCTCGTTTTCTGGAAAGAACGAATCAATCAAACGTTTTAGCAAGAGTAAAATTTTATTTTCAGAGTGTCTTTTCTTGCGATAGTCTGCTACAATACTCATTGTTTTGCGGTGTCGTATGGGAAGTAGTATAGACTTGCTATGTGCTGCAAATCCAGCCATGTTTATGTTGTGTAAAGGAAACAGTGTGGCTGTAACTTGTAAGGTCATGATTACACACTTATTCTACACTATTTACTATAAAATCTTATTATTCATACTTTACTTTTTTTTTCCTTTCATAAATTACATTCTTCCCTTAGATTTTTTTTTCTGGAATAAATTTTGTCAACTTGCCTGTAGACATATTATCAGAAGTGATAAGACAAGGTTAGTTTTAGAACATGGTCAGAGATGAAAATTGTGATTTGCAAATGTATGATTATAAAGGGGTGTCGGATAGTGCAGTGGTTGGAGCACTCGCTACTGTGTCGAAAGTGAAGCACCGTCCGGTGCGGTTAGCACTTGGATGGGTGACCGCTAAGGTGTGAAGCGACAAACAACAACGCCCCCAGTTGACTCAACTGTGATTGAGTACCTACTCTCTTGAGGGTGGGGAAGGTAAAGCAGCGAGGGAGAGAGTTGGGCATCACCCTCATTACGCTGGCCCAAGATAAGTGTGATCTCCAACATCACGCTCCCCTACGGCCACAAGGCTATGGGACTACCTTTACCTTTTTTTTTTTATGATTATAAAATATTTCAAACAGGGAATTTCATTTAACATCCTTGCATAAATATAACTTACAAGTCTTCTATGAGAAATGTTAAATTAGAGTGATTTCACACACACACAAAATGAACAGACTTAAAACTGCTTTTGAAAATGTTTATAATTCTTTTACTATTATCTAAGATTAAAAAAAAAACATAACATAACTATATTCTTATATTTATTTATAACACATTAATCACCACTGGGGTTATTCAAAGAGTAAAAATATATAAACCAAATAATAACATTCATAGAAGCCAGAATGATCGACCTATTGATTGTATGCCCTCAACATCAAGAAGAGAAATTAATGAATAAAAATAAATACATTAAAATATTGTGTACATTTGACTCATTATAAGGAACATAGGCAAGACACAACTAAATATTTTCACAAAATTAATTAATTAGTTATTCATTGCTTACAGGGTCCAGCGGACTGCATAGAGCCGATATCAGGACCAAAAAATCAAGACCATAACTTCGCTGAAAGAGGACTCACCTCTGATCCTCATAAAGATCTGCCAAAACAATCCTAGTGGTAACACTGAAGGCACTCCACCACTTTACAATAAAGACATCCCACGCAGGGGACGCTGAGGCTAATTTATCGAACCCCCGTTTACAGAAACAAAATAGAATACAAACATCTTTATAAAATATCAACAAAACGCATACAAAATGCCTACATTGCCAAATAATAACATCATAGGAAGCCCCAGTGACCATTTGGCAGGAAGCGTCCAATATTCTCAAGCTGATCCAACAGACCTCACAAACAAACGAGGAGTTTTGTCCCGGAAGAGTTTTCAAGAAAAAAGGCTGGTCTAGCGAAGAAGACGATAGTATAGTAGATTGATAGAACAGAGTGAAATGAGAATGAACACAGGAGAAAGACAGCGACAGTTGGAATTTAAATCACTAAATTTCCCGAAAGTGGGGATACTATTTATACTGAAAACTCAGGCACTCCATGGGGAGTTTCACAAAATGTGAGATGTAACAATAGAATTAGAATCACAGTATAAAATGGACGCAAGACATATATCTGAACCAACTAAGAGCCATTCCTACCTATATTAGTATAGCATCCAGTATTATTATTATTATAATTATTATTATTATTATTATAATTTTTATTATTATTATTATTATTATTATTATTATTGTTATTATTATTAAATCAAAAATACTTGTGACTGAATTGTTTGTAGGTCAATGTTATTATTAATAATTTATTTTTAAATAATATATTTCTAATAAACAACTCCAATTTTTTTTTAACAAATAATTCAAAACTTATTAATTAAAAAAATGGAATAATATATAATCTTAAAGAACACACAAGGAAACAAACAGTTAAAAAATCTTTCTCTAAAATTGCCTGCGGTGCACACACATGGATACATACACACAAGCACAGAAAAAGACAGAGAGAGAGCGAGAGAGAGGGGGGGGGAGAGGGAGAGAGAGAGAGACCAACAAAAACTGTAATATTACCGAGGAGGACAACTCAATCGTATGGGCGTCAAACCAAAGGGCAATAATTTTTTATTCTTCTAATCAAATTCTAATTCTTTAAATAGAAACATTAATTTCATCTATTCACACACAAAGCCCTGCCCAGAGATTAATCAAAATAAAACTTTGATTAAAAACTCTCAAAGGTATATAAAAAAAACACAAATTAAAAAAGGACTCAAGGGGGCTGATGGGGATGGAGGTGGGTCAAAAAACAATCGTCTATGCTGTTGCCACCGTGCTGGTCCAAATCAAAGTGAAACTTCATTCTATCTAATTACAAAAACTAATAATTAATTCTATTCGTGAAAACAAATCAGTCTTTCATTTCAAAACACAAACACACACACACACACACACCCATACACACCCTAACACACACACAATTTTAAAAAAATACAGCATGCACAAAACAAACAATAGCTCATGTTACCGGGCCCAGTTGTCTGGGCATCAGACAATGCGCCCAGAAGCTCCAAGTGGATGCCTCAGGTGTGTTGAGTTGGATTCTATATTGACCTGCACACCCCTTGAGTTGCAAAAGAGCTTCTAAAAGAATTATTAAATTAATAGTCATTATTATTATTATTATTATTATCATCATCATTACAGACGCCCTTACCAACCAGTTCCATGTGGAATTAGGAGTGTTTAGGTGTGAGGGAATGATGAACTTGAAAGGGGGATTTCTCACAATGTTTATAAGTTCAGCCGTTTTACTTTTCCTAAGCCAAATGCCAGGGACAAAAGAAAGCAATTTATGCCTCAACAAATATTTTCATACTGACATTTTGACTTTTAAACAAACTTCTTGTATCTTCTCATTTCTTTATTAGTTTGTTAGTTATTCATTGCTTACGGCAAGGACTACTACACAGTGTAGTGGTCCTTGGCTTACGGGGTCAGCGGACTGCAAAGAGCCGAATCAGAACCATAAAATCAAGACCACAACTTCGCTGAAAGAGGACTCGCCCCTGATACGCATAAAAGATCCATTGAAATAACCCTAGTGGTAACACTAAAGGCACTCCTCCAGCCGGTCACTTTACAATAAAGATGTCCCACGCAGGGGACGCTAAGGCTGTACTCTAATTTATCAAACCCCCGTTTACAAAATCAAAATAGAATACAAACATCTTTATAATATCAACAAAACACATACATATAAAATTCCTACATTGCCAAATAACAACATCATAGGAAGCCCCAGTGACCACCTGGCAGAAAGCATCCTATATTACATTACATTAATATTGCTTTAGGTCCAGCGGACTCTTCTGAGCCAAATCAGGACCGGACAACCCCCGATCCGCATAAAAGATCTGCTGAAACAACCCTAGTGGTAAAACCGAAAGCTCTCCACCAGCCAGTCACTTTACAATAAAGACACCCCACGCAGGGGACGGCTGAGGCTTCACCCCAACTTATCGAACCCCCGTTTACAAAAACAAAATAGAATACAAACATCATTATAAATTATCAACTAAACACATACATATAAAATGCCTACATTGCTAAATAATAACATCATAGGAAGCCCTAGTGACCACCTGGCAGAAAGCGTCCAATATTCCCAAGCTGATCCAACAGACCTCATACACAAACAAGGAGTCTTGTCCCGGAAGAGTTTTCAAGAAAAAAGGTAGGAGACTGGTCTAGCGAAGAAGACGATAGTATAGCAGATTGATAGAAAAGAGCAGGAATGAGAAAGAGCAAATGAGAAAGACATCGACAGTGGGAATTTAAAGCACTAAATTTCCAGAAAGTGGGGATACTATTTATACTGAAACCCCCGGCACCCCAACGGGGGTAGCGTCCTATATTCCCAAGCTGATCCAACAGACCTCACACACAAATGAAGAGTTTTGTCCCAGAAGAGTTTTCAAGAAAAATGATAGGTGACTGGTCTAGCGAATAAGAAGATAGTATAGTAGATTGATAGAACAGAGTAGGAATGAGAAAGAACAAAGAAGAAAGACAGTGACAGTGGGAATGTAAAATACTAAATTTCCAGAAAGTGGGGATACTATTTAAACTGAAATCCCTGGCCCCTCACCGGGGCATTTCTTTATTATTTTTGACTATCCACAAATAATTAAATATAGAAAAAAAAAAACAACACATGAACGAAACAAACAAAAGCAACGAGAAAAAAGCAACGAGAAAAAAGCAACGAGAAAGCAACAAAACAAACCAAATTATAAACTGGGGGCAAAAAAAAGGAGTAACAAGAAGAGACAAAAACTTAATTTCCAAAATAATATAACGTTTTTTTTGTTGACAACACAAATTACAAAATAATGTTAAAGTGTTTTTTATTGATAATACACAAATTACAAAATAATATAAAGTGTTTTTTTAATTGATAATACAACAAAAAAAACACAAAATAATGTCACAAAAACAGCACAATGTTTTAAAGCAATTCCAACAGGCCACTTCTAGCACCACACAATTCCCTCTGAAGAACATGAAATGGGCAGGGAAAGGATGAAACGACTTGTTCTTTGCAAGACGCACAATGGTAATTTGCACACCCAATTCTGAAGAACATGACACTGACAGTATGTTATCCTGTCTAAACCGCTTACATAGTGCATAGCTCTATACGTTATCCTGTCTAAACCGCTTACATAGTGCTTAGCTCTATAGGTTATCCTGTCTAAACCGCTTACATAGTGCTTAGCTCTATAGGTTATCCTGTCTAAACCGCTTACATAGTGCACAGATCTATATGTTATCCTGTCTAAACCGCTTACATAGTATTTAGCTCTATAGGTTATCCTTTCTAAACCGCTTACATAGTGCACAGATCTATATGTTATCCTGTCTAAACCGCTTACATAGTGCATAACTCTATTATGTTATCCTGTCTAAACTGCTTACATAGTGCATAACTCTATATGTTATCTTGTCTAAACCGCTTACATAGTGCATAACTCTATATGTTATCTTGTCTAAACCGCTTACATAGTGCATAACTCTATATATTATCCTGTCTAAACCGCTTACATAGTGCATAGCTCTGTATGTTATCCTGTCTAAAACGCTTACATAGTGCATAGCTCTATAGGTAATCCTGTCTAAACCACTTACATAGTGCATAGCTCTATATGTTATCATGTCTAAACCGCTTCCATAGTGCATAGCTCTATATGTTATCCTGTCTAAGCCGCTTACATAATGCGTGTCTAAACCGCTTACATAGTGCATAGCTCTGTATGTTATCCTGTCTAAAACGCTTACATAGTGCATAGCTCTATAGGTAATCCTGTCTAAACCACTTACATAGTGCATAGCTCTATATGTTATCATGTCTAAACCGCTTCCATAGTGCATAGCTCTATATGTTATCCTGTCTAAGCCGCTTACATAATGCGTGTCTAAACCGTTTACATAGTGCATAACTCTATAAGTTATCCTGTCTAAACCGCTTACATAGTGTGTAACTCTATATGTTATCCTGTCTAAACCACTTACATAGTGCATAGCTCTATAGGTTATTCTGTCTAAACCACTTACATAGTGCATAGTTCTATACGTTATCCTGTCTAAACCACTTACATAGTGCATAGCTCTATATGTTATCCTGTCTAAACCACTTACATAGTGCATAGCTCTATATGTTATCTTGTCTAAACCACTTGCATAGTGGGAACACAATTCTGAGGAATAATTAGTACAGAAATATATTATTTACACGATTCTGAGGAATAATTAGTACAGAAATATTTTATTTACAAACCAGATCTTCAGATCAATGTGCACAGTTTCAGAATTTTGTTTCTACCAACTACACAAATAAAGAAAATGATTAACAATAAACAAATAAATACAATCAATAAATAATTTTTTTTTAAATCTCTTCAAACCACAATAAAATGAGATGAGATCTATCCTATCCCGTAACTCAAAAGTCGTTGGGACACCACAGATGATCGTTTAACCAGCGTACTCCATCTTTCTGTCATCAGCAGCCCTCATGGCTTCGCTCAGTGTGCCAGTGCATTCTCGAATGTTGTCTTTTTCTGTCTCTGTCTTTTTCTGTCTCCTTGCACCGTACCTTACAGGATGGTCTTTGCAAGGCCTGCTGCTCCGGTGATGTGGACATACCATTGGAGTTTCCATTTCTTCATCACTGTGAGCAAGTCATCATGTTATCCAATGGCTTGTGTGACGATGGTCTGTTGGGCTTACACAATAATATCAAAGGAACAAAAGTTGTCAGTTACACATATTCTGTAGCCGTTTGTTATCAAGACATTATGTGCACTTTTTTTGAGAGTACAAACCAAGGTGGTATCTTTGAACGTATGGTTACATCGCATGGTCTTTAAAGATCCTGATGCTCATGTCCTAGACAGGCTACATATAACACACCCAGCATGCACTAGGTCCCTTTCCCCTTTGGTCATTCAGTACTGTTCAGTTGTCCGAGCAGTCGAAATGAGCAAGTTGACACCTTGCCGACTTGAGTTCAATACTGTTTGGGCTAGCTCTTTGTGCAGCAGTTTTTAAAGCGCTATATAAGAACAAATTATTGTCAGAATAATACTACATAAGAACAAATAATTGTCAGGATAATACTACATAAGAACAAATTATTGTCTGGATAATACTACATAAGAACAAATTATTGTCAGGATAATGCTATATAAGAACAATTATTGTCAGGATAATTCTACATAAGAACAAATTATTATCAGGATAATGCTATATAAGAACACATTATTGTCAGGAAAATACTATATAAGAACAAATTATTGTCAGGATAATACTATATAAGAACAAATTACTGTCAGAATAACAACACATAATTATCTGAGCTATCCATTACAAACGGCAGTTGTTTCTCAGTGGGCAAGTCTAAGGGCTGTTAATGATTCCTGCGACTCTCCGCCTGTTACAAATTCTGCTCAACACTTCAGCAGGCAATACTTCAACTGCAATATCAAGAAATAAATGTGAAACATTACCCAAACTAATGCTCATTTGGACAAATCACCAGTCTTGTGGCTTATGTACACCTTTGTTTCTCATTGTTGTACATTTTCAATGCCAGCAGTCCTCACTTTTAGTCCAATAGTTCCACTGCGTCCAGTGACTATCTGTGTTATATCAAGACCAACAACAAAACTGAATGGCTGTGGTGAGTGTTGGTTAACAACATTACACAGCCAACAGAATATGATCTTGTCCAGTCAAATCAGCACCCTATGTAGAAGACTTCAGTGAAAATGGTTCTAAAGCTTTGTCTTCCACTGTCATTGGTAACTACCCTGAACCTCCACAGACAACGTCACGCCAAACATTTCCACAGAAAGCACAATATGTCTAAGTCATCAATTCCTGTATCATAATAGCAATATTAGACAGTCTGAAGTTTGTATCACATTAGCAAATATCATACATCTGAAGTCTTGTATCACACTAGCAAAAATCAGACATCTGAAACTATCAATCCCTGTATTACAATGGCAATATTAGACATCTGAGGTCTGAATTCCTGTATCACACTAGCAAATATCAGACATCTGAAGTTATCAATTCCTGAATCACACTAGCAATATTAGACATATGAAGTGATCAATTCTTGTATTACACTAGCAATATCAGACATCTGAAGTCATCAATTCCTGTATTACACTAGCAATATCAGACATCTGAAGTCATCAATTTCTGTATTACACTAGCAACATCAGACATCTGAAGTCATCAATTCCTGTATTACACTAGCAACATCAGACATCTGAAGTCATCAATTCCTGTTTTACACTAGCAATATCAGACATCTGAAGTCATCAATTCCTGTATTACACTAGCAACATCAGACATCTGAAGTCATCAATTCCTGTATTACACTAGCAACATCAGACATCTGAAGTCATCAATTCCTGTATTACACTAGCAATATCAGACATCTGAAGTCATCAATTCCTGTTTTACACTAGCAATATCAGACATCTGAAGTCATCAATTCCTGTATTACACTAGCAATATCAGACATCTGAAGTCATCAATTCCTGTATTACACTAGCAATATCACACACCTGAAGTCATCAATTCCTGTATTACACTAGCAATATCAGACATCTGAAGTCATCAATTCCTGTATTACACTAGCAATATCACACACCTGAAGTCATCAATTCCTGTATTACACTAGCAATATCAGACATCTGAAGTCATCAATTCCTGTATTACACTAGCAATATCAGACATCTGAAGTCATCAATTCCTGTTTCATGACTCAGCATTATCACAGCATCAGTAAGACAAACCACAAATTGTGTGTAGACGTAGCATGCAATAAATAACAAGGCAGACAAATCACTGTGCAGAACACAAGTTGTCTTACCAGGTAGACTAGAGATGGGTGCAGTGACAGCATCTAAGAGAACCAATCCTAAGTAAACAGATGCAGTCCTTATAGTCCAATATACACCTTGAATTCCCTCCACTCATTTAGGCAACATGAGATGCCCATGCAAATTTTACTAATTTTCACAAAAACGAATTTTGAAAATGAAAGTACAACTAAACTTTTGAATAAACAGAATTTGTTGATTTACAAAAGCTTGAACAATAACCTTGTTACAGTTCTCTTTCTTATAAAACATTTGCACATTTTACAGTGATTTCAACTCCTGCAATGTGTATCATATTATATAACATTTGTACTTTTTATAGTGATTTTATCTCCTGCAATGTGTATCTGTTTGTAAATTTAATACATTCTTTTTATAAAATAATTCAATTTTCATCACAACAAACTAAAAATAATAATTATTGAGCCAAACCATACCCACGTATTAGGAAAATGCATGTTGAAAGACATTAGAGGTATTACAAAACATACCTGAGAACACAGGCCAATGTCCACATGCAAAGATCCATTGTGGAATCAAATAGTGATCACACAAATCAAAGAAAAAAGAAATGCGGACTGCACATCAACCATCACAATCCCAATTTCACATCAGTCATCGAATGCACATCCTCAGGGCAGAAGATGACGAGGCCGAAGACGTGACAGACTTAGTTTTTTTGTCTTTGGCCTTGTCGTGGGCGAAGCACTTCCACAGTCGGATGGTCTCATCGGCAGCCACGCTTGCCACGGTCTGACCATCGGGAGACATGCACAGGTTCAGAACTCTGCTAGTGTGACCTACAATAATAATAATGACAATAATAATAATAATAATAATAATGAATAGGACGTCAAGGGATGCAATGGAAATGCCTACATGCACAGACTATGGAACCTCCATTTATACTGTCTGGATGAGAGTATAAACCGAGGTCTAGTTTGTGCATGCACACATTCCATCCTACAAACTTTAAAGATCCTGACGCTCATCTCCTAGATAGGTGAGTGCCGGCTGCACACATAAACCCAGCATGCACTAGGTCCCTTCTCCCCTATCCCAGCTGCCCAGACAAAGGCAGTGAGTGGGCGCCTCAGGTAGTATGAGTTAGATTGTGTATTGGCCAGTGACTTGAGCAGCTCTTGAACTGGAAAAGCGCTATGAAATAATAATTAAAGAAATAAATAAGGAGTACATACCCACAGAAAAACAAATAGTAAGTTAAAAACCTCCTAACTCTAGGAGTCAAAGCACACATTGAGGGTGTTGTTAACTATGTTACATTACATTACATGATTATTGCTTCAGGTCCAGCGGACTCTTCCGAGCCAAATCAGGACCGGACAACCCCCAACCCGCATAAAAGATCTGCTGAAACAACCCTAGTGGTAAAACTGAGGGCACTCCACCAGCCAGTCACTTTACAAAAAAAAACATCACACACAGGGGACACTGAGGCTATACTCTAATTTATCGAACCCCCGTTTACAAAAACAAAATAGAATACAAACATCATTATAAAATATCAACAAAACGCATACATATAAAATGCCTATATTGCCAAATAATAACATCGTAGGAAGCCCCAGTGACCATTTGGAAGAAAGCGTCATCCAATATTCCCAAGCTGATCCAACAGACCTCACACACAAATGAGGAGTCTTGTCCCGGAAGAGTTTTCAAGGAAAAAGGTAGGTGACTGGTCTAGCGAAGAAGAAGATAGTATAGCAGATTGATAGAACAGAGCAGGAATGAGAAAGAACAAATGAGAAAGACAGTGACAGTGGGAATTTAAAGCACTAAATTTCCAGAAAGTGGGGATACTATTTATACTGAAACCCCCGGCACCCCAAAGGGGGTTGTTAACTATGTGCCAAGTTTAAAATTATAAAACATCAAACAGTCATATAGTCATATTTATATAATTATAAAATGAAATAAAATCATCATTAACAAATATATCTTTTTATGAGAATCAGTCAAGGTTTACATTTATTTGCTCACACATAAACAGAGGCAGAATAACAAAAAATTTAAAATGCTGGTCATTTACCAAGGAGATCAGTGACTTTGGTCATGGCAGGATATTTCCACAGGCTAAGCTGGTTACTGACGGCCATGTCCTGACACCAACTCCCTGTGTTCCTTTGACCACAGCACAGCGCACACCTAACAACACAGGACACACATTAAAAAAAATGGCACCTGTTGGACAGTCATGTAATAAAACAAAGAATTTAAAAAAAAAACTTGGACACCCACAAACAGGTAAAAACACAACTATCCTATCCTATCCTATCCTATCCCAACACATAACTCAAAAGACGTTGGGAAAAACAGATGATCATTTAACCAGCGCACTCCATCTTTCTCTGTCCTCAGCAACCCTGATGGCTTCGCTCAGTATCAAGCCAGACCATTCTCGAATGTTGTCCTCCCACCTCTTTTTCTGCTTCCTTGCACCTTTACTTGTAGGATGGTCTTTGCAAGGCCTGATGCTCTGGTGATGTGGCCATACCATCGGAGTTTCCGTTTCCTCACCACTGTGATCATGTCATCGTGTTATCCAATGGCTTGTGTGATGGTCTGTCAGACTTTGTCATTGGTGATGTGCTGCGTATAGAAAATGCCTGGAAGTCTTCTGTAGCACCTCATCTCCATGCTTTGTATTCTTCATTGTAGATCTGTTGTGATGATACCTGTTTTGCAAGCGTATAGAAAGATGGAGATGACAAGGGAGTGCAGCAGCCCTACCTTGGAGTATAGACTGATGGTCATGTCTTTCCAAATGCGCTTCAAGTGTATTCCTCGTGCTTGTCACCTGGCGAAATAAAGTTCTGTTATCTGTTATCTGTTCAAACTTGCCAGGGCAGCAGTTGTTCGTGCGATCCTGGAGAGGACTTCCTGTCCTTTCGGGACCCATTGTCTGATACAATGGCTCCTAAATATTTGAAGCTATGCACTGTTTTGAGGGACTAACCTTGGACTTTGAAGCCTGTGTTGATGCCATTTTTGTTGTTGGTCATCATTTTGATCTTTTCTGCACTTATTTCCATTCCAAAGGCTCTGGAGGTGGTGTCAAGCATCTGTACCAGCTGATCAAGTTCTTGTTCTTCTCTAGCCAATCCATCAATGTCATCCGCAAAACGGAGGTTGGAGATTGCTCTACCTTCTATGCTGACTGTGCCTTCATGATCTGCAAGGGCATCTGACATGATGCGCTCTAAGAAGATGTTGAAGAGTGTTGGAGAGAGTAGGCATTCTTGATGCACGCCGATTGTTGTTCTGAACCAGTTCCCGATGGTGCTGTTGGGGAGGACTGCACTGGTAACCTTGTCATACAGGCTTTTGATGACTTCAATAATGTTAGGGCTGATGTTGGTGAAACGCTTTCTTGAATACTACAAACACATGATATAGGTGTTGTTGGTGCTATAGGTATTTCTTGCAGATTATTCTGAGGTTGAAAATCTGCTCAGTGGTGCTTCGCCCTGCCCTGAATCCCGCTTGTTCTTCAGCTATGATTTGTTAAGCTTGGGGTTTCAACCTGTTGAGTATTATTTTCAGGGGGAACTTGCTGGGATGGCTGATGAGGCTGATGGTGCGGTAATTTTCACACTACTGAAGGTTACCCTTTTTGGTGTAGGCCACTCCCCACTCAGCCAGGCGTTGGTACAGATGATGATGAGGGCATCAATCATCGCTTCTCCTCCTGCTTGAAGCAATTTTGCGGGTATGTTGTCCACTCCCGCTGACTTCCCCTTCTTCAGCGATTGCACTGCTACCTCAACTTCTTGGAGAATTTGGAGGATTTCTTCATATTCTCTCTTCTCGGGACATATTAAAACTGAGTGGTCTCCACTTGGCGTGTGGCGGTAAAGTTCAGAGCAATACTCTGTCCATCTATCCAAGACATCTTGTTCTTCTGTAAGGCATATGCCAGACTTGCTTTGGATCGTGAAGACCTTGGGCTGTTTAACACTTGTCAATCGCTTCAGTCTGGTAGGCCATCTTGCTGTTGTTCTTGTGGAGACTGCTCGCTATTTCCTGGCATTGATCCAGTTATTCTTTGCTGTGCGCATGCCTTTTCGGATGTCATTGTCGATTTTTCTGTAGGTATCAGCTCCCAGTGAGGTGTTCTTTTTCTTCTCCCTTCTTTTGTCATGCAGGTCCAAAAGTTCAGACGTGATCCACGGTTTTGTCTTTGGGCGGTGCTTGCCAAGAATCCCAGTGGTGGCATCTGTTACAGCTGAGTTGAAGGTGGTGGTCATGATGTTGACATCTACATCACCAGCTGATGTCTGCTCCTGAAAAAGTGTGTGTCCTGCAAATGTTGACACTTAATCTGAAGCGTTTCTTGACCATAATGTCGTCAAACTGGTTGTGATGCTGCGCGCTGGGACTGTGCCAGGTCCATATTCTCTGGAATTTTTGTGGAGACCAAGCGTGTTTGCCAGTATCATATTGTTGTTGTATCTGGCAAACTCCAGGAGTCTCAGACCTGTCATTTGTCTTGTTGTTGTAGTAGGGTCCACATTTGTCTCCCCAGTTGTGGTGCACATCTTGGCAAACCTTGGCAT
This sequence comes from Oncomelania hupensis, assembly GCA_036898135.1. NCBI lineage: Eukaryota > Metazoa > Mollusca > Gastropoda > Littorinimorpha > Pomatiopsidae > Oncomelania > Oncomelania hupensis. The sequence continues at coordinate 2,180,537 of CM072523.1, read as the reverse complement.
TCAATTTTTTTTTTTTTTTTGGATAAATTAACGTCCCCGGACACTGGTGTGTATAGGGGACAAAATAAGAAAATCAAACATCATAATTCAAAAGGGAACATTGCCTGTACGGCTAATTATTTAGTTGTATTAATTCATTGCCTATACGGCAAAGTATAGTTATAATAATTTATGCTATAAGCAAGATGTCTGGCACACGGAGGTGTGGAATAAGATCGAACTCGCTCGACACATGCGTTGAGCCGGCCGATCACTAGCCGATGAGTATAAGGGCCGGGAAGGGTGGAACAGGCAACAATTCTGACATGCTAACCTAGCCAGTCGCCTTGCACTATGACTATGTCCTTCCTCGACACTTCGTCAAGGATAGCCTGCAGATGTTCATAGAATTCATTGACTTCACTGTCGTCATAGTTTGATGCTGGAGCATAAGCCTGGATGATGGTGATGTTGAAAGGGGCTGCTTTCAGACGGATGGTAATAAGTCTACTAGAGACTGGGTGGCAACCCATGACAGTGGCTAGAATGTCTTTGTAGACCAAGAATCCAACGACAGAAACACAACAACTTCAGGTTATTCTAAAAAGTTTGCAGTATGTCTTTGCATAATTCATTAGAGTCTCGTATTTGTTTCACTTCTTTTTGTATGTGTTTTGATGTTAAGGTTAAGTATACATGCATGAGAACTGCGCTTTGAACTGATGTCATTAGGAACAAGCGCTATATAAATATCCTTATTATTATTAAAACATATATAGTGTAAAATGCTGCAACAGTCAGCTGGCACAATCATGTTAGTAACCAAACAATTTCACTGCAGCAAATTTCTCACTTTCATAATTTGACACCTGATTTTTTTCTTTTTTAAAGTTAGTATGCATGTGTTGTGTGTGTGTATATATAGACCTTGATTGTATATATAGACCTTGATTGTCAACAGTCAGCTGGCACAATCATGTTAGTAACCAAACAATTTCACTGCAGCAAATTTCTCACTTTCATAATTTGACACCTGATTGTTTTCTTTTTTTAAGTTAGTATGCATGTGTTGCGTGTGTATATATACAATACAATACAACAAATCTTTATTATCCCATAAGGAACTTCACAGCAATGTATGTCAGGCATATAAAACATATCATTAAAAACAGTCATGTTATAACATTTAGCAGAGCTAAAAAATCAATACTAAATTTATATACATTCTATAAATCTAATCACTTGCGTACTCTTACACTTCATCTTTTCCTTCAAACACCTATCCACGCACTCTAGTTCTATCACACGTATGGCAATGCCCTTTTTAAACAGTTAACATATAATAAAAATACATACAGACATAATGTATATCATAAATTTACCACTCTCTACTTATAAAAAATTATTTTGTTGCAACAGTGCTAGATAAATAATCTCAGTTTAATATGAATCTCAGTAGGTCAACAATGTACAACTGTATCAGACTACACATTACATTACTATATATTACATTACATGGTTATTGCTTTAGGTCCAGCGGACTCTTCCGAGCCAAATCAAGACCAGATGTGTATATATAGACCTTGATTGTATATATAGAACTTGATTGTATATATAGACCTCGATTGTATGTATAGACCTTGATTGTATAAATAGACCTTAATTGTATATATAGAACTTGATTGTATGTATAGAGCTTGATTGTATATATATATAGACCTCGATTGTATATATAGACCTTGATTGTATGTATAGACCTTGATTGTATATATAGACCTCGATTGTATGTATAGACCTCGATTGTATATAGACCTTGATTGTATGTATAGACCTTGATTGTATATTTATACCTTGATTGTATACATAGACCTTGATTGTATATATAGACCTTGATTGTATATATAGACATTTATTGTATGTATAGACCTCGATTGTATATATAGACCTTGATTGTATATATAGACCTTGATTGTATGTCTTAATTTCTTTGATTGAGATAATAAAGTATTCTTGAATCTGTTATTGTTACGTTAACAATAACTTATACAGTTATTTTGTTATGCTGTTGATACAAGCCCCAAGGCAAGAGGTACACAAAAAAAAATTTTTCAAGCACGCCCAGTGCTTAATCATTTATCCTTGTTAAATAAAATACTTATCTTATTCCACTCTTACTTTCACCTAGGTTAACAGTTGTAAAAGTAGAGGTTATATTATATTACATGATTATTGCTTTCGGTCCAGCGGACTAAAGGAGAGGTTACATTACATAATTATTGCTTTAGGTCCAGCAGACTCAAGTAGAGGTAACATTACCTTGCATGATTATTGCTTTAGGTCCAGTGGACAACAGCAGAGTATTCAGACCTTCTTGCCACTGTCAGGCTGTTACTAAGGTTATATAAGTAGTTTGAGACGCTGACCCCAATGGGAGTTTTAGAGGCTGTTGAGGGTATACTATGCCTACACACAGACTATGGTGGATAGATCTATGACAAGAGGCTGTTGAGGGTATACTATGCCTACACACAGACTATGGTGGATAGATCTCTGACCAGAGGCTGTTGAGGGTATACTATGCCTACACACAGACTATGGTGGATAGATCTCTGACCAGAGGCTGTTGAGGGTATACTATGCCTACACACAGACTATGGTGGATAGATCTATGACACCCAGCCAGCTTCAAGGTCGCCTGGTTAGTGGAAACTGACTAATTGTTGAAAATATCATATCCCATGAAAAAGCCCACTTCAAAGTCACATCCATGGCAGGGGCGGATTATGGCGTTGAAAAGGGGGGGTTTCCAGGTCACTTTAAATAACTAAAGGAGATTAGTAATGCACCGCATTGACAGGAGTCAAAGAAAAACTGTTGACCCGTTGACTAGTGAGTACATGAAAATGATTATCCTACGGTTTCCAGTTAATCAGCAAAGCTGCAAGAGGGGATGATGTATCTCTGTCGCCATTCGGGTCTTGAATTTCCTTGCAAATGCGTCTACTATGGCCATTGCGTCCACTTCAAGTTTCCTGTGGAGTCTCATCAGTGCCAGACCATTCAAGCGCTCTTTTGTCATGGTTGACCTCAAGCTGGGTTTTAGGAGTTTGAGCCCACTGATCGACCTCTCACACTCAGCAGTGGTGACGGGAAGCGTTGCAAGCAGTCGAAGTATGACATGGAGGTTAGCGAAGAAGTTTATGTTGCAGTGCAGTAGAGAGGCAGCAACTGTTGAAGGGCGTGGTTGTTATGTCTGTCCTTTCCACTTGACGCACCAGCGGTGGAACTCTGCTGGAACTTTTTAGAGGATCTGGCAGGTCAGATGCCCACATATCTGCCAGACATGTAATGCCCTCAGGAACCTTGCATGCATTCTCAACAACAGCAGCTAGGTCTGCGACGAGCACTAGTCCATCTTGGACTAACTCAGTATTTTTAAAGCAACTGCTGAATTCGGAAAGTAGGTGGTCCAAGAAAAGCGCTGCTATGCTGCGTCTGAAGTACTGTTCTGGTGTGTCTGCTGGCTGATTTTGTCTGAGTGTCTGTCCACATGCTGTCCTCGGCATTGTCACATTTTCATGGACACTTTCTGCACGCTCCACTGCCTGAGTGAAAGACGTCATCCAGGTTGCCTCGAAGATCAGCAAGAGCACTGGCTGTCCCTTCAATAGCAGCATCTGCTTTGACGATGTCCCGTGTTTTCTTCTGCAGGCTCACTGAGAGAGGTTTAAGGTTTCTGAGACAGTTTCTTGTAACCACAAAAGACACAACGAAAGCACTGCTTGTGGTTGCTGCTCTAAGTCCTCGGCACTTAGAGTGTCACTGTCCCAGTCCTCGCTTTTGTTCTCCATGTCACCCAAGCAACGGTACATGTATGTGAACAAGTTAGTCATGGTTTCAAACGCATTGTGCGTTTCAATCCATCGGGTCCGACATAAGTCTACAAGGTTTCGCTTGTTGGTGATGTCACAAGCTTCCAAGATTTGCTCCAAGTAGCGATGACTTTTGGGAGACAATGAAAAGAAGAGTGAGAGTTCCTTCATTGTCCAGAACATGTTGTGAATGCTCTGCACACCACATGCGTTTACGATGCACAAATTGAGGCAATGTGCGTCACAATGAAAGTAAATAGCCTTTTAATTCAGCTGAGTAATCCTAGCCTGTACCCCTTTGAATTTGGCAGCTATGTTTGAACCATCATCATACCCCTGATCCCTGATGTCTTGAACGTGCAGACCCCATTCTTCAAGGCAATCAATGATATTTTCTGTGAGTGCTTCACCTGTGATTCGTTCACAATGAACAAAAGTTAGAAACTCTTCCCGTATGACCTGGGACCAGTCCACAAAGCGCAAGACAATCGCAAGCTGCTTCCAGTTGGCTGTGTCACATACTTCATCAGCAAGGAGAGAGAAATGTTTTGCCTTTTTGACTTCTGCCACCAACGTGTCCCTGATATAGTCACCAATCAACTCTATGATGTTGTTTTGAGTGGTCTTGCTGATGCATGTAGCATTACCTGTGCCTTCTGGTTCTGATTTGGCTCGGAAGAGTCCGCTAAACCTAAAGCAATAACCATGTAATGTAATGTATGACCTGTGCCAGATTGAGAGGATTCTAAATGTTGCTGAAGAACTGTATCACCAGATTCGATGCGAAAGCGGATGTGCGCGTTGAAGTTGCTGCGATTTCTTCACCCAGGACAAATTTAGATTTTGCATGGCTCGTTTTACCACTGGCACATTCTTGTTCAAGGTTTAGAGAGCGAGATAAAGCTGTGTGTTTTTTGTTGTTGTTGTTTTGGTTTTTTACAGCCGAGGGGGGGTTTCCGTGCAACTAGGAAACCCCCCATAATCCGCCCCTGCATGGTCCCAGATAGAAATCTGGCTGATAATCTAAACCATGTATACCACTCCATCACATATATGCAATAGTCAAAACATCCCTCAACTGCCCAACTGCTGTTTTAATCCTATATTTATGTTAGCTGCAATTGCTCCTGGAGTCACTTTTTTGTAATGTAATGTGCTGATGCTGCCACTGTAATTGCTCACATTGAGATGAATACAGTTGTATTGTATTGTATTGTAAGTGAGCTGCCATTACAGCAGTCAAATACCAGTGGGTGAAAATACACAGAAAAATGTCAAAGCTGGACGGAAAATAACTCTTCCCCCATCCTCCCCCCTCCTCCTTATTTTTGTTAGTTAGTTTTAGTTATTCATTGCTGACAGGGTCCAGCAGACTGCAAAGAGCCCAATCAGGACCACAAAATCAAGAACACAACTTGGCTGAAAGAGGACTCACCCCTGATCCATATAAAAGATCTGCTGAAACAACCCTAGTGGTAACACTGAGGGCACTCCACAGCCGGTAACTTTACAATAAAGGCATCTCACGCAGGGGACGCTGAGGCTATACTCCAATTTATCGAACCCCCGTTTACAAAAACAAAATAGAATACAAACATCATTCTAAAATATCAACAAAACACATACATATAAAATGCCTACATGAGGAGCTTATTTTTGTGACTGCACTGAGCATACAATCATAGCATGGGGAAAAATACGCTCAACAACGTCATCATCAATAATTTTAGGGCTGATGTTGTACACTCATGGTTGCCCACAGAGCTGCATGCCAGTCTCGGTCAAATGCTTTCTTGACGTCTACAAACACATGATATAGTACGTAACAGTGGGCAGTAAGAAACAGTGGGCAGTAAGGAACAGTGGGCAGTAAGAAACAGTGGGCAGTACATAACAGTGGGCAGTAAGAAACAGTGGGAAGTAAGAAACAGTGGGCAGTACATAACAGTGGGCAGTAAGAAACAGTGGGCAGTACATAACAGTGGGCAGTACATAACAGTGGGCAGTAAGAAACAGTGGGCAGTACATAACAGTGGGCAGTAAGAAACAGTGGGCAGTACATAACAGTGGGCAGTACATAACAGTGGGCAGTAAGAAACAGTGGGCAGTACGTAACAATGGGCAGTAAGAAACAGTGGGCAGTAAGAAACAGTGGGCAGTACATAACAGTGGGCAGTAGGTTACAAGGGCAGTATGTAATAGGAGCAGTAAGTAACTGCAGGCAGTAACAGTGGGCAGCCTGCATCACAAAGTCTGCATCTGCAATGAGGTCATCTTATTTCTCTTTTAAAACTAGAAGGGCAAAGCCTATATGACTCACATGCTCCTTTTGAAACTCGCAATATTCAAAATGAAAATGAGTGCAAAGGAAAAACAAAATGAAACAGTGGCATTAAAATGCAAAGTAATACCGACTTTGATCTTTCAGGGCTTGTAATGGTCTGGAGTTAAAAAAGAGGAAATTGGCCAGGGTCCAGGGTCCGCCTAGGTGCTGGTAATGGGTGCAGGGAAATGAACAAAACACATATAAAATGCCTACATTGCAAAATAATAAAACCATTGAAAGCCCTAGTGACAATTTGGTAGAGATCATCCAATATCCCCAAGCTGACCCAACAGACCCTTGTAGAGTTTTCAAGAAAAAAGGTAGGTGACTGGTCTAGCAAAGAAGATAGATTGATAGAACAGAGTAGGAACGAGAAAGAACAAAGGAGAAAGACAGCAACAGTGGGAATTTAACCCAATGCATCTCGGGCTAGTTTTGAGCTTCCCCTTATTTAGTTCTCATCGCAGGGGAAAGAACGCAAAATGTTAAATCAACGCTTAAGAAAAAAGCAACTAAAATACAAAATGAGGATCTACACCTGTTTTAAAGTGATGAAAAATACTACCCGTTGTTTAATTTTCACATTTTGTGTTTTAAATTTGTGAGGTTGGTACAGAAAATGCACACAAAAAATACAAAGACAACAGTTTCATGTTTTCACATATGTCTGGATTATGACTCTTTTTTGGAGCTATTGTTCAGCACAGAATTCACAAAACAAGCTGTTATTAAAAGCACACAGTATGCTGATCTTAACACTTTGTCCATCAAGTCCATGGATGTTGCCCGATGCTACTTTTAGTGAAGTCGTCCGATGTCTGCCGGCAAAAACACCCCAAACACATGCTCCATTAGGATGCTTCCACTGCTGCCTCTATAAATAGCATCTTGAGAATCGGTAGTCTTGTGTGCAAGATTTCCTGTTCTTTCCGGTGGTGTGCAAAACATGGTGGATTGTTTTGAAAAACGTGCACTGCTAATTTTTGAATATCGACAATCTTGGTGACAATGTTTCGAGGAACAAGCAGAAGACGAATTGTCAGGCAGGGAGAACATGTATCATGTCGCCTTGTCCTGCATAACCCAATGGCAACATCAAAGGATTCTGCACAGCAAGACCCACCCAAGGCTAGACTAACCAACAAATGGAAGGCAGACAATCTCTCTCCAAAGTGTGAACCGGTCGCCTCCCATTTCGCCACAGAATTTTGGATTTTTTAAAATGGATTTATGTGCAAGACACTCACAACAAGTCCTGAATCCCTTGGAAAAAAAATTCATCTTGAATGTAATAAAATTGGTTTCCGTTCAATATTTGTTGTTTTAGATTTTTTTTTTTTATGTTTGTGTGTGTATGGGGTCATGTATTATGCTGAGTTGCTTCTCTTGAGCTGTATTTTTCTCGTAAGCAATGTGGGGTTGGTCTGGCTGAACAGGTGTTAAAGGCAATAAAATTACCTAAATGGAAGAACAAAAATGAGGAAAAAACAGTGTAATAAAAATGTAACTGAAGAAACTATGTCACGTTTATTCTATCAGAAGAAAAGTTAACTGAAGAAGACAGGTAGGTCTACTGATAGTCAAAAGAAACAGAAAGTAGAAACAAACTGTACAGTGTTAGCAACTTTGGTGTCTTCTTCACCCAATGACGTTGACTTAGTTACTATAAACAATGGCTAACTAAGTCAATGTCCAAATGGGTATTATGTACACACAAAAACTGTGACTTGGGATGACCTGGACCTTCGGTGACCTTGACTTTGGTATGACTTTGACTCTCACTTGACTTCTTATGCATGTCTGATTAAAAAAAAATATATATTGTTGCATACAATGGGTTAAATAAACAGCCATTCCACTGTATGATGACCTATTTTTGATATATTTTTGCAAGACCTAAAATGACCTTTACCTTCAAGATCAACGCAAAAACTGAACACATAGGAAAGATCAATCTATCATCTCTAAATACAACAAGCTTGGACATATCTCTCATAGTTTAGGGTCAAGGTCACTTCAAAGTACCTAAACTAACTGACTTGGGACAGTTCCAGTGACCCTGACCTTAGAGTGAGGTTTGACCAAAATCATATAAAATACTACTCAAAATAATTGAAGGGCCACTCTCATATTTTATTTAGTTTAATTATTTTTTGCTGCTATTAATAATATCGCTTATATTGCTTATTTCAAAACTTATCCTGTACAGTAACATTCAAGACAATCTTATTCTGACAAGTAATCACATGTGTGAGTTTTGAACTTTCTGCATTGAGTTGAAAAACAAACCCAATTTTTACAAAAAAATGACCCTAATTTACTGTTGTCTTGCTAATAAAGCAAAATTGTCAACATTAAAAAGTGATTTGCACGCGAAAGGCTTGCATTTTCTGAGTTCAGTTCAACAATCGGCGCTTTTTTCTGGGTATAAATGGCAGCGCTTTTGCTGCTTTTCTAACCATGCCCCCAAGGCGACGATTGACTGATGCAGATAGAGGCAGAGCTATTGCATGGCTTCAGGAAGGGGTGGGGGTGAGAGAAGTTGGCAGGCGGCTGGGAGTGTCCCACTCCTTTGTCCAAAGGCTGCGGGAGCGCTTTAACAACACTGGAAGCGTTCAAGAACCAAGAAGGTCCGGAAGCCCCCGCGTTACCACTGCAAGACAAGACCATTTCATCACCCTGTCAGCTCTGAAAATGAGGTCCGCTACAGCAAACACCATCAGAAGACAGCTTCACGCAGCCAGCAATGTTAACGTCAGCGACCAGACAATTCGCATCGGTCTACACGAGGCAAACCTGCGATCAAGACGACCAGCAGTACGGCCTTTGCTCACCCCAGCTCATCTATCAGCGCGTTTGGCCTGGGCTCGGCGTCATTTGGTGTGGACTAGGCAACATTGGTCAAGGGTGCTCTTTACAGACGAGTCTCGGTTCTCCTTGTCTTTCAACGACCGTCGAGTGAATGTTTGGAGGCGTCCACGGGAGCGTTTTGCTGATGCAACGGTGCGCGAGCACGACCGCTTTGGTGGTGGATCTGTCATGATGTGGGGTGGCTTCGCATTAAACTTCAGAACACCCCTGCTCCAGATTCATGGCAACTTAAACGGTATTGGCTACAGGGATGATGTCATACAACCTAGGGTTCTCCCAGCTCTGCGGGCCATTGGGGAAGGTGCCATATTACAGGACGATAATGCCAGACCCCACCGAGCGCGTATCGTTAATGACTTCCTGCAGCAACAGCAAGTCATAAGGATGGATTGGCCAGCTCGATCACCCGATTTGAACCCCATAGAACATCTGTGGGATGTCTTGGGTCGACAGACACGGGCAAACCTCCCTCCAGGAGCTAACCTTGAAGTTCTGGCCCAAGTTCTCCAGCAAGAGTGGTTGGCCATCCCAGGAAACATCCCCCATAACCTGATACGGTCCATGAGACAACGATGCCAAGACTGCATTGATGCAAACGGTGGCCACACCCGATACTGACTCTATAGATTTTTGGTTTCTAAAGTTTTGATTTTGTAAATGAGGGGTATGTCCAGTTAAATTGAATTTTCTCGAATTTTAAGCGACTGATGTCTAAAATCTTTTTTTTATTGATGCAGAAATGATTGCAATAAAATATGATGAACTAATAAATTGAATTCGTGTTTCTGATTTAAAGAGAGACCCATATGTCCAAGTGGCCATTGTATTATTTTGAGTAGTATATGTGTGTCTCATTGATATCATGCATAAAATAATTATAAGTTCAATATTAAAAATCAAGAAAAAAAAATTGTGAAAAATATGTCATTTTTGGACTAACATTTAATGACCCTTTGACCTTGAAGTGAAGTCATTCATTCACTGATCATTTATGAAGTCTCATAGGTATACACCATCCTACCAAGTTTGGTTGTGATAGTTGAAATAGGTTCTAAGTACTTAGCCACTTTAAAGGTTTTGCACAGACGGACGCAGACAGCGAATGGCGAACAGACGGATTGGGGGACATTTTGTTTCTATATAATTTTGGGACTATTTAGGACTTATCCCACACAGATTTGCACAAATCTGGAATAAAAGGTTGGGTTTCTTTGGATGGAGGGGGGTAGGGGTGGGCGGTAAAAGGAGGGGAGTACATAGAATCACATATCCAAAAAATATTGATAATTTCTCACACCTAATGTAATTTTACCTGTGACTCTGCATTGGTGGTCTTGACGCAGGTGCCGTTGTTGGTGTTCCAAAATCGAATGAGCCGGTCGCTGGTGCCTCCACCAGTCGCCAACAGCCCTGACTGCCACGGGCACCACGAGACAGCCTGAAACAGCCAAAATATCTTGTTGCATCTGATTTCATCACAAGTCCGTCACAACAATAGGTAATAAAGGCTCCTGTGAGGTGTTCATTCCAGATCCAGATCCACCTTTATTATATTGTAACCCACTACCGTAGCCATGTGCTTAACCTGTCGCCTGCTGCACTAATGACTCATGTTCCAAGACCTGGGAGGGTAAAAGGTGAACTTGGCCATTTGTGACCATCAGCATGATTACTCTGGTAGTTCAGTGCTGATTTAGGTTTTAACTCCTCGTTCCTGGGATGGTTATTCCCGTCTGCCATATTGCCAATGCCATGTGCAGACGTTAAACCTCAATGTTCCTTCTGAAAATACATCTTTAACTCTTCTCTCTGTTCCAAGGGATTTGATTTCTAAAAATGTAGAATGTAAAATTCTTCAAACGTTCAACCACGCAGAATCAGAAAATTCCATATGTATCGCTCTGCTGATGCTGCAAACAAACCCACTTCATTCTTGATTTCTGCAACTCTCTTATTTGGCCTCCCTCACTCACAATAAACTCTAAAAACTACAGCGCATTCTGAACAATGCTGCTCAATTTGTTTTACGTGAGCCTTACCGTGCTAGCACCATTTCCATTCTCAAGACCCTCCACTGGTTCCCAGTCAAGGTGTGAATTGAGTACAAAGTGGCCTGACTGTCCTTAAAGTGCCTTCATTCTAAAACCTTCCTCCTAAATTACCTCCCTGAGCTGTTCACTGTACCAGCCCACTCAAACCCTGTGTTCTCACATCCTTCACTTCTTTCCTGACCCAGATTTTCTCTCTGAAATCCCTTGGGAAATGGTCATTCTTTTTAATCGCCAACATTAATATTTGTATATCGGAAGTCTTTGCTTTAAGGATGACCCTGCGCCTCTATTCCTTTGGATGAGAGTATAAACTGAGACCCAGTCTAGGTATGCATGCCTTCCATCATTGTGTAGTGTGTTCATGGAAGTGAAAGTTTTTGATTGATTTAACTGTTCAGGAAAATGTTCTTTAGTTGCTCAGTGATACTGTGATACAGGCCACACTTTTGGTTCTATTAGTTTAGTTGGTATTATTGTCCTTGTATACAGAATTGCCACACCGCAGGCTACATTTCCTTTACGGGGACAATAAATATAGCTTGAACCTTTGAATCAACATCATGGGGTGGAGATGTCAGTTCTGTACTTGTCACTCAACAATAACCATGGTCCCTTACCTTGACCGCTGCTTGGTGGTCAGTGAAGGTATGTACAGGAGTGACCGCCATGCCCAGCGACGCGTCCCAGACATAGACCGTGTTGTCGTTGCCACCGCTGGCCAAATATTGACCGTCTGGCGACCAGCTCAGCCCGCAGACCTCCTGCAAGTGGCTGTTCAGAGTGGCAACATGATGGTTGGTTACGCGCACGTCGTGATGGTGAATGGCCCCTGACCGAGACCCACTGAAGGCAAAAAAGCAAACATGGTTAGAATTGAAGTGAAAACTGTGGTTGTACGTAAAAGTATCATGTCCTTGTAATAGATAAAATGGGGTAAATCTCAAGCTAGAACTCTCCAAGCACCCTAACAGTCCATCAGCAAGTGAGAAAGCGTAAGGTAGGGGAAAGAATTCCCCAAGGTTAGAATAGGATAGGATTGTTAACAGAAAATAATGTTGTTCTTTCACTGGTTTCCTCTTACTGCAAAATGTTGCACAATACATAGCAAACAATCTTTTGACTGTGGACACATGTAATAATGTGTGACAGTTGATGCAATTTGCTTCTATGCGATAGAGAATAGGAGTGTAATCAGAAAATCATCTTGTCTGTTTCACAGGTTTGTTCTTACTGCAAAATTGTGCACAATATACAGCAAGCATTCTTTTGACCATGGGCACACTAATTATTGTGCGGCAGTTGAGGCAAATTGTTTCTAAGCCTGCGTCTAAGGACTCACACTGACAGTACTAACCTGTGCTAACAGTGCCCTGTTATAATATAACAAAGGCTTTCCTAGGACGGTCCTTGCAGTCAGCTTGAGGTTTTTCATTCACCTAACCTCCCACAGAAAAATCTACCATTGAAATGCTCAGAAAATGACTACTTTATCAAGGCATATACAATTTCTCCCTTTGTGCTTCAAAAGAAAGACGTCACTTCTGGGTCCTAGATTACCATGATACAGGTCAATATTTCCAGATTGTTCTGTGTGAATTAGTGTGTGGTGTGTGTGTTTTCATGCAATTAAAATTCAACAACAACACTATTGGATGTGGTTTTACCCTTTATCTAACATTTCAAAACTGAAATTCGATTTACTTTCCATCTTCTAATTGCGATTTCCATACCTTTAACACATGTGTGTGACCGATGTCTGTTTGTTGTGCATGTGAGCGTGTATGTTGATTACGGATTGCCACACTCAGGAGCGTATAGCATCCAGTATTATTAGTAGTATTATTATACGTTGAAAGGGAATTAATAACTCAGGGTTTCCAATGAAGATTTCTTGTGAAATTTCTTCCTACTTGATTATCCAGTGTTCGGAAACACTACACTTTTTTAACAGTATAATTATAATTGTGTGTGGGTGTGTGTTGGTTTGAATGTAACGGTGTGCTGGTTTTAATGTCATTGTCTGCGAGTGTGGGTGATTGGTTCCGTAAGGTATAACACGAGCACACAAAACGTGCGCCTCTGGTCTGCTGCTACCTAAACTTCCATTGGACCAGTGAAACGGAAATAGAGACATTGTATGTGCTTTAACAAAGCAGTCATTTCTTGAGCATTACAGGGCAAAGGTAAGGCTGCTGCGCTTCCTTGTCATCTCCATCTTCCTAGAGTGCAGCATCCCTGTCTCCAGTCTCCAACGCCTTTTGTGAGACAAATGTAGAAAAAGTCAACGATACCCTCACAGCACACCTACAACGAAGAATACAAAGCATGGAGATGAGATGCTACAGAAGACTTCTGGGTATTTCCTATACCCAGCACATCACCAATGACGAAGTCTGACAGACCATCACATAAGCCATTGGACAACACGACGACATGCTCACAATTGTGAAGAAACGGAAACTCCGATGGTATGGCCATGTTACCAGAGCATCAGGCCTTGCAAAGACCATCCTGCAAGGTATGGCGCAAGGAGGCAGAAGACGAGGGAGACAGAAAAAGAGGTGAAAGGACAAGATTCGAGAATGGCCTGGCTTGACACTGAGCGAAGCCATGAGGGTTGCTGAGGACAGAGAAAGATGGAATACACTGGTTAAACGATCATCTGTGATGCCCCGACGACTTCTGAGTTACGGCATAGGATAGGATAGGATAGGATACAGGGATGAAACAGCGGACCAACTGGGTTTAGTTCAAGACAATGCCGTTATCGGTGACTTGTTCTACATTTGCCTCAAAAAAGGCGTTGGAGACTGTAGACAGGGATGCTGCACTCTAAAAACACGACTAAAAGGAATGTTACCTGGTCAAAATGTGAGCGTTCCAGCTCAAACAGCCCACACGAGCTGAATGTCCCAGCATGGTCCTCAGCAGCTTGCTTTGATTTACATCCCAGATCTAAACACAAGATACAACTATTATTACTGCTTCTATACTACTACTACTATTACAATTGCTACTCCTACTACTATGTTCAGCTCAAAGAGCACCTCATGGAAACCTAGAGCCATAAAGTATGGGAAAAAGTACAACTTAGACAATGACTGAAAACTCATTTTTGCAAATTTTTCCCAAGTTCAATTTTGCACAGAGTTGTTTAATTTTACAGAGTTCAGTTTTGCACAGAGTTTAGTTTTTGTAAGAGTTCAGTTCTAATGCTCCAAAAAAGCCTTTTAGTATTTTAAGTGCTCATTTTTCTGTGATGTGACATTTTTTCCTGCTTGTTCAGGGAAAATTCAATTTATTTACAATTCAAAAGGCCATCAAATGCTTGCCTACTGACAGTGGTCCAAAGATTTTGTGGCAAACGAATTTTTGGAGTTTCGAATTTATTTGTCAGCCGTGTGGGCGAAATCCAGACAGAGCTTTCTCAGCAAAAGCACGGCAGCTGCAAGAGCAGTGCCAACCAGGACAAGGGGGATTGGGACTTATAGTTCATGCTGGTGTATTGGTGTTGGTGACACAAACCCACGGCTCACTTTGTTACGTTGAAACTCGCACGATAGTTCATGTGAAACGCGCGAGATAGATCTGATCGTTTTATTTTGCAAAGCATTCAATAACAGAGTGTATTTACCTTTGATTTCATTTTGCGTTGTTGTTAGAAGAAGCTTGGTATAATGTTGAAAATTTTCGTTGGTCGATATTATTGGAGAATTCTCTAGATTTGCTTGTTTACTATCATCGAAGAATCTGGATAGATCTACCATAAGCTGAGAAAATTCTTGGACAGTGAGGAAAGTTGTGTGACGTAAAACAGTGATGACGAAGTTTATTCCCATTGGTTGTAATGTGTCACTCGGTAACCTTCTGACGTTATCTGGAGTCTAGAAAAACTATATAATTGATGCACTGTGTAGAGCTGAAAATTGTAAAGTGAAAAAGTGATTGAGCATGCAGTTGTTGATGTACGCTGAATAAAATTGGGTAACTTCATACGACGACTCTGTGCCTTGTTGCTGAGTGAACGGGTTGCGTGGATAAACGAATCCGAGTTACACTTATCAGGAGGATTCAAGCATTGGGGCTGAATCAACTACTGATAAAAACAATACCAACATCCGAGTGTAACACACTTCAACAATGGCTAAAGATAAAACAAAAGAATCCCTTGAGAAGGGGCGAAGTTGGTGAGAGTATAACCTTAGAAATAAAGCTTTTACCTGAACGCTTCCATCAGATAGACCAACTCCAAGGTAAGCGCCATCAGTGATCCAGTTGACCGCGGACACATAGTCACCCTCGCTGGTGTTCATCAGCAAAGTTATGGTGGATTTTGTTGCGTTCCACAAAAATACTGCTGAGCCAAGCGCTGCCGCAATGAGGTTGGTGCTGGACCACTCCAGTAGGTGTAAATCTGCAAATCAAGCAATCAATACTGAGAGCAGTGCAGGACGTGATCCAGTGAAGGCATTAGCAGTGAGGATGGAGGATGGATGGATAGATGGATAGGTGGAGGATGGATGGATAGGTGGAGGATGGATGGATAGATGGATAGGTGAAGGATGGATGAATGTAGATTCTTAATCAATACCATTTTGGAACCATTTAGGACATCATCTCATGCACAATTAAAACAACCACCCCTTGGGGTCATGAGCAATCTTGCCACTGTAGATTGTTCAAACCTATAAAGGGAACAGTGAAAGCCACAGTTGAAAACCTGTCTTTCCTTTATAGGCAAGACGCTTCACTGCGGCAACAGTACCCCCGTTGGAGTGCCGGGGGTTTTCAGTATAAATAGTATCCCCACTTTATGGAAATTTAGTGCTTTAAATTCCCACTGTCGCTGTCTTCCTCATTTACTCTTTCCTATTCCTGCTCTGTCCTTCACTCTGCTATACTATCTTCTTCTTCGCTAGATCAATGACCTACCTTTTTTTCTTGAAAACTCTTCCTGGACAAGACTCCTTGTTTGTGTATGAGGTCTGTTGGATCAGCTTGGGAGTGTTGGACGCTTTCTGCCGGGTGGTCACTAGGGCTTCCTATGAATGTACTATTTAGCACTATAGGCATTTTATATGTATGTGTTTGGTTGATGATTTATAATGATGTTTGTATTCTATTTTGTTTTTGTAACCGGGGTGTTCGCGTAGTTGAGGTCAACCCTCAGCCGTCCCCCGCGTGGGATGTCTTTATTGTAAAGTGACTGGCCGGTGGAGGGCATTCAATTTTCCCACTGGGGTTGTTTCAGCAGATCTTTTATGCGGATCGGGGGTTGTCCGGTCCTGATTTGGCTCGGAAGAGTCCGCTGGACCTAAAGCAACAATAAATCAATCAATCAATCAATCAAGCACAATTAAAACAATCTGGAAAACTTGGATTTTGATTGAATACATATGAGCAATTATATTTATATGGACATTTTCCCAATATTTCAGATTTATCTCATGCAGATTTGCCAAAATCTAGAAAAAGAAGTATTTTAGGGTGGATACATATGAGCATTTACACTTTTATGGACAACATTCTTGGAAAATTGGAAACTTATCTCACACAGATTTGCTAAATATCTTGGAGCGAATACATGGACTGACATTACTGTACACGAAAGTAAAACAATTATGTCAGCCATGCAACTAGATACTCACAAAAGTCATCTCTGACAGAAGGGGCATCCAGAATTTTGTCAGAGCTGCTGGGAATGTGGCGAGTTCGTGCGCTCGTCTTGGTCGGTACTTTGGCTGTACCGTACAGCACTTTCAAGTTGTTGACCTGATCTGTTATTGGCAACCACAAACATGTTTTACATTTATATACTTTAAAAAGTGAAATACATGAAAACATAACACATCTACACGTGTCTTTTATATTATATTACTAGTTTTGTGAGTGTGCTGCTGACAGAAAAATAAAGTGGAAATGGAGAGAAAGTGAAAAAATTTGAGTTTACCCCCACACACACCCCCACCCCCCATCCATCCCCAATTATTTTTTTTTAAATTTTGGGAACCTTCTCTTTAATTCTCTAGCCTAAAATCATTTTTGCTAACGGGCATTAAATGAACAGAGAGAATGAAAAAAGTGGATCTAAAACTGGGAAATATGATGAGAAAATGATGATGAGGAAATCTGATGGAACGTCTTAAATCTGTGCACAATTCACACACCAGTCAAGTAAAAATTGGCACAGGTGACCTATTATAAAAGCTGCAGCTCAGTTGCAAGACTGGCCACCTTTGTTCCTCACTCTTTCTTTCTCTTGGTCCTAGCTGATGATCCTTGTCATGTGCTGACAGATTTTAGTGTAAATTTGCATGTACGTTGTTTATGGACTAGCGAGAATTGTGATGGACAATTGGCTTCAGCTGGGTCACTCGTTCCGCGGTCGATTTTAAAATTATGACTTTCAGCTCCATGTTAAACTTGAATAAGAACAAGTTTTTATGACAGTTTTACCCTGTGGCTCATTTTTGTGTGTGTAATCAGTTCTTCTAGTTAATGGGTTAGTTATTTTTGACAGTTACAGTTATTTAAATCTGTTCATTAATATGTTTATCCTCAATGTCCACCAATCACGTTGGTGATTAATAGATGATAAATGAGTAACATACACTCTCCGGAAGCCTTGTGAATAAAGGTGAACATTTGGAAGTGTTATCAAATTGCGCAAGATTGCGTTCAGTAGTCTTGGCGTCAGATAATGCTCCCAAGACAGTAAATGGGCGCTTTGACCTGGAAATGCGCAATAAAGGTGTGACGGTGGGTCTATTGTTGCTGGGCTTTGCACAATGGAATGCTATTACCCACTCGTCTTTCGTCTGCGGGGATCGGCTAGTTAAATCGCCATATGACTAGTCTGAATACATTTATATGTTTGGCCCTGTCTGTGTGTGGATATGGTTACAGAGATAGGGAGAAAAGTGTAATAGCTTCACTGACACACTAGCTCTCACACGGCTATGAAACATAGGTAGTCCAGCCACTTGTTAACAGTAAATGTCACACATTTATTTCCTCTACTCTACTATATATCTAATTCTAAGCACTACACTAACTTAAATGTCCAAAACATAATATAGCTAGGATTATCTTAACAGTCCAAGATTCACTTCAAGTAGTTCGCTCTTTGTTGGGTCTCTTCTGCTACTGTTCTCAATACTTGCTACTGTCTCATCACTGGGCTTTGTTCTGGTTTTGCCTAATGCTCGTTTTCAGGAAGAGTGGACTACCGAACAGTCCCTATAGATCAGTGTTCGTGCACTTTTTCAAGAACACTTGATCGTTGAGGTGTTGTCACCTGGTCTCGTTTGTTGACTATTGGGCTATCGTAGTGCAGTGCTCGATGCTTGATTTGTTGCAGGCCAAATGTCAGGGTTGACTCTCAGTGGTCAATCTCCTGCCTCGGACCAAGCCTGCTCGTCTGCAAAACAAGTTTCTGCAACGCCTTGTTTACAAAGGGTGTGCAGAGTGTCTCATTGTTGGCAGAAACAGCCCTCAGTGATATCATCTCCACTTATACAGATAAGAGACGAACAATATTCTAAGTCCGTGGTCCACTGGAATCTCCAACATAATTCCTATACATATACATTATGGCTAAAATAAATCCAAGGAGAAGTAATTAACTTTTAGGCTTCGCTGTCTACGTACGTAGTACGAGGTGTTTAACTCTAGAGTAATGCGACGTCTACGTACGTTGTACGAGATAGTATAAGGGAGGCAAAAGCGTTTATTAAAATAAATCCTTGGTCATGATAATGAAACAAAAGTTGTTTCCCTTCAACTGTAATGTTTTGGAAAGAAAAATCTTTTGGTTTAGAGGTAATTTTCAAACAAAAAGCACGTGTCGAAGCACTTGTTGCTGGCAAAATGGCAAAATTTTCCGCCTCGTTAGTCGCCATCATGGCACGCAGAACATACACGGCAGAAGAGGTGGCGCAAATGTTTTAAAAAGAAAACTTTGATGATGATAGTGGGGTTAAAGCTTTTGATGCTGGTGATGATGTTTATTTGACGGAGGCTGGAGGGAGTGATTACGATTCGGACGAAGAAGATCGCCACCTACAATCTTTAGCAGACGATGGTAGGTGAAAAAAAACTTGTTATTTTCACTAGATCTATAATAATATTATTTGCCTTTTACACATACTATTTCTGTATTTATCAGGCTTTGATTACAGTCCAGTTTGTTTCACATAATTTTTTGTAATAAATCTTATTTCTATTTTGCAATTGGTATGATGGGTGTGCAGTTGAGTGAGAGTGAATTTGTTTGCTCATGCCCCTAACTTTCCATCCCATAATTGTACTAACCAACAATCTTACACTTTTTTGTGTCTGTTCTTTGGAATCTTTATTCAATTTCCTTTCATTTGATATATACCTTTATATATCTTGGTGTAATAGTTTAGCAACAATGGCATATATAATAAGGCATGTGTGTTTTTAATCGTAAGTCAAAATTTTCTTTAGCACAGAGCAGGAAAAACATGTCAGCAGGCTAAGGGTTAATAACATACACCTTCTCCGGTACAGCCACTGGTCTGCAATAATATCAATGTGAGAAACAACAGTGGGTCCGTAGGGGCTACTTCATGGTGCCTAAACCGTTCGCGTGGGTCAGCCACATGGTCAAGCAAAGTTTTACTAACATTCACAATTATAAAACATGGCAAGACTTCACAACCATAATCCAATAATAATATAAATAAATCGCGGTGAAACAAAAGATCGATCATTTACCTTTTTAACAATTCAGGCTATGGCTATACTGCGATGAATGAATTTCACCCGTCACCTGCGTAGTCTTCTGAGCGAGATCTTTCAGCGTGTGCGTCCTCTCGGTTGCGGGGTTAGACAAAGACTGACGTTAACGGTGTGGTCAAGCTAAAGCTCGCGAAATCCCAAGATTTTTAGTGCCGGCGCGGGGATGGATGGATATAGGTCAGCTGGTTTATGTCAAGCCTACCTTAGCAAAGATTTCCCTACACATGCTTAGCACACAACTGACTTTTGTCGTCTGCTAGGCATCGACTTTTCATTACAAAGGCTAAAGAAGGATGAACTGTTAAGGCATGGAGACTTACGGCAGTGTCTAAAACTAGCCTCTTGTGACAAAAGGAATAATGAAATAACATAAATAAGTACATAACTACACATCTGGTTTGTTAGTCTATCCCTTGTCTTCTGCCACCATGTGCTAAAAGCGACTGTGAAGGGGATGACACAGTAACTCACTTTCAGCAGCACAGCGGTTCTGGAAGCAGAGTATTTTGGAGCCAGTGTTTGCAGCCTGCTTGGGTAGTATGGCCTGGGACAGCTGGTGCTGATACTCTGCTGAGGCAACGCTCTGCTTCTCTTCCGCATCCTCCCCATAACTGTTGACGATGGCGAAGTGGCTCATGTCTTGGTTGGTGGTCAGGCGGTTGGGGATGAACCTGTACACAGGGCACAGGGATACAATTGCACCATAATAACAATGGTAATAATAATATGAAGCCTTGGTGTAGGATGATTTTGGAAAATTGATGATAATGACTACAAAGTAAACTAGTTTTCAAAAGCTCTCAAGAAACCTTGTTTTTACTCTAATTTATGCAAAAGTGTGAATTTTGTGTCAAAGCTGAACGTGGTAAAACGCCATCTTTAGGATTTCTTGGTCATTTTGATACCCAAAACATGTGTACAAATTGTGGTTCAAAAGTCATGACATAAACGTTACTATGTTTCTTCAATACAGTCCAATTTTCAGCAAAAAGTGAAATTTTTTCCACATTTTTCAGTTGATCACTATCATGTCTTGACACTGTGACCTTGAAGGATGCCGTTCGTTAAGAAAATTTTGTACAAGAACTCTTTCATCCCTAGTGCGATCTTAATCCTCAACAGTCGCTAACTCTGTTGACTAGTCAGCCACACGAGTTTGTATGTTTAACTGAAATCTTAACGTTCACATTTATTTTCATAATTTTATGCACTTTATTAGATGTTCTAGTCATACTTATTACTTTTAATGAGTTGATGAACTTTATAGTGCAGGCGGCATGTGATCGGTTAAGGCTATGTGTGTGCATGTACAAGGGTGTGTTCAATTTAATGTATATTTGGATACACATAAATTATAGTCAATGTATTTGTTATGTATATGAATGTGTGTTTATGTGCAAGTTACATTAAACATGATCATCATTATGTTATTATTGTGTGTATATATTATGCATTTACTTATATTTTGTAAAGCACTCGCTACTGTGTCGCAAGTTAAGCACCATCCAGTGCGGTTAGCACTTGGAAGGATGACCGCAAAACGTGAAGCGACAAATAACAACACCCCCAGTTGACTCAACTGTGACTGAGTACCTACCCTCTTAAGGGTGGGGAAGATAAAGCAGCGAGGAAGAGAGATGGGCAACCTTTATATTTTGTAGCGACAGATTATTTAGTGTGCATGAATACATGTGGGTATGTGTGGATGTGTCAGCATGGATAAGAGAGAGAGAGAGAGAGAGAGAGAGAGAGACAGAGACAGAGACAGAGACAGAGAGAGAGAGATAGAGAGAGAGAACATTTCCAGCTGAGCATAGGACTGTTGTACGCATGAACATTTGTATTTTTGTTCATTTACTCTTTTATGCAAAGTTTGCACTAAACGCTAAAGGCAATTTTAATGTATAATGTAAAAGATAAAATGTACTGTATTGTATTGCATTATAAGTGAAGTTTTCAATCACTGATAATTTATGAGCTTTTAGGTGGGGGATACACAATCCCATTAAGATCCCATTTGGACAGCTTCAATAATTTCTCAATACTCCTTCTGATGAGCATCAAACAGACTGTAAAGATCCTGATGCTCATGTCCTAGATGGGTGAGTGCAGGCTACACAAACACACCCAGCAGATCCTTTGTCCACCACTGTGCTCAATGGTCTGGCCATCAGACTATGCACCCACACTGCAGATGGGCGCCTGAGGCAGCTTGAGATAGGTCCTGTACCTGCCAGTGCCTTCAACAGCTCTTCAGCAGGAAAAGAGCTATATAAATACCATTAAATAGAGATATATATATAAATACCATAAAATAAATAGAGATATATAAATACCATTAAATAGAGATATATATATAAATACCATAAAATAAATAGAGCTATATAAATACCATTAAATAAATAGAGATATATATATATACCATTAAATAGAGATATATATATAAATACCATAAAATAGAGATATATATATAAATACCATAAAATAAATAGAGCTATATAAATACCATTAAATAAATAGAGATATATATATATATATACCATTAAATAAATATATATATATAAATACCATAAAATAAATAGAGCTATATAAATACCATTAAATAAATAGATATATATATATATATATACCATTAAATAAATAGAGATATATATATAAATACCATTAAATAGAGATATATATATAAATACCATAAAATAAATAGAGCTATATAAATACCATTAAATAAATAGAGATATATATATATACCATTAAATAAATAGAGATATATATATAAATACCATAAAATAAATAGAGATATATAAATACCATAAAATGAATAGAGATATATATATAAATACCATTAAATAAATAGAGATATATATATAAATACCATAAAAAAAATAGAGCTATATAAATACAATAAAATAGAGCTATATAAATACCATAAAATAAATAGAGCTATATAAATACCATAAAATAGAGCTATATAAATACCATTAAATAAATAGAGCTATATAAATACCATAAAATAGAGATATATAAATACCATTAAATAAATAGAGCTATATAAATACCATAAAATAGAGATATATAAATACCATAAAATAAATAGATATATAAAATAATAAATACCATATATAAATAACATAAAATAAATAAATAAATAGCAACGGTGAAGATTTTGAACTGTGTGGGTGAATGGACAGAGAGAAGGGTTTACATTTTTGTTTATAAACATGTTTGGACTATTGAAGTTGGCTGGAGAGGAACAAGAACTTGAACAGCTGGTACAGAGGCTTGACACCACCTCCTGAGCCTATTGAATGTGTCACGTCACCCGAGCGGGTTCCGCGACTTCAGCGCATAACACGAGTGAGTAGGAATAAAACTCAAACAAAATAAACTAACACCAATGCCAGAATAACAGTCACACTCTTTTATTCAACAATCTAAACATACATACACAGGACAAATGGGGAGCTAACCACCCTCCACCCTTATCAAGACCCCCGTCCCAATACTAACTAACAATTACCTCCCTTTGTTCAACCCCAAAACAGAACTAAACATCAACAGGTTTATACAAAATGCACAACAAAATATCAATCAATAATCAATTCAAAAATATTATAAAATTCCAACTAAGAAATAATGGAGCTGTGAACCTTGAATCTTCGAACTACTGTCCAAGTAAACTGCAGAACTTAAGCACTGTTCAAATGTCTTGTGCACATAGCTCAGAAGGAGCTAGACAGTCATTTCACAATCCAATGGATGATCTTCACTAACTAAATGAAATATGTTTTTAGGTGTGGCGCTGTGCAAGTCTGTGTGTGCGTGAGTGTGGTGTGTGGAGTTCCTGTAATAAAGGCAATGCCCCGATACAGAGGCACAACAAGCAGCGGTGGCGGAGTTTACGTCCACGCTCTCCAGCTGTAGAGGCACGGTCACAACACAGAGGTACGTCTGCGCAAGGTGGTGATGGTGTAGTGGAAACGCAACTCCACTGATAAGGAATTAATCAGCGTAACACCGCTGATAACAGATGGCAACAGTTGATACAACAGGTAACAACAGGTAACGACAGGTAACGACAGCCCAAACCTGTAAGCAGATACACAGTCTTAACAGCCTGCCTACAAAACATAAACACTATATAATATAACACGCCGTCCGCCGTCCGCCATCTTGACCTGTTTATGCATAACAATGATAATATTACATGATGCTATGTATACATTTCAATAATATAATGCGACCCTTGATGCCTAATAATTCATATCTTTATAAACACAGCCATTTATATAAATATACATCATTATTGCGACCACACTTCCATCACACAGTCCTGATTCATTCCATCTCCATCCATCCTCATCATCTTCCCCAACTGCTATAACTACATCACGATTATCTCCCTTCAACCATCTATCTTGACATACTATAATATAAACATGCTCTGACTTCATCTCTCTTCAGCATAGTACATTTATCTCTCTCTCCATGCATACATCCTCACCCTCTCTCTCACTCTCCCTCTCTAGCATGCATTCTCCATCGTCGCCATTGACCCACTTTTACAACAACAGCAGCAACGACATTTCTCAATCATATACATAATAAGAAAATCATAAGAAAATCATACAAAATCAATAAAATCATTATGCATTAAAAATACATCCCTTTC
The DNA here is from genome assembly GCA_036898135.1 of Oncomelania hupensis. NCBI lineage: Eukaryota > Metazoa > Mollusca > Gastropoda > Littorinimorpha > Pomatiopsidae > Oncomelania > Oncomelania hupensis. Next base: position 2,156,003 of record CM072523.1, on the reverse strand, counting down.
CCCCTCATTCATCACCACTCATTCGCGTACGCAGTCTCGGAGTGCTTGCCACTAAGAAATTGAACTACAGGGTTTACTCACCGTATAGGCCGCGGCTTGTGACACACCTCCTTCCAACACAACACAACACAACACTGTCACAACACAATGGTTAGTCTTTGAGAGTTACTTCGTGTCTGGCTATTGCTGGTTATTCTCACTCAATAATAACACTGATAATGAGGATGAGGACACCTCAAATCTGTAACAGACTTTGAGTCTCGGTAGGTGTTCAATAGAGAACCACACACACCTTAGGAATGAACCCTACATTTACTTATAAATGGCAGTTACGTTCCTCCTCTCTCCAACTCTAAGCATTCTTACCCCGACGAGGACGTAAGACCTTGGGTGGCTTGTATCAACAATTACACACCCTTCCAACACAGAAACCTAGTTCTAATATGACACACTGTCACAGAGTCACTGCCTGGTTAGAGTTGACCTCTCGCAAAAGCACCCCAAATCACTCTGCCCTACCAAATGCACCCAGGCCAAGAGCAAAACAGTCGAGTTCTCGTCAGTATCCATATCTCTTATTATGCATACCCCTGTTTCTGTATTTGGCCTACCCCTCCCTTCTACGATACGCACGGACTTTACGGCTCCTGCACTCTTTCGTACGCAATAAGGAAAACGGTCAAGCTATTCTATGTACACTACATAACAGAGAAGTGCAACTTCGCACAAAATATAGCTCTGCTCTGCTGAAACTCGTGTCGTCACAGAATGGAAATAAGTGCAGAGAAGACCAAAATGATGACCAACAACACCATTGGCATCAACTCGGACATCAAAGTCCAAGGCCAATCCCTCAAAACAGTACATAGCTTCAAATATTTAGGAGCCATTGTATCAGACAATGGGTCCCGTCAGGAAGTCCTCTCCAGGATCACACAAACAACTGCTGCCCTGGCGAGGTTGAAGCCAATTTGGAAAGACAGGACCATCAGTCTACATTCCAAGGTAAGGCTGCTGCGCTAACTTGTCATCTCCATCTTTCTAAATGCTTGCGAAACAGGAACCCTCACAGCAGATCTCCAACGAAGAATACAAAGCATGGAGATGAGGTGCTACAGAAGACTTCTGGGCATTTCCTGTACCCAAAACATCACCAACGACGAAGTCCGAAAAACCATCACACAAGCCATTGGACAACACGATGACCTGCTCACAGTGGTAAAAAATGGAAACTCCGATGTTATGGCCACGTCACCAGATTATCAGGTCTTGCAAAGACCATCCTGCAAGGCACAGTGCAAGGAGGTAGAAGAAGAGGGAGACTGAAAAAGAGGTGGGAGGACAACATTCCAGAATGAACTGGTTTGACACTGAGCGAAACAATCAGGGCTGCTGAGGACATAGAAAGATGGAGTACGCTGGTTAAATGATCATCTGTGATGCCCCTACGACCGCCGAGTTATGGGATAGGATAGGATAGAATAGGACTATTAAAAGACTCAGCTTGCACAGATCTGCTAAAACCTGGACTTTTTTTTTTAATGTGAGTTAATATGTACTCACCCTGCTGCATGCATGCCAAACCCAAAAGGCCTGACAGAAATAAACAGCATCGATGAGACTAGTCTAGGCCTTCTCCCTCTCTCTCAGTCTCAGCGCACGATGACAAGGCCTACCCCTCTGAAGTCAGGCAAAGTAATGAGGTACACCAGCAAGGAGGGTGTAATGTACTACCATGTCAATGGGGTTACCTAACACTTCAACAAACCTGCAATCTGCAGTGGGTAGGCCTTCTCAACGTTTGCTGAGACTTAAAGAGGAGGAGGGGGGGGGGTGACACGTCAATTTAGCGCCAGCACTACAGCGCCATACCTTTCAGCGCCACCATTTCAGCGCGGCGTCTTTTCAGCACTGTACTTTTTAGCGCCGTACATTTCAGCACGGGGGATGTCAGCGCCGTACACTTTAGCGCAGGGAGACTTCAGCGCCGTACATCTCAGCGCCATGATAGGGGAAAAGGAGGGAATGTCGGGGGAGGGGGTAAAACTATTGGCGTCAGAGAGAGAGAGAGAGAGAGAGAGAGAGACAGAGAGAGAGATCACTTCGTGAGTTACAGATCAGGTCTGAATGAGTGGTTTGAGTTATATTCAGAGAGAGAGAGAGAGAGAGGGGGAGAGAGAGAGAGAGAGAGAGAGAGAGAGAGAGAGAGAGAGAGAGTGAGAGAGGTGTTGTGAGTGGTGTGATTGATATTCAGACGGAGTTGAGTTGAAATCGGGTTTGAGTTATATTCAGAGAGAGAGAGACACAGAAAGAGAGAGAGGTGTTGTGAGTGGTGTGATTGATATTCAGACGGAGTTGAGTTGAACTCGGGTTATTTTTCTGTTCATTACTCCTGACATTCTTTGCCGTGGAAACATGGCAGAGATTGCAGAGTCCTACCTAAGCATACGGAGAAAATAAAAGTTTAGCTACAATGGCTACTCCTTCCGCTTCAATAAGAAGAGTACAAAAGATCCAGAATTGTCTTTTTGGCGATGTGACAATGGTACATGTAAGGCCAGACTGCATCTGAGAGATGGGGCAGTGGTGCAGGAGGTGGGGGAGCACCTGTCCCACGCCCCAAACCAGCCCAAAATCGCGGCCGCAATTGCAGTTAGTCGCATGAAAGACCAGGCCTGCAATACAAGAGACAGTACGAGGCAAAATATAATACGCTTTATGGAGAAAGAAAGGTAAAGAATAGATTTTTGTGGGATAAACTCAATCAAGCCTATTAGTCACTCAGTTTTGCAGTCACTTTTACACACACACACACACACACACACACACACACCCACACACACACACCCACCCCCACACTCTCTCTCTCTCTCTCTCTCTCTCTCTCTCTCTCTCTCTCTCTCTCTCTCTCTCTCTCTCTCTCTCTCTCTCTCTCTCTCTCTCTCTCTCTCTCTCTCTCTCTCTCTCTCTCTCTCTCTCTCTCTCTCTCTCTCTCTCTCTCTCTCTCTCTCTCTCTCTCTCTCTCTCTCTCTCTCTCTCTCTCTCTCTCTCTCTCTCTCTCTCTCTCTCTCTCTCTCTCTCTCTCTCTCTCTCTCTGTCTTCCTCTAGCGCTATAATGTACGGCGCTACAATGTACGGCACTACAATGTACGGCGCAAAAATTTCGCCACGCTGAAATGTACGGTGCTGAAAAGTCCCAGCGCTGAAGTGTACGGCGCTGAAGTATCCTCGCGCTGAAGTGTATGGCGCTGAAGTTCTAGTGCTGAAGTGCTGGCGCTGAAGTGACATGGAACCGGGGAGGGGGGGGGGGGGGGGAAAGACCTCAACTAGTCCAGGCTATGATTATGCAACAGACGATCATCTCAAATGAAAACAAAAGCAACAACAAAAATGAACGAATTAATTTAACAAAAAAATAATACATTAAAAATAAAAAGCAACAACAACTACTACAGCAAAGCACAGCAAACCTATCCAGTTGCTTGCTGGGTGTTGCTGAGGTCTTGTTTGGTGTTTTGCCCCCAAACTGTTTGCCAGGTGTGAAGGATAGAGCTTTTGGCGTCTTGCCTCTCTTAGCACTGCCTGGGGTCACAGCACTGTTGCCCGGGGTTTTACAATGACTCGGGGTTTGGAACCCTTTGCCAGGAGTCCTGACAGGAGCCGCTGAGCTCCGAGACTTTGATGGTGAGGGAATTCCTGCTGAAAACAGAACAATAACATGATGAGAAGTTTAAAGTTACCATAGGTGTTGACAAATTCAGCATCACAGAGCCTAAAGTTCAGAGCGATTCCCACTGGAAAACATAAGACGTAGGGAAAAAGCATGTATAGCATCCTGTATAAGCATTATTAAATTATATGTCACCTCTCATTATGTCCAAAGTCAATTTCATGATGGTAGAATCTTGCCAACAAGCCAGAGAGAAAACATGTAAACTGTTTTAGTACAGTATTAGTATTTAATTTCTTCACCAGCAGTGATGTTGTTTTCATCAGCAAATCAGCCATTCACCAATAAAATTCCAAAATGTCCTAAAGAGTCATGTTCTGATCGGCCCACTGTCCTAAGGTTTTACGCCTCAATCGGCTACCCTTTGTCCATGTTTTGTTTGCATGTCTCATGTCTGTTTTGTTGTTATTGCTTCTGGCTATATTAATTTCCTATCGGATAAATAAAGGTGTTGTGAGTTATTGTCGAACATCGCGTATCGGAAGCACCAAGCAGACGCCACATGCATCAGCAGAGAGAGTTAGAGCATCGTCCCTTGTTGCGAACGGCGTGCTTCCGGCAATAAAACTTTTTGTTTTCGAAATGCCGCCGAAAAAGAAACCGGAACTTATCAGTGGCCTCTCGTTTGGTGTTGGAAAGAAGTCGAAATGATGGCCGAAAGATTTTCAAAATGTCCTAAAGGTTTGTGACTGAATCGGCCAAATGGCCTATGCTGAAAATTTCTAGCAACATCACTGCATCAGTGGAGTTATAAATATTGTCTTTTAATAGATCTGAAACTAAAATGTCCAAATGAAGGTTACATATATAGAAAATGTTACCAATGCTATCTGAAGACTGAGTGCGAACAAGGGATTCGTGAGCTTTTCTTTGCCAGCGGGCCAGTGGTACGTTCTGCAGGGGTCCATCCATTTTCAACAAATCTTTCAACTCCTTATCGAACTGGAACTGAGCCATGATTCAACTGTGTCTGTAAAAGGAAAGTTCATAAACTGCATTAATATGATCTCCTTCAAGTAAAAGTTTATGTTTTGAAGACTATTTCATTCATTTGTCACCATTTTTTAGAATAAACCTGTTAAAGTTTAGACTCAATTCCCACAAACTTCCGATACAAACTCAAAGTTATAAATATTATGAGAAAAGAAAGGCTGTGTTCTCTGCGTAATCTAAATGAAATAGGTGATGAATTCCATTATTTGTTTAACTGTACTAATTCCCTTCTAAAAGAAAACAGATTTTCCCTATTGTCACAAAAATTTTAGAAATTGCCCAAATGTCTTCAAAATAATCCAGCTAATGAACTCAAAATTGAAAAGATCACTGATGAATTTAAGTTGTTTTATTGGAATAATATTTTCACTTTTTTTAGGAGTACTTTATCTTCTTTTTCAAGTTCATCAATACCGTTTGGTGGCAATATATATGTGCTTTACTATGTTTGCATTCTTTTGAATGTTTCTTTCCTTTTTATGATGACTGTTGTTCTTATTCTATCTTGCATCTTTATGCGCTTGTATTTTTTCCTTTGTTTTTTTGAGTGCATTTTTTAGGTATGTATGTATCAAACATAGCTGAACCTTGTTTACTTTCATATGAATCCAGTATCTTTACTGTCTTTTAATTCCTATCCTATCCCGTAACTCATAGGTCACTGTGATCCGGTATGGAGTGAGTGGATCTTTTCATCATATGGTGTGTCTTGGACAAGGAAGATCTGGTGGGGCCCAATCCTGTCTAGGCCGTTGGCCACAGCCGAAATCCACGAGTACAGTGTGGCTCGCCTTAGCCCTGAGCACATGGTCATTGAACCTATTATAACGTGAGGTTCCTCCGTCCTGGCCAATGACTTCTGTGTAGAAGACACACCGGAAAATGTTGGGTCTATTCTATTCAGTGCTCGATACCACTATCTATTGCAGTGTTCCTGATTACGCACAGTAGTGCGTCAATTACGCACAAAATATGAAAAATGACACAGAAAAATTTGCATGTGTGCGTCCTGTGGGACACAAATTTTTTTCGAATCGCTGAAGTAAAACATACGACCAACGAGTGGCGAACTAATTCACGGCATAATCAGAATCAGAACCCAACTGAGACTGCCATTGCAGACGATTAAAGATTGTGTTGGGAGTTGTCGTCCTTAAAAATCGCATTAGCGCGCATTGTAAACTTCCTCCAAGCAATCCATTCACCAAACAGAAGAAATCTTCGTGAATCCATTCTTTGATTCTATCATACACGATCATGTCACTTCTGACTTGGATGACTGGGCCCAAAACCCGTTCATCCACAGCAACATCAAGTACAGATCCAGAAGCTGTTGTGCAGGGTGCTCTGAAGGAGTTTGCAGCAACCAAGCGACTCAGGCTTAAATAAACATTTAATACATGTTTTAATTTTTGGGTTTTATATGATTATGATAACTAATGTGACGCTTTAACAGAGTTAAAAAAATAAGGCTTGGACTTGTTTTACATTTCTTTTTCCGATTTGGGGACTCTCAAAATTTGCACAAGGACTCTTAAATTTTATACCTGGGAGTCCCAAGGACTCTCATTTTTTGTGTGTGGAGGGAACACTGCTATTGTTTGTAGTTAGATGCTACCGTTTCTTTTTTATGCATAGTTTATTATATAATAACAGGCAATTTATATATTGCGTGTGTCTCCCTACCCGCCCCCCCCCCCCACACACACACCTTTGTCTGGCCCACTGGGCTAGGAGCCTAATTTGATAGTTGTTGTTTCATCCTATATTTAATAAAAGACAAAGTTCCAAGGAAAGTTTTAAAGACGAAAGTCCTGTGGATACAGTTTGGAGTCAATGCATTTCCACATCAATTGACCGGAGTCATAACAATAAAAACCACTGCCATTTCTTTGTTAAGCACACACAGTGACAATTATATAATGCTTTTTTGTTTAGGTTTTAGTTTTCCACGCAAGCCGCAAACTAAGTCCAGGATTCAGGAATATTACTATAATTAGTATTAGACACACCCATCCCATGCAAAGCAGCAAAGAATCGATGAAGAAACTAGTACAAATTCCAGCTTTGAACACCGTACCGAACAAGTAAAACAAATAAGGTATATAATTACCTCTGGAACAAAACGTTTTTGCCTTTTAAAAGATGATGAACTCTATCTCTTTAGGATCCCCTAATATGTCAAAATGGCAGATTAACATTAAATGTTAAACAGAATTTCAGATCCGCGCGGTAGAAGGGAAGTCACCCAGCCGAATTGTTAATCGACTGAAAAATGACTAAAAACAGCCCAAGAAATACTCACGCTTAGAATCACCCACTAAAATGTTTTTCTAAGAAGAGAGACTAAAGTATGTAAATCCGAAGTTAAATATTGTTCATAATCTTTTACGATATGTCTGCTCTAATCGCACTACATGTATCGCGCAAGTGGTTGTATTCTAAAGAGAAGTGGTGAGGGTTGGAGGATAACACATAGGTTTTTGCAAAATAGGCCTGAACGCTAGTTACCTCCCTTCTAGTCACATGATTTGTGCTATGAAAATGGCGTCGACTGCATCGATTTTCGCAGCCGTTCTTGGTAATATTTTGTTTTTGTTGCCGTCTGTGTACTTTTGTATTAATTTTAATTTAATGTATGCTCATTCCAACAATTCTTTATTTTGTTAAAGATGGAAGTTTGCATTTCAGAAACCAACATTAACGAAATTAAAGTCAACGAACAATCTGTCACTACTTTCAGTCACTCGTGATAATGACAATAATGATAATCATGCAGCAATGAATGAGTGATGCTGGCACTTCTGACTTCCGTCTTCTTCTTCTTCTTTAAGAAGAAGAAGAAGAGCAATACTTGGTTTGTAACTTAGTTGGTTGACTGATCTGTTGCTGTTAGTGTTGATTGATCTGTTGCTGTTAGTGTTGTTACATCTCTGACTCTGCTGTCTTTTATTGCCTAGACTAGAGAGACTAATGCTAGCCAGAGCAATCCAAACTCTTAGTCTTACAGACTTTTAGTCCTTCAAAAATAAAATTCCCCCAAAGATGTAAGAAACTGTGTAAAGAATAAAGTGTTGTGGAAAATTGAAAGGGCTATATGGGTCGTTCTCTGGAAACATGCTGAAAGTGTGACATAGATGTAAAAAAAAAACTTTTGAAGAGAAAGTTGTTACATGCACAATATTTAAGTATATATTTGTCCTTTCTCCCTTTATAATTTTTTTTAAAATTGTTCTTTTAGTTACCGAGTACCAACACCTTAAAGGTATAGGTAGAAGCATATGGACGGATGCAACATAGTAACCAAAGGAACTGCTAAAAGGTGTCCAAAACTCCTAGTTATGTAAATTTTAAAATCATTTTATAAAAAAGTATCTATTTCAAGAAGATAACATTTAAAAAAAAATACATTAACAAGAATTTTAGTGCTTCTGAGAAGTCATAAAATAAATACATTTTCCGAAGGCCGATCGCAACTAAGTAACTATCGGCTGTGGCTACTTCGTTGCGTCCGACCTACTTTTTAAAACTAACCCTCTCCCGACAATCACAAATAATAAATATTCACATCAATAATATTCTTAAAACTGGAAATATTATAATAATTGTAAAAATAAAGATTAAAGTTTGATTCTTTTACTTTGGTAATCAGAATATTGACGGACGCAACTTCGTGTGGATTCAAAGCAACGAAAACACTTTTTCAAATTTCGACGATACCGCGCATCAATACAGCATCTAATTATAACAAAATATAATCCGCTACTTCCGTGACTATTTTTATACCTAAAATATAGTTCCATTTATTTTTAAACCTAAGTTATTCTATTTTAAAGGTGGACGGACGCAACTCAAGATATTAGTAACGAAGGATACCAGCAATCAAAGAACACCAAATTCTATTCATAATTGGGGTCTATCAAGATTACTTATCTTTTAATAACAAAAAAATAGTGCAGTGCTAAAAATAGAAAGCATTCATTCCCGATTATTTTGAACAACTTTAGTGAGAGGAGGCTGTCGGTGTCTGTGATATGTGAAGTAACGAAGCGTTGCGTCCGTCCAACTAGTTTTGGTGACGCAATAGATTATCAAGTGGCACCTCAACATGACGCTGAAGCGTGTATCGGCAAACCTTAATAGGCATTTTCAAAGTTTGTACCACTTTCAGCCATAAAACTGAGCGAGATAAACAAATAATCTGATAAAAAAATTCTGACCGTCAGCATGTCACAAAATGGCGCTGTGGAATTTCATAAATTTTAGCAGAAAAACACAAATTAAAGAGAATCACTTTAGTTTTAAATGGAAATCGTTTTAAATAATATAACATTAATATATACTTAACACAATAACAACAAAACAGACACAGATAATTGGTTTCTTATATATTTTATTTGTTCTCAAAGTGAAGTACCCCCCAAGGGCAGGTTTTTGGAGACTAACCTACATATAGGTACTCCAAGCCCTTCATTGGCTCTTGTCCGCTCGGCAGTTTTGACTCAGTTTTCACTTCACTTTCAACACTTAGGCTATTATTAATGTAAAACTGCATCAAAACGAACAGTGGCTGTATTCAAATAAAAATTGAAAGCTTTATCTTTAAATCTGTGTTGTTTTTAATGCATGTTTATGCGAAAGATTCCGAGAAATCAGCTTTTGAATACGCCCTTATCCGAACGCTGAATGCCGCTGCGAAAAAGTTGTCACCGTCGTTTGCTGAGAGGTGACTCGTTTCAAAGTCTAAGCGCTTTGCGATACTTCATTGGATGGCCTAAAAATAAGAACCAATGAGAAGTTCGGCTACTTTGCTTCATTTACATATAAATATGGTGGGCTCTCGTGTGTAAAAGTTTTGTTACGAGCCGAACAAAGTGGATAAAGCGGTTTTGATGTAAGTTTGATTTTAACTAGAAGTTTAAAAATTAGCAAGAAATAAAGAGCAGACTTTCCTTTATAAAACTAGGGTATTTATTAATTTGTGCATTACTGTATCGCTGCGCGCTTTGCCGTAGAAAAGTGTACCCAAACGGTGTTCGGGTTTTCTTCCGGCCATGGCCAACTCGTAGGCCTATTCAGCGACACGAGTGCTGAGCGTAGTAGCACACCAGTAGGCCTATAATTTGCCGGCACGCGCTGCGAATTTGATGATTTCCCAACTTTGAAGCACCAAAACGGCTGAACATTACATGGGATAGGCCTGAAGAAAATTGGGCTTGGAGTATAACATATGAAGGGGTTACCTGTCAAAAATCAGCTTTCTGGTATCAATATTGGCTTCACTTTGAGACTCCAAAGTTGTCAATTTCTTCAATTCCAAAACGTTGCCAAAAAAACACCAACATTCGGCATTTTCAAACATTAATAACTTTTTACCTATTTGTCCTATGGGGGAAAAAAAATATACCACTGTGTTCAGAATGAAAAGCTCTTTAAATCTATGTCAGTTTTGTGATGAGGAAACCATTTTTTAAAAAATGGCTTTTGACTACCTACTATATAGACTAATAGTAGTCCAGCCTAATGTATTACGGAAAATCAATAAATTAAACAGAACATTCTGAAAATACGGATTCTATTCACCTGTTTTGGTCAGCAAATTTCCCTCCAAAAATAAAAACAAAAGTCTCTGATTTTGCGTGCCATTCAGAGCATAGACAGCCTATTTCTTTCCCGGTTTGCCTTGGAGTGGTTCCCCAACTCTGTGGAAGTTAATCTGAGTTAGTGCTAATTTTGAATGTGCAAAGCGGCTTCTCTGAACTTCCATAGTAGGCCTACTTGTGGCGAAGATGGCGGCTACCAAACACTGAAACAGCGTGTGTCTGCGGAAGAAGAGAAAACAACAGAGAACCAACACCTCCAAAAGTGATGTAAAAAAACAAGCAAAGGATTCAAAAATGTATACAAGACTACACAGAAAAGTGGCCATGTCTTGTGGTGGGCATGTCTTGTGGTGGGCAATAAAGGGGAAACGTTTTGTTTTTGCACCACATGTGAAGGTCTACCCATTGCCAAATCCAGGTCAGGAGATGTCTTTCGAGGGAGCTGGAAAGAAGAGGATTACAAAGATCTGAAGAGTGCCTACTATAGGTCCCTACAGAAACAGCAGTAACTGAAGAAGACATTTCAGCGTATACATTTTGTAAATACAAGGTACTTTTCTTAGGTAAATACTATTAGTGTCCCGGAAAATCGTGGCCTATTCAGGGTTCAGCCTGACACAAAAAAGCTATGGGCCATTGGGCCCCTCAGATCAAATTTCAATGGGCCATGATTTCAGCAGTAATTTACGTACATGTAAAAGATAATCTGGAGATATTATTACAGAAATTAAAACAAAATAGATTATTGTGAGTGTGCATGTGTTGTGAAGCATGTTTACCAACAAAACACTAACCAGAACAGGGATCAGTATTTTGACTTGACTCGGGGCTCACACAATCATCATGCGTAGGATTAGCGGCGGTAGACTGTAGTTTAACAACAGCAAACGACAATCTAGACTGTCCTACCTCAAGTTTAGTTGTTTGTTTTTTTTGTTTGTTTTTTTTGTGTGGGGGAGGGGGGGGGGCATTTTCAAAGCGGCACAAAGAAAAACACAAAATCCTTGCACGGACACAACATACGCGCAGACGATAGCAAATTCTGATTTGGAAGAATCGTACAACACTTCTTATTGGCTGAAAGATCAACATCCGGGCCCTCATAGCCAATCGCTGAACTGGCCTTAGCTAAAGCACGTTTGTCGCCTCCAATACAGTGCACTGTTATTGTGGTGGCGCACTGGTACCAAAAATCGAAGCGCCATTCGGCCCCTGGCAAGAATTGTAGATGGGTCATTTTTAATTTTTATGCGTCAATGGCGCAGGGCGCGCTAGTAAACTGATCCCTGCCTATTACTGAAACTCACTTTTTGGGGTAGACATGTCTGTAAGTAGTAATACTAAAAAAACATGTAGTGAAGGAACCTAAGAACATGTACTTGTTTTCTTGGCTACAAAAAATGACTTGGAAGTCCTGCCTTGAAGTTGAGGAAGAAGCATTACACATATTAACTAACATATTCAATGATATTGTCTTTGTTATCATTTTGTACATAGTTCTAAATAGTTCTTACTTTTACTGTTCCGTCTTTTGGTGTATCGTAACAAAAGCGATGTTTAATCGAGTGCTTGTATTTTATGTATTGACCATGTAAAGCGCGGTGAGTCTGGTCGTAGGCTGGAGTACACGCTATATTATATAAAAACCCGTTGTTATTATTATTATGTAACCGACAGCTTTGCGCCTGACTTGCAGTTGCTTTTCTTCTGACTTGGATTAAAGTGCATCTACGGTCAAGATAAAAATTGCACCAAAACTCTTCTGTTAATCATAGATTCATACTATATCACATACAAGTTTGAAACAAAAAAATTACCTCTGGAGGCGGTGTCATCTTAATTAATAATGTTTGATTAAAAAAAAAGTAAAAGAAATGTTCACTATTCGTTGATGGCGTTGATCAATTTGATGATGATGTTGATCATTTTGACGGTTTAGATATCAATATTGTTTTTTTAAATTTTATTATCATCTTAACATTAACTAATAAATGGTATGCCGTGTATTGTGGGAACAAAAGGAAACAATGAGAAACTAAAAAAAAGGGTCCATAATGATAACCCAAAAATTGGTAACTTAGAGAAGTTAGACAAAACCAAGACAAAGCAAAACAACAGATTTTGCAGCTAAGCTGTTTGTCAGGCAGAGTTAACAAAACAGTACATGATAGAAGTTCCCTGGTTTATCCTAGCCAACAGTGATACAAGTTGTATAGGTTTTGATAACAATGATGATATTAATTGTTACTATTATTATTAACATTATTATATTATTATTTTATAAAGCACAATTTCAGACTAAAAAGCTGCTCAAAGCACTCGCACGCATACTCACACAAGACTATACATTACTATAATTTGATTAAATCGTGGAGGAACACAAATATAGGTACTCAAATACATCTAACAAGCGCACACTTACATAAACGTACACAAAAACAAGTTAAGCAGTCACAAGGTTATGAGAAAGTCATATATATATATTTAATATAGATAGATACTCGGATAGATATACACATGTGCAGTACCATTAAGCACAAGTAAATTGTTCTAAAAGATGTAAGAAATTTTTAACACACACAAACATGGCTTACAGTACAGAGTATATTCAATGACACTGACTGAACTTTAAACCTGACACTAACCAACTGAGCCAGTAAAAATAAACCAATAAGGCAAGTATGTATCAGACAATGAAGTTGTGTTATGTTGTAGTGTAGTAAGCTGTTTGTGCTGGTTTTTCATCACAGGCCTGGTGTGTAGCTGCGTGGGCCAGCAGCTCATCCTGACACACGCACCATCCTATGTGACTGTGCAGCAACAGGCGAAACCACTGACTGCCAGCGATGTGCCAGAGGTCATCACAAACACACTGGGACTATCCGAGTCTCAGGTACCGTTTACTGGTATTTCTTTCTCCTCCCAATGTTAAACCCGGTTGGCTAAAGTACTCGTTTCTTCAAGGGTTGGCCAAAGTACTCGTTTCTTCAAGGGTATGAGGAAGATGACCAAGCAAGTTTCCCTGTTGTTAGCTCCCCTGATTCAGACGCTACTCAAACTTCATTGTTGTTGGATGTTTTGATCTTTTTGGAAAAATAACGTGAGGATTAGATAGCGCCTCCTTGTTTTGTCTGTCTCCTAAGTTTGTTGGAAGAATGATTAATATATTAAGGTCTTGTAGTTTTACTGCCATATTTTAGTAGACTACAACTACAAGTTGACATACACTATAAGACTTTCTTTAAAGTATTTTCCAACGCCGGCCCCCTCCCATATTTTAATAGACTACAACTACAAGTTGACATGCACTATAAGACTTTCTTTAAAGTATTTTCCAACGCCGACCCCCTCCCCTCCCCTACCTCTCTTCACCCTTGCCCCCCACTCCCTACCAAAAATTAATTTTTTAAATTCCAATTTCAGCACTACTGTAGGTATATATTGTAAGGCTCACTGCATAATGAGTTGTAAGTTGTTATAATTCTGATTTATGGTTTCTTTCGAGTGTCATACTTCTGAAGGTTCGAACGTCAACTTAGGTATGCCTTTGAATTTGACTTTGCTCTGAGATTTTAGCCACACATTAGGTGCAGAGCATTATAAGATGCCTTAATAAAAGTCGTGGGAAAAAAGTATTGCTCATAGTCTGTAATATATGGTAATAACGGTTTTCAAATGCATGCTTCTTTTTTTTTCAAACTGATGTTTAATTTTCTTTTTGTTTTTTCTTCCTACAGTTGAAATGGGATGGACTGAAATCAGGCTCCCTGTTTAAGCGTCCCAAAGCCAATGTTTTGTTGACGGTGGTGACCACTGAGACCTCAGGAAAAGACATCAAGCCACAACAGCTGGCTTCCTTCCCAGTGGAAACTGTGAGTACTTGTTCTATGCCATTAAGTTAGCCCCCTTTACGTTTCTGTTGCCAGCCACTTTTTTCAGGCATTTGTTTGTTTTGTTGTTTGTTTTTTCCTGAGGACTACATCCAGACATCTTCTTATGCTATTGGATATCAGTCCCAGCTGATGGTCCTGACAAGCCCAGAACTCCTGGAGATGTCCATCTGTATCTTATAGTACAATTCCACTTACTCAGGCCATTGACAGCAGTGAAAGGGAGATAGATCCTGTTCATCTTTACCTTAAAAGGGACATAATCTAATAAGGATATCCAAGATGCTGGTAATGAACTCTCGTAGCTTTTGGGGGAAGATAACTCCTACCTGTGTTTACATGAACTTGTTTGTCTCCCTTATTTTATACTGGCCAACAGCCACTTCGTTAAGTAAAACACTGAGCGTACTTCCCTTCCAAACGTATTGCTTGGTAAACTATGACAATGGAAGGTCGTCCGTTGGGTTATCTTTTATAAAATGAGTCAGAGAGCATTACCATTAGGCTTACTGTTTGACATTGATGAGGGATTCTGTGTGTTAGGCTGAGTAGAGGGAGTTGGGTAGCTAGTGATGGTGGTGTCTGTAAAACCTACTTATTGGCAGATCAAACGTGGGAGCATGTTTGTGCAGGGGTGCAGAAAGAGTCAATCGGAAAGCTAGGCTTGCCTTTACTTGCCCACTTAGTCCAGGTCTGCCGGAATTGTCACCCACGTGCAAACAACTGACACTGAATGAGAGTCCTACCATTGGAGCTCGGTGGTAGTGAGGTCAGCTGGCACACCCATGACCCAGCTTCCAGTCCCGCAAGATGAAAGTTTCAAGTTTTCATTGTCCATCTTAGCAGTGTAATTGCAGTGGTGGTTCAGTGTTGAGTTAGGTCCCTATCCACTCTGTCATGGGACACAATACTCAATACGACCTCAAAGATGGTTATCCCTGACAGCTTCAGTGTTGAGTTAGGTCCCTATCCACTCTGTCATGGGACACAATACTCAATACGACCTCAAAGATGGTTATCCCCGACAGCTTCAGTGTTGAGTTAGGTCCCTATCCACTCTGTCATGGGACACAATACTCAATACGTTCAATGACCTCAAAGATGGTTATCCCCGACAGCTTCAGTGTTGAGTTAGGTCCCTATCCACTCTGTCATGGGACACAATACGTTCAGTGACCTCAAAGATGGTTATCTCATCTGCTTCAGTGTTGAGTTAGGTCCCTATCCACTCTGTCATGGGACACAATACTCAATAAGTTCAATGACCTCAAACATGGTTATCCCCGACAGCTTCAGTGTTGAGTTAGGTCCCTATCCACTCTGTCATGGGACACAATACTCAATATGTTCAATGACCTCAAAGATGGTTATCCCCGACAGCTTCAGTGTTGAGTTAGGTCCCTATCCACTTGTCATGGGACACAATACGTTCAGTGACCTCAAAGATGGTTATCCATTATCAATCATGCAAGCCTTCAGACATTCACTCTGTTATACAAACACTTCAGAATTGCACCACTGACATAAAAACCTGGATGAATGCAAACATGCTTAAATTAAATGATGACAAGACTGAGGCCCTTCTCTTCACTCTCTCTTCCGTAACTGATCTTTCTCTGCCTACCTCTATCACTGTTGGTTCTTGTGATATTTCTTTTTCTGACTCCGCTAGAAACCTGGGGTTCATCATGGATTCTACTCTCTCTATGAGACAGCATATCACTAGAGTCTGTCGGGTTTGCTACTTTGAGTTGAAGAGAATTAGTTCAATTAGGAAATTTCTATCAGAAGACGCCACATAGACCTTGGTTACTTCCTGTATTCTATCTAGATTAGATTATTGCAATTCCCTTCTCATTGGCTGTCCAGATTCTATCCTCTCTCTGCTTCAAAAAGTTCAGAACTCTGCTGCCCGTCTTATCTTTAAAGTAAATCATCGCCAACCCTCCACACCTCTCCTTGTTAAGCTACACTGGCTTCCTGTCGCGGAACGTGTTAAGTATAAAACTGCCTGTATCTGCTACAATATTGTCATCGGTTCTGCTCCTTCTTATCTATCTGACCTTGTCTCCCTTTACACTCCATCTCGTTCCCTTCGCTCATCCACTGATTGTCGTCTTCTCCGTAGCCAAAGGTAAAACTTTGGCATCTGCAGAACGTCAGCTACAGTTATGTGTCAAGGCCGTTGAAGACTGGGTTTTACAAAATGGTTTTAAATTTTCTGAAGCAAAAACTGAATGTATTCATTTTTCCAAGCACCGGGGAATTACTCAAGACCCTGCTATTCTCCTCAATAAAACTCCAATAAAGGCGGTCCAACAAGTCAAATTTTTGGGTGTTATTTTTTATCAAAAGCTATCTTTCATTCCTCACCTTAAAAATTTGAAAACTAAATGTCAACAGGCCTGCAATTTGCTCAAGGTTATCAGTGGTACAGACTGGGGTGCTGACAAGAAAACTTTACAGCTGTTATATCGTTCTCTAATTAGATCCAAGTTAGACTATGGTTGCATTGTTTATGGTTCTGCTAGAAAATCTTATCTTAAGATGCTAGATCCAGTTGCCCATCAGGCACTACGCATTGCTTTGGATGCGTTTCGCACTTCCCCTTGTGAAAGTCTTTACGTGGAAGCTAACGAAGCCCCGCTGGAGCTGAGACGTACAAAATTGTCAATGAATTACTATTTAAAATTAAAAACTGATCCTATGAACCCTGCTTATGACTGTGTTTTCAACCCAGATTTTGTTCAGAAATTTGAAGCCAAACCTAACACAATTCCTCCGTTTGGCATCAGAATGCAAGCTCATCTGGAAAAAGCAGGCATTGATGTTGCTTCCATCAACGACGATGAGCTTCGGACTGAAGCTCCCCCATGGAAATTATGTATCCCAAACATTAATTGGCAGTTGTCCGCTTTCCTTAAAAACAATACATCCGAAACCGTATATAACCAACTTTATTTAGAACAGTGTGCTTTATACCCAGGATATGAACAACTTTTTACAGACGGGTCAAAGAAAGGAGATTCAGTTGCTGCTGCGTCGGTCTCTGGGAGACACTTAGACCAGCCTTTGCAACAGCGTTTACCTGATTTTTGTTCTGTTTATACAGCTGAGCTCAAGGCAATTCATTTAGCTCTGAAACAAGTTTATCAATCCAAAAGAACCTCATTTTTAATCATGTCGGATTCATTGTCAGCACTTCAGGCTCTTTCCACGAGAAAGATATCACACCCTTTTCTGGCAGAGATCCATGACCTCCATACACAACTTGTTTCTGAGGGTAAAAAGATAGTTTTTATGTGGGTCCCTGGTCACATGGGCATCCACGGCAATATTGCAGTAGACAGGGCGGCTAAAGATGCTCTGCATCTCGATCTCCCTTCAGAGATTTTCCAGTTTGTGCCCTACTCTGACCTACGTTGTATGACTGGATCTTATTGTAAACGACTGTGGCAGACTGACTGGTCTAACCATGTCAACAACAAATTATTTGAAATTCTTCCCGATTTGTCCACTTCTTTGCCTAACTTTGCATCCACTCGCAAAGAAGAAACAGTCTTATCTCGCCTTCATATTGGGCATACTTATGTCACCCACAGTTTCCTTTTAAAAGGAGAAGAACCACCATGGTGCTTTGCATGTGATCAATCCTTTTCCGTTCGCCATTTCATGTCTGAGTGTGCTGATCTGATAGAGGAAAGAGAAACATATTTTGGTTCCATACCTTTCAAAGAGATTTTTAAAGTATGTAATGGTCAACATCTGTTTCAATTTTTACATGGTGTTGGTTTGTTTTATCGCATATAAATCGTATCGACATGTTTTGTTTAGTTTGGATTTTATTAGGACTGAATTTAGTGATTTGATTGAAGAAAGTGAATATATTTTTAATCCATCAGTTTTAAAGAAGTCTCTTAAAGAGGTGTCATGTGAAAGTTTGTTTGTGTATTTAAGAGTAACAGGCTTGTTTTTTAAGACTTGAATCATTTGATAATACTTTAAGATAACGTCTCTCTGGTCCTGATTTGGCTCGGAAGAGTCCGCTGGACCTAAAGCAATAATCTTGTATTGTATTGTATTGTCAGGGCCGTTACAAAAGAAAATCGCATGGTTTCCGCTCTTTTGCTGTCCACGGCCCTCACCTATGGAATTCTCTCCCCTGTCATGTTAGACATTCTACCTCCTGTGAATCGTTCAAATCCAACCTTAAAACGTATCTTTTCTCAAAAGTCTTTCAGCAGTATTTGTAGTTGTAAAAGGGGTTTGGAGGGGTGGGGGGTTAAGTAGTAATTTAGTATGTTTTTGTCATATTGATTTACACAGCAGTAGTATGTACGCGTGAAAGAGTAACTTGTCTTATAGTATATGTATAGTGTGTATATGTGTTTGCGTAAGAAAGTGTGCGTGTATAGCGCTTAGATCCTTAGGGTAGGCGCTTTATAAATGCTAGTTATTATTATTATTTATTATTATTATCCCCGACAGCTTCAGTGTTGAGTTAGGTCCCTATCCACTCTGTCATGGGACACAATACGTTCAGTGACCTCAAAGATGGTTATCCTGTCTGCTTCAGTGTTGAGTTAGGTCCCTATCCACTCTTTCATGGGACACAATACGTTCAATAACCTCAAAGATGGTTATCCCCGACTGCCATTCCGCCGATGGTTGGTGCAGACATTGAACTTCAATGTTGATTCATGAATGAGTTAAACCGTGCCTGTAAATGATAGGAAGTGGGTACGTAGTGCAGTTCACTGTAATGTGACTGGAAGCTTTGCCACCTGTGGTATATGAGAAGGATGTGCCAAAGGAATATGGTTGTCTGTCCGTCAAAGGCTGTAGTTAGCCTGCACATGTTGGTTTGGTTTTTTGAGTAACATTTGTTGCATGCACCAATGCTTTCCTCACCCCTGCTGTTTTGGATAATGAGAAAGACGTACGTGGTTCTTCAAACATTCTTTAGGGCAGTGGTCCTTGGGAAATTCACGGCAACATGACATTGGTTTTAGTGTTTATTGTTGATTATTATTATTATTGTTGTTGTTTTAAGGTCTTGATCATGTCTTGTATTTGTTGGTGTTGTGTTTTGTGATGTTACTGATGTCTTGTGTCAGTATTTTTTTATTTATTTATTTATTTTATTTACCTTTTTCCATAGGGAAATTCTGGGCCACCTCCCCTGGGGAAAGCGTAGTCGCAGCCTGTGGCGCGCCCAAACCCAACCTACCTAACATTAGTTGTGATTTTGAAATTTTGCTGGGGGAGCAAACCGGAGTACCCGGAGAAAACCCCCGAGACGTTGCCCGAGTGGACAGTAAATAATATTGGGAGGAACATAAAGCTCAGATGCTGGATCGATCCCACACCTGTCAGGCGCCATTGGTTTCTGGCCTGTGGACAAGGCAAGTTAGTCCCGCCTTAACCCACTTGGCCACCACGCTCGCTGCAACAACTAGTTAATCTGATGAATAAAAATTGATACAACAAGATGTCTTGTGTTTGTGCTATCAGGATACCCCAGTGTTGTGTAATGTTGATGCTGTCTTGTGTTTGTGCTATCAGGATACCCCAGTGTTAGATATGACGGGAGTCATGAACAGAATCCAGTCCACCTTTTTGGAAGATGATCCTCTCCTGCTTGATCTCATTGCAGACACTAACGTAAGTGGTGTTTGATTTGATTTTTAATGTATTGTCTCATTTCTATTTACTGATGTACATATTTGATTTTTTGTAAATAATAGTAATACAGGATGCTTTTGAAAATGTTAGCTTGATGGAATCCAATTTCATTATTGAAAGGAAGGAGGAAACCGCATTACCCGGAGAAAATCCTCGGTGTCCTGCAAAATCTCAAAAGGGACGTAAGTTTGTCCCGTGCGGTGTTTGCGCCCATGACCTTCATCCTAGGAAGCCCACTCACAATCAACAGAGTTACCAGACCTCCCCTTACATATAACATTATATATTTTATTGTTTACTTCATTTACTTTGAATTTATTTGTAATCATGTTTGGTTTAGTGATCATTTTTAAAAAGTGGGTGTGGGGTTAGTGCTAGGGTGCCATATTTACTAATTTTTGTGTTGTAATAACTATATAAATCTCTTCGTCTTTTGATATTTCTCTTTGTTGGGTTGATTGTATTGTGTTGTATTATTTTCTGTTGTACTGCCCATTGAAAGTGAAGTGTGCGTGCCGCATGGTGAAATTGAGCAAGGAGCCCCTGGTCGGTACAAAGGGCAAAAAAATAAAGGCGGTTGTGTTGTGTTTATTTATGTTGGATATTTTCCGCCTTTTTTGTCCAGGCCTTTGACATGAACACGCCCAACGACATTTTCCGCAGCCTGCCCAGCACCATGAGGTCGCTTGCTGACCGACTGCTGGATCAAGACTCGGTCTTGTCACGTCACAACGCTGGTTCTCTCAACCGCAGCCACACAGCAGACCTCACGCTGATGGCGGAGCTGCAGATGATCGACCATGTTCTCGACACTGTATGTAGGAGTTTTCATGATTTTCACCAGCAATTCAGTTCAACAAATCTGTATTATTACGATTAAAGGGATTATGCAAAGCTATTTGTGTAGCGCTTGAATGAATAATGGCATGCAAAATAAACGGCTGCCTTAAAAATTACATTTACATCAAAATTGTTAGAGGTAGAAATATTTGTAGAAGTAGCGCCTGGATAATAAAAATGAGAATAGCTCTAATAACAATAATTGCTTTTTGACTGGCAATGTGAGTCTACGTACTCGCCCACCCCCACTTCCTCTCTCTTCTCACCCCAAGTCCACCCCCACCCCTTTCCCTGTTTCTTTTCCCCTCTTTAATTCAAACGTAAGTGAGTTGAAAGGAAAGTGATGAGAGTACTCATTTTATTTGCGTTGTTTATCATTTGTCATTTGAGCAAGTAAAACTACCTTGAAAGGGTTGTGAGTGGTAACACAGCTTGATGACAAGAGACAAAGCCTGACCTTGGGAGAAAACCAACATGTTGACAGCCTACACTTGCATGCACTGCAGATGATGATGTCAGGTTCTGCGGTGATAGTTTATCATTTGACTTGTGTCCAAACAGGAGGCAGGTTGTTGAACTTACTAGGAAGTTACAGACTACATTTAGGGTTTGTTTGGTGTGCTTGCAGCTAAAGGGGGACAGTGACTTGCTGTCAAAGAAAACGCCAGACTTGCTTTCCTTTGTCATCACTGGCCTGAAGTCTGTGTCGGATCATCATGGCGACGAGTCTGAGCAGGCTAAGGATGCACATGGCATGGTGTCAAGCTACATTGATGCTGTGAGTATCCTTGGTTGAGCCATCTTTGTCATCTTTATAAGAATAATAATAGTAGTAGTAATAATAATAGTAATAGTGGGTGGGGGAGGTCAGTGCTGTACGCAGTGTACTGGAATGTGTGACAATAACATTGCAACCTGTACAGCCAAGGGTTCTAAGCCTGTTGACGGCCTGGAGTGAAAAAACAACAACTCTAAAACGCTTCATCCCTACTCCTTCGGATGAGAGTACAAACAGAGATGAGAATCTTTCGCTTTTTAGCGGAAATCCGCTCTTTCGGAAGGTCCCAGGGTCACTTTTGAGATCGGTTTAAATCCGGTGAGAAAATTTTAGTGTATATGATTAGGGTGAGTTGTTGATTTTCGATCTCGCAGCTTATTCCCACTCGTTATTCCCATGCGGATTGTTGTCATTTGGTTCGCTCTCACTTCGTTTTCGTCGATCCACCAAGCTGCCGTAAAAAGCCGAGATAACCCGATTTCTTTCTTCCGTGTGTCCTGGTAAACGTACGTGGTAGATACTAGCCATCGCATTACGGAAGTGACGTTGCGTATCTATGCCTCCCGTTTTTCTGATTCCGGCTGTTCCCAAACACTCCCGCTGATAGTGACGTCACTCAAATAGGCGCTTGAAGCCCTTTCTCATGCGCTGAGTTGTAGTGCGAACGATGGAACAGCCAAAACATCACGTGGTTGATCAGCCATTGTCTAGAACAAAGCGCGACTTGTAAAATCCTTCAAAAACTAAATCCTGGAGAAAAGGCTCTTGCTACCCACATCTACAGTGGTGTAAAAATCAAGTGGAACTTTTTTTAAGTGGTTAGAAGAAAAGTTGAACACAACAGTCTTAATTCGTTTGAAGGACAAAAAGATCGAAAGAAATGTGGAGTTGAATGCAGAGGCAGAGAAACAAGCCAGACTGGCTCATAAGAAAGCTCTGACTGCCCGACTTCAGGTGTTGGTGAGGAAGAGAAGTGAGATTAGAAGTCAAAAGCCACCAGCCAAGAAAGCAAGAACTGGATAGTTGCCTGGCTTCAGTTATAAAATACATGCACATGTACATGTACATAGTTCATTCAATAATTGTGTGTGTGCAGACTGTATAGCATGTTGGTACCTGCCAGTTTTTATTTATACTTTTAACAATTCTTCAAAAAAACATGAGAATGTTGTATACACAAAGAACTGTAATCCTAGTGCATGACGTAATTGTAAACTTCAGCCTGACTTCAGTGCCTGACTACGACTTCAAGGCTGAAGTTGTTCATAATGTATATATGATTATAGCATCAGAACTGTTTTAGGAACGACTGCCTGAAACCATCTGTATTTCTGCTTTCCTTGTTGTGGTTTTTCCAAGACATTATCTTGAAATTGTAAACCTTGTTTGAACAGTCAATCGAGGTATTTATGATTTTATTGTTTAGTGTGACCGTAAGAGTGTCAGTGAGGCTTCATACTGATTCTATGTATAAATGTACAACTCTGTTTTGGACAGTAATTATGTGCATTGGTAAAGCCTTGTCTTGTCATTGGTATTTAAACCATTCTTGTCTGCAGTCAAAAGGAATGTTTGTTTAATACAAGGCTTAACTGATGTTTGAAATAAATTCATTAGGCCTATGTGTTGAACTGTGGAGAGCTAACAACAGCATTTTAGTACCACAAAAACAACTGATCTGACCCCATAAAATAAGGCTCAGAATGCATAGATTTTAACCATCTTTTCAAAAATTTTCCGGGGGAGCATGCCCCCGGACCCCCCTAGCATCGCGTACCTGCTTCGCAGGTACGCGCACTCGTGGCTTCGCCACTCGACAGAATTTGGAATTTTTCCTCCTTTTTGTCATTCTATGATTCTCATCTCTGTACAAACCAAGGTCTAATCTGCGCATGCACGCATTCCATGGCATGGACTTTAAAGATCCTGATGCTCATGTCCTAGGCGAGTGAGTGCCAGCTACACAAAATACACCAGCACGCACTAGGTCCTTTCTCCCCATTTCCAGTCACCCAGGACCGTGCTCAGTGGTGTGGTGCCAGACAGGCGACCAAAGGTTGCGAGTGGGCACTGCGGTCAGCTGGAGTTAGATCCTGTATCGGCCAGCGCCTTCAGCAGCCCTTGAGCGCTATATAAAGCCATTAAAAATTAAATGCTATTTACAGGCTTTTTCCTCTGATCATCATTTTTCACTGTCTATCTTAGGAGTATGATTGAGTAGGACCAGTGCTCTCAGAATTGATTATTGACTTAGGTCCCCAACCACTGTCCCATGGGATGGTCACCCTCATCTGCTGTTGGTGGGTGAACATATTAAACGTCGCTCATTTGTTCTTAGATTATGTTATTGCGTTGGTTAGCGTTATCTTTTTGAGCTGCATAATCGGCATGGCCTCGTGGCGCAGGGGATAAGTCGCCGGTTTCCTATGCCGAAGGTCGCGGGTTCGATTCCCGCAAGGGGCGAACGTATGTGACTTAGGTACGAGACTATTGAGGTCACCGAGGGTTTTCTCCGGGCACTCCGGTTTCCTCCCTCCCTTCAATAATGGTACAAGACGCAGTCAATATAAAAATTTCAAAAATAAAAAATTGATTTTCTTTTTATCTTCTAATAGCGATCTCCCTGCCTGTTTGAGTGTTGGATGTGTATTTGGTGTGTGTGAGGGTGGATGAGACAGGTGAGCGTGTATGTTGGTATAGATCGCCGCGCTTTGAGCCTGATTGATTTGGGGAAAGACGCGTATATAGCATCCTGTATTATTATTATTATTATGATGTATTGTGTGGTGTTTTTTCAGATGACCGAGGAGTTCCGTAAGCTGTACAAGGACAACGTGGTGATAGAAGTGTTGACCATACCGGCCCCTGCCAAGCCGTTGGTGCGCAAAACTCGCAGCCTTATGCAAGCTCCCACCCCAATAATCCCTAATGTCAATGTAAGTACTGGGTATTGAGGTTTGTTACAAAAAATTACCTATTTATCTCGCGGATGCTGCAATGCTGCAGCAACGCGTTATTCCCTACTGCGCAAAGATAGGAAAGACCAAATGAAAATTGAACATTGTGCTGAAGGTTAAGTTATCATTTTTGCCTACAATGCATGCAGCAACCTGAGCCTATGTACTCACCGAAATATAAATGTATGTAAGATTTTGTTGCAAACGTGCAGGAGATGCGTCCTAAATAGCAATGTTTCATTATTGTTGTTGAGTGGATATGGTTTGCCTATTGTATACAGTTTTTCCATTGAAATCCTCACTCTGTGTCTGACTTCGCTGTATCATAAGCCACAATTTCCTGCCTGAAATAATACCTCATTTGTGTACTGCATTTTCCCCCAACAGGCCAGCGCCCTAAACTTGCAGCCAGACTACCATGGGGATTTCCCGGCCATATTCAACATCATCATGTGGTTGTCCATCACGCTGATAGTCACGGTCTTTGTCATCTCCTACGGCATGTGGAACATCGACCCTGGCCGTGACTCCATCATCTACCGCATGACCAGCCAGCGCCTCAAGAAAGACTAGACCCTAGTGTAGGATGACAGGGTTTATTTGAAGTAACAGTCCAAAGGTCACGGAGTAAGGGGAGGGGAGAAAGACAAAGAATAGCGCCATTCCCCCAAAGCTTGGGCTAAAAAGTGATATTGTTGCTTCGAAGGTTCATCTGCGTCAAAAGAGGAGATAGCTCATGTTGGGGGGGGATGTTAACATAGTTAGCTTAGCTAGGGAAGTAACTTAGTGCTGGGGGCACAAACGTACAGTTTCATATTGATTGATTTATTTTGTTCAGGAATATAAATTCGCTCATATTTAGTTGCTGTTTTTAGTTTTTAATTAGTTTTTTAATTTATTGATTTATTGCATGCACGTAATGGGTGAATGGGTTTGTTCTACAAAAAGTTAATTGAAAGCGTAAATGAGAACTGCATTTGCTGGCCAACTAACATCAAATCACCATGGGGTTTGATCGCAGTGGGAAAGGGGGACATGCATGTTGTCAAATGGAGGTGTAGAGTGAAGCATGTGTGTGTGTTTGTCAGTAAATAGTTGGTAGCGTGTGTGGCTTTTGAGGGCAAAGAGAGAGAGTTAGTCGGTGTAACCTCATCAGGACTGTATTTTGCATGATTACAGAAAGAATAAAGAAATATTTTTTTGTTTGGTGTGTTTGTTTCCTTCTTTTTTTTTTTAACTTGGTGTATTTGTTTCATTTATATTTTATATATTATTATATTATGCCGGAACCATTACATTGATTTAGTAAAAAGATAATAGAGTTCTATAGGTGAATTTCGTAGCGATTTTGAGACCACCTTATTGCAGTATGTACTTAGTCTTGCTAACTGTTTCACTAGGCAGATATGCTCAGCTCGAAAGTTTGTGTGACCGAGGTTTGTCACATTAGTTTAATATCATTATGGAGTGAACTTTCTTGTAAAATTGTATTTATTTATGTTTCTTTTTACATTTTTTTAATGTTATTATTTTTAATTAATTTTATTGTATTTTGTTACTGACGGGAGGCTCAGTTTTGATTGTCCAGTGTAACCACTGCTGGTATTTATCGTCAGGCGCGAGAGATTTGTTCTGATTAAATAGCTGTCGGTGTGAGGACTGGGGCTGCCCAACATGCAAAGTAGGAGAAGAAGAAGACACAATAATTTCAGCTGAATTTCAGCTATTTAATGTCGGCGTCAATATCTGTTAAAGTTTTAAGTCAGTGTTATTAAGGTGCTTAGAATCAAAACCGCGCATCTCTCTTTCTTAATTCATTGACAAAATAAATATTTGTTGGTTCATCTTTGAGCGGTTGAGATGTGATTTTTGTGTATTGAAGTTCCACCCTAAGTGCAGTTTTGTATCTTCCAGCAGTTTGTGGGTGCTTATTGCTGTTTGTTTTCAGTTGTTTTGTTTTTCCTTTTTTTTTTTCTTGTTCTCTCTCTAAAAAAGAAATGTGTTGTAACAGTGTAAGCAGTTATAATTATTATGTGTGTGTTTGGACGCAGAACAAAACCTTGTGATATATATAGCTATGATGTGATTAAGTCATGAATTTGGAGAGACTGATCATTGAGAACAGTGTGTGTGTGGGCTGAAAGGTAACGCCAAACTGCACCGTGAATCAGTGAATGTCATTACAATAGGTCAGCACTCAGAGCTTAATTTGTTCTTCGTGTGTATTCGCAGCTTTCATGTTTGCTGTTACAGCGTGTGAGCCTTGAGCTGATTCTCAGTTTGGGGTTTGTGCACTATGTAAATGAAACAGTAATTATAATTCGGTGAAACCTCTGTTTTTGTCTGCATCTAGAACATGTTTCTTCCTGTTTGCAGAGAATGATGACCAGTCTTCTCATTTGCTTCTAGACAATGACAATGTAGATTGAAAGAATGGTTTCAGGTAGTTACTGCCGTTAGTGTTGTGTTAGTTCATCAAGGTTAACTGGTATGGTCAGTTCATCAAGGTTAACTGTTATGGTAATTTGATTAGCTTTGACACTTCTTATTACTTATTACATTATTGTTCAAAACATTTGCACTATTATTTTAGACTTTTTCCACCTTTGCATGTTTATGTGACAAGTGCAGGACTATTTTATCGGTGTTAACATTCATAGTTTGTTAGGTTACGTTTTAACAGGAACACTACCAAACAGATACAAAATGTTGTGAACTGTTTGTGTCATAGGAATAAGGGTAATATATTCTCTTTTACTTAGCTGGAAGTAATGTACCTTAGTTTTCTGTGGAACTTTTCCTACATTTTGATATTGTCTATCTCCAAATCCCAGTAGTGAGTACCAGGAATTTGTTGACAGTTGAAATAGCCGACGCGCAGAACTTTTCTCAAAGATGAATGTTTGTGTGTGCAATGTACATGGCGGATTCCATATTAATTTGTCATTCCAGAGTTGATGTGAATGTAGGTATAGTTGATTGACTTGTCTGTAGTTCTCATTGTAGATATTATGTATACATGTGTATATGGATATTTCTTATTTTGATTGTGAAATAAATTGCTAAAAATTATTATCTTGTACTTGATCTGAGAAAAAGATGGAGTTCAAGACACAGCATCAGACAAGACACTGGCGGACACAGCATCTTAACTCTAGCCACTACCCCCCACCCCGAGGCAGTCATTAGCTTTTTGAGTCACTGTGTGAGCCTATGTACACTCCCTCCCCCCTCCCTCCTGTGCAAGATTAGTACTAAATAGTCCAAAAAATATATTGAAAAAATTTTCCGTCCGTCTTTTTGTCTGATTGCCGTCCGCTCAAAAATGTAAAGTGGCTAAGTACTCGGACTTTAACTATCAAAACAAACGTGGTAAGATGGTGTAAGCCCATGAGACTTCGAAAATGATCAGTGAATGAATGATTTCACTTCAAGGTCTAGGTCATAAGGTCATCAAATGTTAGTCAAAAAATGACATTTTTTTCACAAAATTCACTTTTTTTCTCTAGGTTATTAATAGTGAACTTATGATTCCTTGATGTATGATAGATATTAATGAGACACACATTCTTTGCAAATTGGGTGAACCTCATCCCAAGGTCAAAGTCAGTGGAGCTGTCCAAAGTGTATAGGTACTTTGAAGTGACCTTGACCTTAAACTATGAGATTAACATCCAAACTTGTTCCATATAGAGATAATAGATTGATCTTTCGTATGTTTTCCAGTTTTGTGTTGATCTTGAAGTTCAGGGTTGTTTTAGGCATCGCAAAAACATACACAAAAATAGTTAAACGTACAGCTGAATGGCTGTTTATTTAACCCATATTATGCAACAACATTGGGTTATTTGATCAGACATGCATCATTGGGTTATTTGTTCAGACATGAGTGTCGGGGTCATCCCAAGGTTCTAGATCACTTAAGGTCAATGTCATCCCATGATTACCTTTTTACCCCCGTTGGGGTGCCGGGGGTTTCAGTATAAATAGTATCCCCACTTTCTGGAAATTTAGTGCTTTAAATTCCCACTGTCGCTGTCTTTCTCATTTGCTCTTTCTCATTCCTGCTCTGTTCTATCAATCTGCTATACTATCTTCTTCGCTGGCCCAGTCGTCTACCTTTTTTCTTGAAAACTCTTTCGGGACAAGACTTATTTGTGTATGAGGTCTGTTGGATCAGCTTGGGAATATTGGACGCTTTCTGCCAGGTGGTCACTAGGGCTTCCTATGATGTTATTATTTTGCAATGTAGGCATTTTATATGTATGTGTTTTGTTGATAATTTATAATATAATTATTCTATTTTGTTTTTGTAAACGGGGGTTCGATAAATTAGAGTACAGCCTCAGCGTCACCTGGGTGGGATGTCTTTATTGTAAAGTGACTGGCTGGTGGAGAGCTTTAACTCTTTCCCTGCCAATCGTCGATCTGAGCCGCCATGTTTGTGCCAATCGACGATATATCGTCGATTTCAGTATTCCGTTTCATTCCGGTTTTTTGCGCAGTCCAATCCAAGTTTTATTTTAACCAAAGAGAGATAACTCTTTCTACTTTCGTTCTCGATCGACACGCGCGTGGTTTCTTCAAATTGATTCGTTTTTAGAGTGTTTTTTGTGCATTTTACTAAGCATTGTGATGGGCACAATCGACAGTGTGTCAAATTTCTGCTAATAATCAATATAATTTCAAACTGTAAAGTGTATTTTGATCCTAAATAAATTTTCTTTCTGGTGTGTGAAACTGATTCAGTGATTGGAATTATTCCTCCAGATTTTTTTGTATCACTGTGGTATGTAGAAATATTTTTATTTTATTTTATCCTTTCAAAAAGATCAACATGCTTTCAAAACACATATTTCAATAACATAATCAAATTAACATTTTTGTTTGTTTTTTTCTTATTTTTCACTCTTTTACCTTTAATTTGATATGAAATATGTCTATTTAACAACTATTATTGAAAGAACAGTAGCTTAAATGCCTAAGGTACTGAACTTTCTTTCCGGTGCCAGAGAAATGTCTGGCACAAACGTGGAAACATGCCTGGCAGGGAAAGAGTTAAGTTTTACCACTAGGGTTGTCTCAGCAGATCTTTTATGCGGATCAGGGGTTGTCCGGTCCTGATTTGGCTCGGAAGAGTCCGCTGGACCTAAAGCAATAATGATGTAATATAATGATTACAGTTTTTTAGGCATAATACAATGTTTGCTGTTCTTTGTTTGATAGTACATGAGTGTATTTGATAGTACATGAGTGTATTTGATAGTACATGAGTGTATTTGATAGTACATGAGTGTATTTGATAGTACATGAGTGTATTTGGACCCAGAGGTCAATGTCATTTCACAGTCATGAGCATAGAAAGATAAAATTCGGTATTTGCATTTTAATGCCACCATTTCATTTTGTTTTTTTTCTGGGCAGCCTTTGTCAATTGTCCTACTATGAATCATTATGTAGTATAACTTCACTTAACCGTACCTATATAAAGCTTTTCCAGTTCAAGAGCACCCCCGATGGGGTCCGGGGGTTTCAATATAAATAGTATCCCCACTTTCTGGAAATTTAGTGCTTTAAATTCCCACTGTCGCTGTCTTTCTCATTTGCTCTTTCTCATTCCTGCTCTGTCCTATCACTCTGCTATACTATCTTCTTCTTCGCTAGATCAATGACCTACCTTTTTTCTTGAAAACTCTTCCTGGACAAGACTCCTTGTTTGTGTATGAGGTCTGTTGGATCAGCTTGGGAGTGTTGGACGCTTTCTGCCGGGTGGTCACTAGGGCTTCCTATGATTGTATTAGTTTGCAATGTAGGCATTTTATATGTATGTGTTTTGTTGATGATTTATAATGATGTTTGTATTCTATTTTGTTTTTGTAACCGGGGGTTCGCGTAGTTGAGGTCAACCCTCAGCCGTCCCCCGCGTGGGATGTCTTTATTGTAAAGTGACTGACCGGTGGAGGGCGTTCAATTTTTCCACTGGGGTTGTTTCAGCAGATCTTTTATGCGGATCGGGGGTTGTCCGGTCCTGATTTGGCTCGGAAGAGTCCGCTGGACCTAAAGCAACAATAAATCAATTCTGGGCAGCCTTTGTCAATTGTCCTACTATGAATCATTATGTAGTATAACTTCACTTAACCGTACCTAGAGCTTTTCCAGTTCAAGAGCTGCTCAAGGTACTGTGGGGCTGGTACATGTCATTGTATGTAGAGACAAAATGATTACAGAATTAAAAGGAACAACAGAATTTCTGGTCCAGTAATTTTTAACTGAGGCCTAGACGTGTTATACAATCTTCAAACTTGGATTTAGCAACTCTTGTTCGCTGCACACATAAACTTGAATAAGTGACAATGCAGATTTACAAGCTCAGTTTTATTGTTTCTCTCATTTCTGGAATACACAATACAGTATTAAAAACAGGAAAAAGAACGCCTCTGACAAATATCACATGCATACAATAAAGTTATTAATGTGTATAAAATACAAGCGCAAGACGCACAAACTTCCCAAATGGAATGTGTTAAGAAAAACAAAGCATTGCATATAATCATAATAATAACAACAGCAATGAACAGAAAAAAATGAAATTCAATTTTGACAGTTTCAAAACAAAACAAATCTGTGCAGTACAAGTAATATATTGTAAGTGTAATTGAACAGATTTTTTTTTTTTAAAGAGCAAGATGAAAACGGAGAATTACAGTATTAATACTGCTATGGCATAATAAATGTATGTCAGTCACTGAATTCCAAACACTAACTTCATTTAGATGTGGGAGTGACCACAGGGGCCCTAATGTGAATGCGAGAAATGCCGAAGCCTTAATAGCATCGCTTCACTTAGATTCCGGGGCCTCTGGGCCTCACAGCCGTTTCTGCTCCTTCGCTTTCTTACCTTCGTGATGGCTAAAGGCTAAGATCAACAAACACTGTGGACCCCATTCTATCACACAGCGCATCTGAGTCAGGACGATGTTTGCGTCTGCATCTTCACTGGTGTCGGTTATGCGGTTCAAACGCATTCACCCGTAAGCTCAATCGTGATAACGCGTCACCTTTTCGTGGTCATTCTATACCACATGCGCTTATATATGGACATTCAAGCGCCTATGTCTGTGACGCGTCTCCCTTCTGGTTATCTGTAAATATAAGAGACGCTCGTGTGCCCAGATCGAGCGCCTGTGTTCTACACCTGCGGACGAGAGCATAAGCCTAGGTCTAGCCTATAAACCGAGGTCTGACTGTCCACCCTCGTATTCCAGCCCAAGGATTCTTAAGTTCCCGAGACTCGTGTCCTATGTGAGTGAGAGCTACACACATGAACAAACCCACACGCACAAGGTCCTATTCCGTTCAGGGTCGCTCAATGGTCAGGGGTGTTAGACGATGAGCATCACGCAGCAAATTGGTGCCTGTGGCAGCTTGAGTTAGTTCCTGTTTCGTGCTAGCGCCTTTATAAACTCTCTGAGCCTGTAAAGTGAACATTTCAATCAATTAATTTAACATCTAGTCGGCCCCTCCTCAGTTGACTCGAAATATTTGCAACATGGATCTATTTGGCATGCAGGGTTTGGAGATTGGTGAGGGATATAGGGTAAATAATTACGATCCAAATCCAATATTGAAACAATTCCAATCCAGCAATTTACTTTTTTGTCATACACTCATTTCATACGACGACACGGCTGTAGAGTTTCATCCGTCTATGGCGACTGCAGCGTCGTGCAGTGTGCAGTAAGACATCTCATACGATCACCTCTCACTGCAGTAATTCACGTCTTACTACTTCCAGTTCCAGCTTAGGGAAGCCAAGTAGGCATACTGTTCGTATAATTTTACATAACGCCCGGCAGCTCAAGGGGTAGGCCGCTCTCAGGTCCGAGGCCTCATGAACAAGCAATTGTCTAACCCAGAATAGAGCCTATGACGCCCAAGAGAGTCATCAATGATGGCTGCCACACTTGGTGAAGGTCCAAGGTCTATGGCGGTCTGCCATCTTCAAGTGCCCGAATTCCTGATTTTATAACAACGCTTACTGCTCAGAGGTTTGGCAAATGCAAAGTCTGATGTGAAGTGGGGGCTGTCCACAGGTCTAGCATAAAGGTCAGACAAACAATGCCACAGGCATGCTGTTCCAAGAGTCCACAGTTCATGCTGAAGTTGACTGACCTTCAGTGAAAAGGTCTGCACCTTAATCTTCTGGACATTGGTTCTTGTCCACTATCATATCTCTGAACTAGTCACAGAATCCGAAGTACAGCCGCACAGTCAACAAGAAACCTGGAACTCCAGTTAGCCATTGTGAGGAACGTTCACTGGGGAACAAGAAACCAGCCCCATGGTAATCAGTGGCAGACACTCACATGCCCAAGCTGGCCAGGTGCTGCCTCGCTTTCAACCTCAAGTCAGCGATACTTCCACTTTTGGTGGACGACCGGAAACTGCTGTTTTCAGGAAGTGACGTAGAGGCAGCCGCGGCGGTAAAGTTGCTGAGCGCCGCCATGTGGTGGTGGAAGAGGATCATGGGATGCACGGGATGCTGGGTAGCCACGGCGGCGGCGGCGGCGGCAGCAGCAGCAGCGGCCGGGTGGAATGGGTAGATCGGGTAAAGAGGCGGAAACGG
The DNA here is from genome assembly GCA_036898135.1 of Oncomelania hupensis. Lineage (NCBI taxonomy): Eukaryota > Metazoa > Mollusca > Gastropoda > Littorinimorpha > Pomatiopsidae > Oncomelania > Oncomelania hupensis. Next base: position 2,122,901 of record CM072523.1, on the reverse strand, counting down.
CAGGCGCTCGATGGCGTCACGGGTGACGGAGCCGACGGTGGGCAGTGTGACAAAAGGGTTGACTCGGCATGGGTCCAGTGGCGTCCCCTGAGACTGCAGCAAGATGCCCGCTGTGACAGACAGACCACACCATCGTAAGACATGCGGCACGATCGTATCACACACACTGCGATTACTATATATATCACACGATCACATCACACTGCAGTAACTATAAATATCACACGATCATACCACACTGCAGTTATTATACATAACTTTTTATATCACGCTGCAGTTACTAAATAAATGACACGACCATATATATCACTGCAATAAGACATTACATTATTATTGCTTTAGGTCCAGCGGACTCTTCCGAGCCAAATCAGGACCGGACAACCCCCCGATCCGCATAAAAGATCTGCTGAAACAACCCTAGTGGTAAAACCGAAAGCTCTCCACCAGCCAGTCACTTTATAATAAAGACTTCCCACGCAGGGGACGGCTGAGGCTTCACCCCAACTTATTGAACCCCCGTTTACAAAAACAAAATAGAATACAAACATCATTATAAATAATCAACAAAACACATACATATAAAATGCCTACACTGCAAAATAATAACATCATAGGAAGCCCTAGTGACCACCTGGCAGAAAGCGTCCAATATTCCCAAGCTGATCCAACAGACCTCATACACAAATAAGGAGTCTTATCCCGGAAGAGTTTTCAAGAAAAAAGGTAGGAGACTGGGCTAGCGATGAAGACGATAGTATAGCAGATTGATAGAACAGAGCAGGAATGAGAAAGAGCAAATTAATGAGAAAGACAGCGACAGTGGGAATTTAAAGCACTAAATTTCCAGAAAGTGGGGATACTATTTATACTGAAACCCCCGGCACCCCAACGGGGGTTGCAATAAGACAAACCACCTCATTACATCACACTGCAGATATACATACTACCACACGATTATATCACACTGCATATATCACACGAACATATCACACTGCAGTAAGACACGCGACACGTCGATAATTATTACACACAATCATCTTAACGATAGGATACAATCATTCAGCACTAGATTAAGACTGGACAAAATTGAACGTGAAGGAGACGTTGTCATTATTGTGCAAACACAATGACTCCGAGATTCATCAATTTCAAACTTTAAAGTTCTGAAAACTCATACTGAACAGTCAAGTGGAGGATGAAGGCAGATAAGGAATAATGTGCCCCAGTTTAAGTAGTGACCATATTTGGCTTACGTTTTACGGCTTATGCTTTGGGTTAATATGAGATTTTTAACTGACCGGAATTTTGACGGGTGGCTACATCTTTAAGGCTAGGCCACACTTGTGTTACGCAATCGGCCATTCTTGTGTTAAGCTTATGAATTCTTTATGTCGTTCCTTGCGTATTGACTAACGTAAAATTTCACAAGGATAGCACATGTTTGATTTCTCCAGCAAGAATACATAAGCCGGGCTTACGAGGACCAATCGGAATGCGAGAGTGTGACGTCACTAGTTTAGAGGTCAACCTAAACTCCTCCCACACGCATGATGACACGCAACCACGGGCGCTTGTATCTGGACACGCGAGCGCCTATACCTGTGGCGCGTCTCCCTTTGCGCCTATGAATGTGACGCGCCTCCCTTTGGTTATCTACAATATAACCAAAGGGAGACGCGTCACAGGCATAGGCGCTCGCGTGTCCAGCTACAAGCGCCTGTGCACGCAACAAAGGTTGTCTGGTATACACGACTTCGCGAGCTCAGGCAGTTGAATTCACATGTTACGAGTCGATCTTAGTAAAGTTGTTTCATATTATAATCAAATCGTGAAAGAGTACATTACATAGTCATGAAAAAGTGCCTTGTTTTAGTGAAAGTTTACACATACACACGTTTATAAATTCGGACCGGGCAGTGATAAACATGGCGCCACTACCTCCGACCCAATGCTTAAGCAGTAAACCGTAAGCCAAGTGTGGCCATTAAACTCATTAGGTGTGGCCACCCGTCAAAATTCTGCTCAGTAAAAAATCTCATACCCCAATGTATAAGACGTAAAACGGCCTACTTTACAGGAGAGATATGTAACAATGAGATGTAATGCCAAAATAAGTACACTTACAGTGCTTCTGAAGTCAAGAGATGCTAACAGATGACTAGATGCTTACATATTTATACATTGTGTGTAATATTCGTGGACATTGCATTTAAACATCGTGTCCGACCATTCAAAAATCGTCTGCTATGAGCTATCGGGAGACGTCGTTATTTCCCTTACAATACCTACCTACCTATATACAAGCGCAAACAATGGAATTGCCGGTGCCGTGACTGAACGCTATCATCGGGTGTTGGAGAGGGCTTTGCTGCGACGGGTTCTAGGCCTGTCGTGTCGGGTGACGCTTAATGGCTGTATAGAAAGAAGCTCGCGAGGTGACCTTATAAAGAGGACCGCTGCGTACAGCTCAACAATGTGGATTAATGAACTGTTCTTGGATCATACTGTCTAGTATTTTATATTACAATTTTTTTTAAAAGACCTCACACTCCCTTTAACTAAAGTGTAACCGCGCCAAAACTGAAATGTCCGTGCTGTTACACCATGGTGGGTCTAAATGATGATTTATGTTGTTTGATACAAACTGGGGAAGAGGGGGAAAAAAGGGTGTTAGGAGCGTGCCAATGATGTATATCGCTGGCTATGGTTGTCGCGAGAAAGACTGATGAAAAATGTCAACCCACACTTCTCACGACATTCAGTTTGCTTATACCAGAGTTGCCAAGTTGATGTCGCCATTTTACAGGGGAGACAATTCATCTCTCTCTCTCTCTCCCTCTCTCTCTTCCCCCCACCCTCATCCTTATCCCTCATCCACAAAACGTTACCGTTTGCGGCTATTTTACAAGGGAAATAATTCCTACCCCCTTCTATCTACAAGAGGAATCCCCCGCTTTCCTCCCCTTAAATTCACTGTTTTTCTTTCCAACCCCTCCTCTTGGCGCTGTTAACTTGTGTCAACAAACACGGCTAGCACGTGCATCTCATGTCGACAAACGTTGTCTACACGCACACTCTCACAAATCTACAGGGGCTGGGCCCCCACCCCTGGCCCCCTACCATTCTTGTCCCTAATACGATGTTGTAAGGTCAGCGAGGTGATGCGAGAGACAGCGAGACATCACGAGACTCAGGCCCGATTGATGCGTGTTGGCGATTTATTCGGTAATCTATCAAAGAGAGCAGACGATGGCGCCATGATTGGGGGCGGCCTCTCTGTTTGCATACTCTCCGCCCAATCACGCGCTTGGCGCGAGACGCTCCTTCGCCCATCTCTGTCAAGCACTCGGAAGATACTTTGTTTTCCGCCGGTGTAACTGCAAATTTGCCCCCCCCCCCTTTGTCGCTAAATTCTAGTGGTACAAAAACGTGAAGAAGAGAAAGAGAAGAAGAACAATGCTGCTGCTACGCCTGCTGCTGCTGCTGCTGCTGCTGATGCTGATGATGATGATGATATTTTAAATAAGAGATAAAAACAAGAGCAAAACGGCGACCGTTTTCATATGTCTGTATGACTACAATTTGGCAAAAAGGCTAACACGACATCCATTTTGACCACAAAAAAAATTTAATTTTGATCTAAAGTTGGAAAAATAAAAATAAAAACAACTGGAAAACATCCTGTTGTTGTTATTGTTGTTGCATTCTTCTTCTTCTTCTTCTTCTTCTTCTTCTTCTTCTTCTTCTTCTTCGGTTTCTCATTTTTCTTGTTTTTGTTCTATTTTCTTATTCTTGTTGTTGTTGTTGTTGTTGTTGTTGTTGTTGTTGTTGCTGTTGTTGTTCTTCTTCTTCGTCGTCGTCGTCGTCGTCTTCTTCTTATTATTATTTGTGGTGGTGGTCGTCGTCTTTGACCATGCTCGCAAATTCAAGGGGAAACAACTTTGGCCGAATCGGCAGCATTTTGCGCCAGAGTTGTCTACCGTTCAAGCAAACATTCTTTGCAAAGGAACACAGTTTCTCGCCTACAGTTTCTGCACTGTCCTCTATCAGTTGCAACCCTAGCTAGCTCCGCTACTTCGGCCTTGCACTGCCAGACAAAGCATGCAGCTGGGTGTAGCTTTCATAGTGTTTTGAGGCCAGAGGTCTGCCCGGATAACCCTAGGTAACTAACAACAAAACAAAAAGACAAGTTACCTCCCATTTCCGCAGACCGTTCAATGGCCAACTAAAACTTCATTTAATGACTCGGTAGGATATAGTTTCTCGGTAGCTGGTTGGTGTTCTTCTTTTCCTGAACATTCCTTATTAGCACATTAGCTCAACCATACCCGGTACCCGTCTTTTTTTATTTTTTTCAATTCCGCTTTTTAATTGGTTTTTATCAGACACCTACCTAACCCTTCTCCTCAATATTTGTTTTTGTTGTTTTGATTTTTAAAATGATAGTTTATTTATTTATTTATATTATGTTTTTGGGAGGATGGAATGGGGTAGGGAGGAGGGGATTTTATTTGTCTCCCCTGTGGGCAAAATTCGGTCGGTTTTCTCAGCGAAAGAGAGGCAGCCGCAAGAGCAGCGCTACCCAGGAAAAGGGAGCACCAAGACCTATATAGTGCATGTTGGGCGTATTGGCGAATCTGACACCCGCCCGTTAAGGACTTGAGCGTCAGGGTCTTTAAAGTCCGTGCGATTAAATGCAAGCGTATGCAGACAATACCTTAGTTTATACTCTCATCCGAAGAAGTGGGTGATCCGAAAAACCTATTATTTGTCTCCTTCGGTAAAAAAAAAAAAATAAAAAAAATGTTTTACCAAAAGGGTAGTCAGTTTTGCCACGGCACCGGCTGAGGAGGCCCTGGCAGAGCTGTAATCTGCGCGCATGACACTGTCTGTGTTTAGCTAATTCGACCAATTGACACTCATTAGTGCCGGCGCGAGCGGAGCGGTAATTGGTCGGAATAAAAATGTGCGGCACCTCATTGGCTACGGGTCGCGGGGGTCGGGTGTGAATGAATACCGGTGACCCCCGAGTTCGCTTCCCCCCTGTGGACAGTTAAATATTTATCTGGCATCATTTATCATTTTGTTGGACAGCCTGCAACGTCGATGTGTTTGCCAGGCAGAGGCCAGGAATTGGTCCAAACGCCAGGGTAAACCTACAGATTAGGGGGCCAGGCAGCACATTCACAGGCAAGCCCTGGAGGTTGAGCACAAACCATTCCTTATACTGTTGTTGTGCTTAGTGTAGTGATCAGTCCTAATTCCTCTTACTGGGTTTCTACACGCACATCGCCATATATACCGTTCTCTGTCTCTCTCTTTCTGTCTCCCTATCTGTCTCCCCCTCTCAGTCTCTGCCTCCCTCAATCTCTGTCTATCTCTCTGTCTATCTGTCTCTGTCTCTCTCTGTCTCTCTCTCTTAATCCATATACGTACTACTGAAAGTTCAATAACATTTTTAAGAGACCGCCAAGGAAGACAGCAAGTAACATCACATAAATGTGTTTCAATAATCGTGCATAATATTAGTTTGCCTATGCCCAATCATGGCATGACAGAATCTAACTCCCTCCACTATTCAAACAGCAATTTCGTTAAATTGACTGCATAAAATGGTTCAATCAGCAAACAAAATCCCGATATAGATCTGACTTTTTTCCCTTTTGCTTTAATTCCCTTGGCTGTGATTGGTTGGCAAAATGTTTGCCCTGGTCATCCGGGTATTTTGGTGACGTCATTAGAAGCGGCCATTTTGTGCTTACTTCCGCCATGCCCATGTGATTCGTTCATGGTTGCCACGGGTTTGGGACCATGGGTAATTACTATATTAGATGGATAACTCGCCACAAACTACAACTACAAGGCGCAGAGTTGCCGCCCTTCACGACTCTCCTGGTTTCTGAGGCGCTGATTAAACCGGGAAGCGAAACGAGGTCGGGGGCAGGGGAGCGAGGCGCACAATTAGAGTGGGCAAATTGGAAAAATTCGCGGGGATTAAAGCTATTTGGGGCCGTGAAGGGGAGAGGCGTTATTTATTACCTCCCTTTCGTTTGACTTTCTCGCCGGAAATGGCCACTGCCGCGTCTGCGCGCGGTTTGGTGTCGTCTGCTGGTCAAATGAAAAGTTTGTCCGGCAATAATCGTGGAACGAACTGGGAATGAAAAGAGATGTTTGTCAAGCGATCGGGCTTACGGCATGATTTGTGCGCCAGGATAAAATGAGGATATGAGTCTGGCAGAATTTGCTCGATGCAGCGTCATCACCACTTTCTTTAGAAATCCTCAACGACCAATTTTCTTCCCTGCTATCTCTCATCAAATACTGGCACCGAGAGGCGAGGCGACGAGCTAGGCAGAGACAAGAACGCTAAAGGAACTGGGAAAGACGTCCTTCGTTCTCTGATCTGCCTTGTCTGGCAGCGTGCAAAGCTTGTGAACCATCGACAACAGATGAACTACGCTCAGCAAATCAACAAATGCAGTACAGACAAGGAGCGATAACTCCAGGCAGCTGAAAGTCTATTGGATCGACTCTAATAATAATTATAATAAATATAGGTATATAATCACGTGACGTTTCATCTTTGTCCTAACAAAGGTACAGAACAAGGTGGATTACAACAGACCTGATGACAAGTGATAATGATTTGAAAATGACCAATCGTCACTGTACCGGATCCACCTTTTAAATTGATAAATCTATATTTAACACAATATAATATAACACATCTTTATTTTACCTCAAAAGGAATTATTTCAGGAGTGTAATCAAGTTTAGTTTTTGGTTTTAAAAGAAACAAAGCTCTCGTCTTCTATTTTCTCCATGTCCTACTTTGAATAGCGCAGTGTTCAGGTTAGAAGTTATATGGGACTGTTACGTTGAAACGCGCACGATAGTTCGTGTGTGACGGGCACGATAGATGCGATCGTTTTGTTTTGCTAAGCATGCAATAACAGAGTGTATTTATCCTTGATTTGATTTTGCGTTGTTATTAGAAGAAGATGTGTATAACGTTGGTAATTTTAGGTGGTCGATATTATTTGAGAATTTTCTAGAGTTGGTTGTTTACAATCGATCGAAGCGTATGGATAATTCTAGTGGCAGCTAAGGAAGCTTCCATCCCAAATAAGGTTGTATGACGTGAGACAGTGATGACGAAATGTGTTTTGATTGGTTATAATTATGTCTTACCCGAACGTTCTTTATTTTTCTGGAGTTAGAGAGACTATATAAGTGCCGCACTGTTTCAAAATTGTATTGTATTGTAAAGTTGATAGTTGAGAATTGTAGAGTGAAAAAAGCGATTGAGCAATTGTATGCAGTTGTTGATGTATGCTGAATAAAGTTGGAAAATCGCATACGACGACTCCAGCCTTGTTGATGATTGAACGGGTTGCGTGGATAAACGAATCTGAGTTACACCAATCAGGAGGATTCAAGCATTGGGGCTGAATCAACTACTGATAAAAATCAATATCGAGTGTAACAGGGACGAAATCTTCGGCTTTCACAAAATTTAGCTCGAAAGAAGGCTTTGGGATGTCTCCACAGTGATCAGATAAGTACAGCTCAGCGCCCGTTGTCCTTTTCCCTCATTTGTTCCAGTGATACCTATCCTATCCTGAATATCCTATCCCGTAACTCGAAGGTCGTAACTCGAAGGCACCACAGATGATCGTTTAACAAGCGTACTCCATCTTTCTCTGTCCTTAGCAACCCTCATGGCTTCGCTCAGCGTCAAACCAGTCCATTCTCGAATGTTGTCCTCCCGCCACTTTTTCTGTCTCCCTCTTCACCTGCCTCCTTGCACCGTGCCTTGCAGGAGGGTCTTTGCAAGGTCTGATGCTCTGGTGACGTGGCCATACCATCGGAGTTTCCGTTTCTTCACCACTGTGAGCATGTCATCGTGTTGTCCAATGGCTTGTGTGATGGTCTGTCGGACTTCGTCGTTGGTCTGGGTATAGGAAATGCCCACAAGTCTTCTTCTCCAGTGATACATCTCAGCAGAAAACGCTACAAAAAAAACGTTAACGTCTACTTGTACAGTCGCCCTGGAGTGTACTGGAGTGTACTGGAATGTACTGGAGTGTACTGCAGTGTACTGCAGCGTACTCAATGGCTTGGGGTGTCAGACGATAGGCCTATATATGCGGGCGGCTTAAGTTACATCCTGTATCGGCCAGCGCCTTGAGCAGCTCTTGAGCTGGAAAAGCGCTATATAAGAACGACAAAATACATAAGCCTATTTAAATTTAAAACAAAACAAATTCTGTAAAGACTACTGCCGCTGACACTCAATCTTGAGATAGTGTGGCTTAAGATAGGGTCACTGAAACTCCTCAAGCTCACTGCCAAATCATCTTCCTTTAGCCTTCTTCCAGCTCCGCCTGCTGGCGGCCTCGCAAGGAGCGAAGTGTACGATTGAATCATAAATGAATGGAAGCGTATTCCGCGGAATAAACATCATCACAGCGCTGAGTAGGTCTATACAAAGTGTATACAACACGGCCGACATGGCGATATCGCCTGGCTGTAGTCGCGTGCTAGCTCTGCCTGGTGGAGGCATCAGAAGGCACAAGTGTAAGAGTAAACGGAGAAAGAGTCCAGCAGTCCTGGCGATGAGGTTTTCAATGATGGGTGAATACATTATCACCCTTGCAGCCCATTGTTTGCTTCTCAACACTTGTCACAAACTATTGAACCAAAGGACTGCAGGACCATGACTGAATGCTTTACAAATTGTCGCTAATTTCTTTTATTTCAACACAGTCCCCTCCTTTCCCGCGTTCCCCGCCATCTCAGTGGTTACATGTCTTACACATGGTCACTACTTTCTTAAAGAGACAGGCCTTGATCACGCTCCCCCGACAGACCCGTTTAACATTATCATTGAATGTTGTACCGCTGACAAAATATTAGCTTGCAATACACAAACACACACACACCCACACACACACACAAACACACAAACTCTTTCGAAAGTACAGTTATTTTGATTATTATATTATTTTTAAATCAATAAATTATGTAGTTTGTGCCATTTAATAGCAGGGTAGCTACGCTAAAAATATTATCCAGTAGATCGTAGAGCGTATTGCTGTACCGTTAAACAGGGGAAACCACTCCCTGTCAGAAAAGACATGGAAATCCCAACTGCTTCTACGTTCTCTATCATTTATTTTTAGTTTTTGTTCCTGAATTTAAAAAAAATATAAATTAAATACAATTTTTTTAAAAGCTCAATTTTTGATACGCCTATTTTGAAGGCTTCTACTGTTATTCTTAATATTGTATTGCACAAACCAAGGAGGGTAGAACACTCAGACTAAGAGAGAGACAGAGAGAAAAAGAGAGAGAGACAGAGATATAGGGGAGGGAGTTGTGGCCTTTTGGCCATGGAGACCATTTTCTTTTCCTTTTTCAACTTTTTTATATTGTCCTGCACATTACATTTAGATCACTAGCGGTTGATTTTTATTCAGGAGATTTCTCCCTCGCTCTTTGAGACCCTAACTACAGAATTATCTCAAGCATGCAGCACCATTTGCAGGCTAATTCAATTGATCAGGCACAGAAGCGGGTGACAAACTGGATTACCTCCCCTCAGCTGTCGCCATATTGGATCCCCAGTCGCTTACATCATTGAATTTGTTGAATTTTTTTTACCCCTCTTCTCCTCCTTCTTCTCCTTTCTTCACTTCTTTCCATTTCAGCGCTGAGCTGCACACAATGGACTCTCAATGGAGTGAGAAAGAGCGAGGGAAAGAGGGGAAGGAAAGAGAGAAGGCCAAGAAAGATAGAAAAGAAGAGGCGGTAACTCCAATGCTGCGCTGAAAGGACACATCGTAATGAATTACCGTTCTTTGCCACGCTCTAGCTGTAAAGCCATCCACTGTCTACACTCCAAGCTTTTCCTATCATTAACCTGCATCTGAGTTTCTGAGAAATGCTGGTTGGCTCCATAACAGCCAGAACAGCTATGCCAGCACGAAATATCAATAAACAAGTGAATTTCTTAATTCTTCGTCCACCACTTCCTCCCCATTCTTTCTTTCTTTTTATTTTCTTTTCTTTCTTCCTTTCTTTCTTTCTTTCTTCTTTTTTATTTGTTCTTCTCTTTCTTTTTTTCTTTTTCTTCTTTTTTATCTTGCTTCCATTTGATTAGTCCTTTCCAGGCTCTTGATGCCAAAAGAAATAAATTTGTATGCCAATTTATCTATCGTTCGTTTTAAATTATCTTATGTTTTCTTATGTTATTTTATGTTATGTTATCTTTCCATATGAGAATACAACACTATTGAAGATTTATCACCAGATTTTCTTCCCAGCCTGATTGAGAAAGACCAACAGAAAGGGAAGTAACCACCACAGATAGAGAAAGGAACAGGCTGAGGAGTGTCGAGAAAGGAAAGCAAGAGAGCATCCAAGGAGAAAGAAAGACGGGGTCAGGGAGGAAAGGGCAAGGGGTGGAAGAAGAGAGTGGTAGAGAGAGAGAAAAAGAGAGAGAGTGAGAGAGAGAGAGAAAGAGAGAGAGAGAGAGAGAGAGAGAGAGAGAGAGAGAGAGAGAGAGAGAGAGAGAGAGAGAGAGATTGTATTCACAACAAGGATACAGATTTTAGGCGGGAACCTAATCTTACAATCGTTTCTCGTATCATTCACACTCACATTCTGCGAGTTTCGGTCAAATATTCCAACGACAAGACAAATAACAATAATAACACCACAAAACAAATATTATAAGAACTTTTATGCAGCATACTAAAAAGGATGTGTGACAATCAATATTAGTGTTGAAATAATGACACAATACATAACAAACAACCCAATGTTTATGAAATAATCATATGGTACAATTGCACACACATTTTAAGAGGCTTGAAATGCAGATCAAATAATCAAGTAGCACATTGAAAAACAGTTTTTAAAAAAAAATCCCCCCCCCCCCCCCCCAAAAAAAAAAAAAAAAAAAAAAAAGAAGTGATTACGTCATATTAAGGTAATGTTGCCTTAATGTAGAAATAAAGAGGGGGGGGGGGGGGGAGGAGGAGAAGGGAGAGGCAGACAGGCAGGCAGACAGAGACTGAGAGAGACAGAGAGTCAGAAAGACAGACAGACAGAATTTAGATCGGTCTATGGAGAGAGTCAGACTGAGGTAAGTTAGTTAGTTAGTTATTCATTGCTTACAGGGTCCAGCGGACTGCAAAGAGCCGAATCAAGACCACAAAATCAAGACCACAACTTCGCTGAAAGAGGACTCTCCCCTGATACGCATAAAAGATCTGCCGAAACAACCCTAGTGGTAAAACTGAAGGGTCACTTTACAATAAAGACATCCCACGCAGGGGACGCTGAGGTTATACTCTAATTTATCGAACCCCCGTTTACAAAAACAAAATAGAATACAAACAACATTATAAAATATCAACAGAACACATACATATAAAATGCCTACATTGCCAAATAATAACATCATAGTAAGCCCCAGTGACCATTTGGCAGAAAGCGTCCAATATTCCCAAGCTGATCCAACAGACCTCTCACACAAATGAGGAGTTTTGTCCCGGAAGAGTTTTCAAGAAAAAAGGTAGGTGACTGGTCTAGCGAAGAAGAAGATAGTATAGTAGATTGATAGAACAGAGCAGGAATGAGAAAGAATAAAGGAGAAAGACAGTGACAGTGGGAATTTAAAGCACTACATTTCCAGAAAATGGGGATACTATTTATACTGAAGCCCTCGGCACCCCCACGGGGGTGAAATTGAGATAAGAAAGACGACATTGAGATAAGAAAGACGATAGTCAGAACAGGAAACATAGAAAGTAAGAAAGTAAGTAGAGAAAGGACGGCCTCTAAAGGTACCAGATAGATAGATAGATAGATAGATAGATAGATAGATAGATAGATAGATAGATAGATAGATAGATAGATAGAATAGATAGATAGATAGATAGATAGATAGATAGATAGATAGATAGATAGATAGATAGATAGATAGATAGATAGATAGATAGATAGATAGATAGATAGATAGATAGATAGATAGATAGATAGATAGATAGATAGATAGATAGATAGATAGATAGATAGATAGATAGATAGATAGTTAGATAGATAGATAGATAGATAGATAGATAGATAGATAGATAGATAGATAGATAGATAGATAGATAGATAGATAGATAGATAGATAGATAGATAGATAGATAGATAGATAGATAGATAGATAGATAGATAGATAGATAGATAGATAGATAGATAGATAGATAGATAGATAGACAGACAGTGAGATGGGAGTTCTGGAATGGAAGGGGAAAAGAGGTGAAGACAGAGGGGATGGGGAAAGGGTGATGACAGAGGAGTGGGGTTGAGAAAGCTAATCTCATCAGAGGGGCCTCCCTAAGCGAACATTTCAGGAGGGCAACGCTGGGCGGGAGAAAATGAAATAAAGATGAACTGTTTTACGTTAATTCGCCCAATCGCGCCACTGGGGAGTTTTGGTCAGCCGCCCAACCCTATTCACTGCTCTCCCCTTGCCGCGGCGCTGCGGTATTGGCAATTAGCTGAATATATCACCTTAATTCAATTAATTAGCTCCCCTTTCTCGCTTTTACACAGTGGCACGTAGGGTCCATTGACGTGAGCGAGGCTTCCTTCAGAGTTCTCTTCTCTTCCCTGATCTGATTAATTTGTAAAATATTCATTAAAACAGTATCCAATTTGGAGGAGGGGGTCAAGATTTCGCTCCCCTTGCTGGCGACTGTCTCTCTTCTTGAAATCTTGAAAGCAAAGAAGAAGAAGAAGAAGCTTGAAGAAATTTAACGCAGTTCCAAAATAAGGATTTTGATGAGGAGACCATGTTGTGGAAATAATGGAGACAAAAGGCTTGCATAGAAAACAAGTGATTAAGTTGCCTCGAATAAAGAGAGGTAACTGGAGTTTGTTGACAGCACCCCGGATATCACCCTTATTAGATTACGTCCTCCAGGAATGACAGGAAAGATTTATCTCCCTTTCTCTCTTGCAAATGGTTGGCATTTGTGTATTTGTGCCATAATTACAGATGTACAATTCGCTGTGTTCTCAGCTCGTCAGTCTGGTCCTGATTTGGCTCGGAAGAGTCCGCTGGACCTAAAGCAATAATCATCTAATGTAATCTCGTCAGTGAGCTGGACTTGTTCAAAGTCAAGTGACAGATTTTCCCAAACATAACAAAACGCTGGCATGAAGTTCTCACAATAAAAAAACAAACATCTTTCTGCAAAGAAAGTACCCATAGTTTAGCTGGCTGGCAACAGAAATGGAAAAGGAAATTAACTTTTTTGAAAGAGAATTCATTGCCTAAAATAGTTAATAAATCTAGGGTTTCCTGTCGCTGGAAATAATGTTGGCAAGCGAAAAGTATGTTTTTGGTTAAGATTCATTAAATTGTAGGCAACACCTGAAATGGGGATTTAATTCCACTGTCGTTTTCAGTTCTTTTTTAGTTAAACTCTTTTCATTGATACAATTATTTTAGACTCTCACAAAAATATACATGCACGCATATACGTATGCGGTTATGCACTTAATCAAAAACTGTTTTTTCAAGTCCGTTTGTAAAATAATGTAGGCGATTTTCTTCAATAAGTGTGTGATTTTATAAAAGATTATATTTTATACTATCAGTGTCATTTATCAAAACATTATTTACTTTGTCTAATGATAATAATGTTGTACATTCAAATAATAAATTTGGTACAGACATTGTTTGCTGGCAAATGCAATGAATATCATTTACGTATTTTGTGGTTCATGAATTCAAACGTATTATATAGATATGATCTTTGCAATATTTGTAGTACCTACTAAGATGTTATGTTTGCAATATTTGTAGTACATACTAATATGTTATGTTTGCTTACCTTTTTTGTGAAATATCTTTCTGCTAATGAAATAAAATCATGGCTAGACAATCTAATATTACAATTTGTGTTGTTGGTCATCATTTTGGTCTTCTCTGCACTTATTTCCATTTCATAGATTAGATCAAAGATTAGCTATTAGCTATAATTATGTTATTCGATGTATTTAGATGTTTATATGATGGTGCTTCAATGTTAGATTCCATTGTTTAATCAGTATAAGTTCTTATGGGTTTGTTGTTGCTGCTTTATTCTTTTTCTTCAATTTTATGTCCTTTTTCTCATTATTATTTTTGATTTATTTATTAGTATTTTCTTTTTCCACCATTATCATTTAAATTATTTTGTTTCTTTGTTTTATAATCTAAAATCACATAATTTGTGAACAGACTTTAAATATATTGATTGAATTGAATTGATTGAATTCAAAGATTAGATTGTAGAGTAAAAAAATTGGCACTTGGAGTTCCAGTTAGTACAAATACAAATAAAAGCTATAAAGAAGCAGGAATATTATCCTTAAATCAACCGAGACAACTATCAGGCTCCAAATATGTCATTCCAAGTTTATCAGTAAACGTTTCAGTATCAGATATCTGCATTGATTCTAAAGAGTACCCCAAACGCGTTGAAAAAAAATCTTTATCTTCAGCCAATTAAAACTTTTGTAAACTCCAATGTCGTCTCTAATGCTGTATCCCCTAAAATACCTTCCTAGTATTGTTTTCTTCTCAAACATTTATTTTCACTTCATCGGTTAGCTAATCATCCAACTTAAATTATTCTGATTCTGCTCTTCCACCCTCTGTTCACATAACAAACACTCACAACAAGCGATTTGTAAAGCCTGAAAAAGATCATCATGAAATGCGTTAGAACTTCCACAACGTTCCGACACTGACGTTGTGAGCCACAGTGAATACTATCATCACGATCGTCCACTTAACCTGTGAAAAGCCCCCCCCCCCCCCCCCCCCCCCCCCCGTGGGGGTGCCGGGGGTTTCTGTATAAATAGTATCCACACTTTCTGGAAATGTAGTGCTTTAAATTCCCACTGTCGCTGTCTTTCTTCTTTGTTTTTTTCTCATTCCTGTTCTGTTTTATCAATATACTATACTATCTTCTTCGCTAGACCAGTCATCTACCTTTTTACTTCAACACTCTTCCGGGACAAAACTTCTCATTTGTGTGTGAAGTCTATTGGATCAGCTTGTGAATATTGGGCGCTTTCTGCCAAATGGTCACTGGGTCTTCCTATGATGTTATTATTTGGCAATGCAGGCATTTTATATGTAAGCCTATGTGTTTTGTTGATATTTTATAATGATGTTTGTATTATATTTTGTTTTTGTAAACGGGGGTTCGATAAATTAGAGTATATTCTCAGCGTCCCCTGCGTGGGATGCCTTTATTGTAAAGTGACCGGCTGGTGGAATGCCTTTAGTGTTACCACTAAGGTTGTTTCTGCAGATCTTGTATACGGATCAGGGTTGAGTCCTCTTTCAGCCAAGTTGTGGTCATGATTTTGTGGTCCTGACCCGGCGCTTTGCAGTCTGCTGGACCCTGTAAGCAATGAATAACTGACTAACTAACTAACTAACTCTCCCTCTAAACACTTGTTAGATACCCTCGATATGTTTAGTTTAAATCAGCTTACAAACTCAGACACAAGGATAACTGAAACTACTAGCACCTGTATTGACTTAGTAATGACACAGAGCACCAATTTAGTTAAAAACGTAGAAGTACTTCCTGAAATTTGCAGTGATCACTGTGTACCGTGCGTTACAGTTACCAACAGTATCAACACAAAATGTTCATATACAAGAACTATATATAATTATGATAAACTAGACTCTGACCAATTCTGTAATATACTCTCAGAAATAAATTGGCACGAAAAGATCACAACAGGGAACATACACAAATGCGCCGAAGATTTCGCTGCGTCTTTCTTTGATATAGCCTGTACATGTATGCCTGTGAAAGTGGTCACTATACGTAGCAGAGATGCTGCCTGGTTAACTAATGAAATCCGCCACGCCCTTAAAAGAAGATATACATTATTTAAACATGCCAAACAAACCAATAAAACCAACGATTGGAAAGCATATCGACAATTTAGAAACCAGGTGACGCATAAGATTAAACAAAGAAAATTAGATTTTTTAAACGAATTAGACCAAAAGGCATCTGACCCTACACAGTTTGGAACCAAAGACTGGTGGAAATTAGTTAAAGCTTTTATGAACAAAAAGGGCATCTCCGATAGCATACCACCAATCCTATTCAACGGAAAACTATGCAATACCAATGAGGAAAAAGCAAATGCTTTTAATGAATATTTTATCCAACAATCAACCTTAGAAACACCTGATGACGACCCTCCTGAGCTGCCTTACCTAGAAAATGAACTTAATGAAATTGTAATTACCCCATCAGAAGTAGCCAAAGTTATAAAACATCTAGACCCAAATAAAGCTGTTGGCCCAGACAAAATTCATAATAAATTACTGATAGCAGCGGTTGATGTAATTTCTGAACCGTTAAGTCTACTTTTTAACCGCTGTTTGTCGGAAGGACTGTTCCCAGAAACTTGGAAAATAGCACATGTCACGCCAATTCACAAAAAAGGTCCCACTGAATTATGTACTAACTACCGTCCTATCTCACTTTTAAGCTGCATCGGAAAAATCCTTGAACGTTGTATCCATATCCATTTGTATTCATTTTTGAACAATAACAATATTCTAACTCAATCTCAGTCTGGATTTATACAGGGCGATTCTACTATTAATCAGCTAATTTTTATTTATAATGACATATGCCTGGCTTATAACAAAGGAACAACAAACCAATCTATCTATTTCGATATATCCAAAGCTTTTGATAGAGTATGGCACAAGGGATTATTAGCTAAACTAGCAGCTATAGGTATAAGAGGCAAACTTCTTCAGTTTTTTGTTGACTATCTTAAAAACCGTAGACAAGCCGTCGTCATCAAAGGCAGTAAGTCAACCTACAAACCCATCTCCGCAGGCGTACCTCAGGGGTCTGTCTTGGGACCTTTATTATTTCTTGTATACATTAATGATATTGTTGTAAACATTGAATCCATCATCAAACTCTTTGCTGACGACACTAGCATATCTCTAGCCCTAAAAAACCCTGACATTCGAGCCGAAATTCTAAATTCAGACCTAGAGAAAATTAGTAATTGGGCAAAAAAATGGAAAGTAATTTTCAATGAACAAAAAACCGAACTCTTAACCTTTAAACGTGACACATTGCCAATCTATCCTCTAATATTTAATAGCACGACATTGTCTGAAATTGATCACCATAAACATCTAGGCCTGACATTGCAAAACAATTGTAAGTGGGATATACACATAAATAGCATAATTAAGACGGTAACTCTTCTACTGGCATGCTTACGGTCATACAAATACAAACTGTGCAGAAAAGCCCTCGAAGTCATGTATAAGTCCTTTGTTTTACCTCATTTTGATTATGGCGATGTAATATGGGACAATTGTACTGACGCTCAAGCTACTTCACTTGAAAAACTTCATCTTGAAGGGATTAGAATAATTGTAGGGGCAGTAAAGGGAACTAGCCATGAATCCTTGTACAGGGAATCCGGGCTCTGCCCATTGAAAGAAAGACGTAGGCGGCACAAACTACTTACCTTTCATAAAATGGTCAATGAGCGCTGTCCTGAGTATCTTTCCGACTTGGTCCCACCGCTTGTCTCGTCAGTTAATCCTTACCACCGTCGAAGGCCTTTCGAGCGTAGAGTCCCCGCACACAACATTGAAATCTACAAAAATTCCTTTGTCCCCTCTTCTACTATCATGTGGAATGAACTCCCTGAGGAAATTCAAGTCAATCCGTCAGTCAGCCTATTTAAACGACATCTCTCCAAAGACGACTCTGCAGTCCCGCCTTTTTATTATCATGGTGCACGACAACAACAAATTATCCATTGCAGGCTTCGGCTGGGTGTAAGCAACCTTAACTACGACATGTATCGTCGCCATTTGATAAACGACCCGATTTGCCGTTGCGGACACCCGGCCGAAACGTCTGAACATTTGCTGCTTTTTTGTCCTTTGTTTGACGATGCCCGTATTCAAACGATTGGTCTTCTAGATCCTATCCTAAGGGAAGTTAATACCTTACTCTTT
>CM072523.1:2084810-2099810 GCA_036898135.1 Oncomelania hupensis | reverse complement strand
ATTAGCTACAGTTGTTCTTTCCCATTTGTCGGTGTACACGATCGTTTAAACCCGGCCACGCTTCATTCCCTTGACTTGATTAAGGGGAGAGAAGAGCACATTCGCCACACCTTGCCTAAGTCAGGAGTGATTCCCCTCTTTCGGTCAAAACCGCGTTTGTGGATCTAAAACTACTGACTCAAAGGAGGAATAATTCACAATTCTTATCTCACCTAACTCCATTCGCCTCGACCCCACCCAGCGGAAGCTGCGTTTTTAGATTTAAGACTGCTTACGTTAGGAGTGACATCTCATTTCTTGCAACAACCGCGTGTTAAGATCTAATGTCGTAAGGCAGGAATGATTTCTTCCTTTGGCGAGAACCACAATTCTAGACCTAAAATATCTGACTAAAAATACTTTGATACTGTTTGACTTTGTGTGTTCAAGCCAAGGACCATTTCAAAATGCAACTGGAGATAGAAATAAAAGACAAATAAGTAACTTAATTAATAAAAAAAAAATAAATAAATAAAGCATGAACAAACAAAGAAATAAAAAAAATCCTAAATAAGAAAGTAAGTTAGTAGTGAAAAAAAAACAACAACAACAACAAACAAATAATCTATCTTATCCTATCCTATCCTATCCTATCCTATCCTATCCTATCCTATCCTATCCTATCCCGTAACTCGAAAAGTCGTTGGGGCACCACATATGATAGTTTAACCAGCGTACTCCATCTTTCTCTGTCTTCAGCAACCCTCATGGCTTCACTCAGTGTTAAGCCAGTCCATTCTCGAATGTTGTCCTCCCACCTCTTTTTCGGTCTCCCTCTTCTTCTTCCTCCTTGCACCGTACCTAGCAAGTTCAGGACTTGCATGCTCTGGTGACGTGGCAATACCATCGGAGTTTCCGTTTCTTTACAACTGTGAACATGTCATCGTGTTGTCCAATGGCTTGTGTGATGGTCTGTCGGACTTTGTCCTTGATGATGTGCTTGCTATGGGAAATGCCAGGGACTCTTTTGTAGCACAGCATATTCATGCTTTGCATTCTTCGTTGTATGTCTGCTGTGAGGGTCCATGTTTGACAAGAGTATAGGAAGATGGAGATGACAAGGGAGCGCAGCAGCCTTACTTGCAGTGTAGACTGCTGGTCCTGTCTTTCCAAATAGACTTCAGCCTTGTCTTGGCCACAGATAATTGTGCTGTCTTGTAGAGGACTTCCTGTCGGAACCCATTGTCTGATATAATTGCTCCTAAATGTTTGTAGTTGTGCACCGTTTTGAGGGATTGGCCTTGGACTTTGATGTCCGTGTTCATGCCATTGGTGTCGTTGGTCATCATTTTGGTCTTCTCTGCATTTAATTCCATTCCAAAGGTCTCTGGAGGTGGTGTCAAGCCTCTGTACCAGCTGTTCGAGTCCTTGTTCCCCTCAAGCCCAGCCATCAATGTCATCCGCAAAACGGAGGTTGGAGATCGCTCTACCCTGTATGCTGACTGTGCCTTCATGATCTGCAAGAGCATCTGACATGATGTGCTCTAGGAAGATGTTGAAGAGTGTTGGGGATAGTAGGCATCCTTGACGCACGGCGATTGTTGTTCTCAACCGAACAGATCAATAAATGCATAATTAAAGGGACCCAATTTGATCACACCCACTTGACAGACCTTAGTCTTTTATATTTTACTTGTTAATATTCTTTTTCATGATTGTATTATGTTTGCATAGTTTATTAGTGTCTCGTTTTTGTTTCACTTCTTTTCGTATGTCTTTCGATGTTAACGTTAAGAATACATGCGTGAAAACTGAGCTTTGAACTGATGTCATTAGGAATAAGCGCTATATAAATACCATTATTATTATTATTATTATTATTATTATTATTATTATTATTATTATTATTATTATTATTATTATTATTATTATTATTATCATTGTTGTTATTCCTTTTAACATTCACTGTGAGTGTTGTCCTGCTGAAAAAAAAAGTTGCAGCAAAACATCAACTTTTGATAGTATATTTATTTTTTAAATGAATAAATTTGGTAGTTTGTGAGATTATAAAAGTGACAACTCAACCCCACATTATCTTTATCCATCTTTATTTCTCTTAAAATAAGTGCTTTTTGAAAATCTTATCTCACTCCCTTACACTGTTTCTTACCATATTTCTTTTAAAATATATGCTATTTTAAAACGTCTTAAATCCTGTCTTGAATTAAGTTCAAATTTTTTAAATACATCTATTTTTCACTTTTCCACACCCTTCTATATTGCCGGGAAATTTGCTTGGATTTTTGAAAATTGTGTGTGAAATATTTGAAACATAAAAAATAGAGATTATTTACTGATAATATTACTTTTTTTTACAGTCAACCAGCAAACCAGGCTTTAACTAAACAAAATATTAGATCAAAGATTAGATGTGTAGGTCTGTTGGAAGTATGTTTTGCTTAACAAGATAAACTTTTGTTGCCATAGATAATGTTGAAATTCCAACAAGCTTGCCAATGTCTGCGAGATCCATTTTCCCTAATTCAAAGGGCTTCATTTTAAACAGAGATTTTGCGATCATTGAGTATGTTGTATTCATTACAACTATAATACTATTGTGGTAGGCGAGATTCACAATGGTCTGTTCATATGAAAGGGTAATTTTTATATATTAAAAATATTTTTTTTAATGATTACTGCATTGAAAATACCCCCAATGATGGCTTTGCTTTTGATAATGGAGGTGATTCAACTGCTTCTTTTTCTACATGTGTTTTTGGAGGCTTCTGTTTTTGCTTGTTACCTTTGTGGGTGGGGAGGGGGGAGGAGAGGGGAGCATATATTTTAAAAGAAATAGGGTGAATAAAAAGAGAGTGAAGAAAGAGCTGATACTCAAACAGTGTATATTTTAGGAGAAAAGAGAAGAGAGATAATCTGGGGCTGAGTTGTCAAAATATCCATCTCTGTTTGTGTGCCTATTAATAGTCTTTGGCTAGCCAACCCACATCCTGGAGCTAAAATTAGCAACAACCAAAGACGGTAAGAGACAATCCTTAAAAACAATTGCTCGTAAGTTTTCTTTCATTTTAGGTTGATAAGATAGCCTACTTCATACACCAAAGACACACACATCAATCCGCGTGGTTTACTCAGAAATAGGGTCAAAAGTCACATCGGCTGTACCATTAAAAATAGGGGAAATAATTCCATTTCATAACCAAACTGGACAATTCAAACCTTAGAGGTCGGTTTGAGCCATGTGATCTTTGACCCTATTTGTGAGTAAACCACGCAGTTTGATGTGTGCATCCTTGGTGTATGGGGTAGGGTAAGGGCTATCTTTTCAACCTAAAGCAAAGAAAACCTACGAGCAATTGTTTTTAAGGATTCTGTCTCTTACCGTCTTTGGATAATAAAGGATAAAGATTACTACTACCACTACTACCACTACTACTACTAAGGGTATTTATATATCCCTGGTCCTGATTTGGCTCGGAAGAGTCCGCTGGACCTAAAGCAATAACCATGTAATGTAACGTAATTTTTACATCCTATTTATATTCCCTCTTTATCACTGTAATAATATAATAACAATGTGAATTTTATGGCAAACCCGCTTTGGCCAAAAGTAAACAAAGCCTTCGAATTAAAATAAATAAATAATAAATAAATAAATACGAAAATAAATAAATAAATAAATAAATAAATAAATAAATAAATAAATAAACTGATATTTTAAATCAATAGTCAAAATTGCCAACCATTAAAAAAACGTAGTCCTATGTAGTTAGACGACGACGACGACGATGATGATGATTATGATGATGATGATGATGATGATGATGATGATGATGATGATGATGATGATGATGATGATGATGATGATGATGATGATGATGATGATGATGATGATGATGATGATGATGATGATGATGATGATGATGATTATGGAGACTTGTGAACGCTAACTCCACGACAATCATGCTGGAAGCAGGCTAAACACAATAGACACAACTGACGATGTGGAAGTGGGGGGAAGCAGGACCATAGGCCCGACATCCATAATGAAATCTTATTGCCAATTATCACTGTAAATAACAAACACTCCCTGTCTCTATTTTTTCCTAAAACAGC
The DNA here is from genome assembly GCA_036898135.1 of Oncomelania hupensis. Classification (NCBI taxonomy): domain Eukaryota; kingdom Metazoa; phylum Mollusca; class Gastropoda; order Littorinimorpha; family Pomatiopsidae; genus Oncomelania; species Oncomelania hupensis. The sequence goes on along the minus strand of CM072523.1, from coordinate 2,095,697 downwards.
AATGAATAGCAAATGATTCCCATAGACTCCTTCGCTTCTGCTCAGTTGTTTCCCTTTATGTCTAGACCTATCATATTATTCATTTATTTATTTAATTATTTATATTGGTGCCTTATCTACCGCTGGTTTTGTGATGGGTTTTATTTCGACATTTGTTCCCCGTTTTGAAAATTGTTTTCTGGTTATTTCCCCTTGCCCGACAAACGTCATAGATCTAATCAAGTTTACGGAGCTATAATTATTCTCAAGATGACAATGATATCGACGACGACTCTATCACTACCTTCATCATCATCATCATCATCATCATCATCACCATCATCATCATCATCATCATCATCATCATCATCATCATCATCATCATCATCATCATCATCATCATCATCTTCTTCTTCTTCTTCTTCTTCTTCTTCTTCTTTTTGTAACTACCACTGTCTGAGCTAGATAAGAAAGAAGGAAGGGAGACAAAGCTCCATCTTCCCCGCAGCCCATACCCCGGCACCCGGGGCCAAAGTTTTGCAATGGTTTTAGGCCAATGTGATTTAGTTATTACCGAGCCGGGGCCGGCGGCTACGTTTTATCAGGCACCATCCACAAAGTAATACACGTATTATGTTTCCCCGCATCGCCGCTGCCGTATGAATTCCTATCACCAATTTGCCGCGCGGCAATTAACGCTAAGCCAATGAAATTCATTTTCTCCGAGAGCTTCTCTTGTCCCGGCGTCTCGCTGCAGAGAAGGAGGGCGCCCGCTGAAGTTAATGCCGTGTTGATCGTGGAGCGACACGGCTGTTGGTTTAACCATTACGGGCGAGGAAAAGAACTGGCACACAGCCCCAGAAAAAAAAGGGGGAGGGAATCGCAGCGTGTGAAGAATGGAAACATAGAAATTAGATCAGCCGATAACAACGTTACAAGGCAAACTGGGCAATACTGCCCTGCGGCCGCTACCTCCGTAACAAGAAGAAGAAGAAGAAGTTTGATGCTACAGTGAAAAGGTCTAAAACACTGTTAACAGGAGGAAACCTTGTTGGAAGTAGAACCGCTATAAGTATTGATCATCGTACAGTTGCAGACATTGAGAAAGATGACGCCACGCGGTGATGAGTACTCGCGATGTCTGATTAAACAGCAATGGTTGTGCTTAACAGGCTGTTGTTGCACGAGCCATTTTCCACCACAAACGATGCTGTTCAGTTACCAATGGTGATGAAGTTGATGCTGCGACTATTTGGTGTTGCGATGGTGACTGTGTTGTTGTTAGTGTTGTGGCTTATGTTGTTTTGTCGTGGCTGTTGTTATGGTTGTGGTAAGATAGCTTTGCCTATACCGGTTATAGCAAAGAAGGTTTGGTCCTCAGTCCTGAACTTGTGGACACGATAATGGATCGTTCTCCTATAGCGCTCAGTGAGCTGCTCATGGCGCTGGACCGAGACCAAGATCTATCCCAAGGTGCTCTAGGCGTCCACTTGCTGCTTGATGCCAACCACACTAACAACTACAAAAAAAACACAAAAAAAACAAACAACAAAACAAAAACAAAAACAAATTCAAGCCCAGTACTTCACGATATATTCTCAGTCTTGTATCCCTGACTTCCAGTCTAGGATTCACGATGGCCTCTTCAAGTCGACGAATGTATTGTAAGAGAACAAGAGAGAGAGAGAGAGAGAGAGAGAGAGAGAGAGAGAGAGAGAGAGAGAGAGAGAGAGAGAGAGAGAGAGAGAGAGAGAGAGAGAGAGAGAGAGAGACGTACAGACAGACAGAGAGGTTTTGGAAGCCGGTTATCAAGAGCTCTACGCTCCTTGGTGGTGTCCCTTGCTCCAGCGTCATGGTCAGGGGACGTGAGCAGTGAAAGAAGGTCTCAATTACCTCCCTAGCTGCCCATTCCCGCCTCACCAACTTAACTGCATTACGTCCCCTTGTCTTCCCGGCCTGCACTCGCAATGGCCGGCGCCAGCTTCCGGTCGTGTTCACATTGCGCACGCGCAGACGGCTGGGCACGTGACGGTACAATGGCAGCGCGACGGGGCAGGGTGTCGCGTGGCTGAGTGGTATGGCGGCGCGGAGTATACTGCCTGGCGGACAGAAGGGATCCGGGGTTGGGAGAAACCGCAGGGCTATTAGGCAAATTGGACCTTTTTGCCGCCCATGATGATCGTCTTGCTGCCGGCATTAGGGCACAATGCGCATGCGTGAGGTCGCGGCGAACATTTCCGAGGTCAAGCGGTATCAGAAGGTGGGGTTGTAATGTCTGACTGTACACGGGGAACAGGAGACGGCTGAGCACTGAGCACGACCAGAAGAACGCAGACACTGACTTCAGCCCTTGCCTCTAGGATACTCTCTTTCCATGAAGAAGAAGAAGAAGAAGCAGAAGAAGAAGAAGAAGAAGAAGAAGAAGAAGAAGAAGAAGAAGAAGAAGAAGAAGAAGAAGAAGAAGATTCACTAAAAAAAGATTCACTAGAAGAAGAAGAAGAAGAAGAAGAAGAAGAACAACAACAACAACAACAACAACACCAACAACAACAACAACAACAACAACATAGACCATAGAGTGAGAGAAGACGAGTGGTGAGAGCAGTGTTGATACAGGACATAACGATAATCTTTAGTAATATGCAGTCTTTTATTGCTCAAGGAAGTGATTGCCGTGTCAGTTTCAAAGTTGTTCGTGAGCAGAGACCGTCCGACATCCTCCATCCATCCGACAGTCGGACTGCAGGTCGGACGTCGTTATACTTTGGACAAACAGCGGGTTGGCTTGAGTGAACTTTGAACAAATCTCAGTTAATTCTCTGTGTGTGTATGTAGGTGTGTGCGTGTGTGTGTGTGTGTGTGTGTGCGTGTGTGTGAGGGAGAAGAGTGAGTGATACATCGTCTAAAATTATAAATTGTGTATAGACGTACAGAAAAAAATAAACTTGTTTCTTAGTGTTTTTTTCTTTTTAAACATCAAATTGTTACACGTACTTTTTTTTTTAATTGTTGTGGCCGGAGCACTGCGATAGTACGGATAAAACAGGGACACGTGTACCGATGAGAGAAAGCTTGCTGTACATGATCATTCATCGCTCTTCTTGATCTGTGATTTGACCATACGCTGGACCATAAGTAAGAGTGATCGACCAGACAACAACACCCGTAATCGCTAAATGACCACCGACCCGTCCGGACAAAATGACCAATGAGGAAAGAGAGAAATTGCCTTAATGGGCCAATGAGAAGAGAGTAATTGCCGTAATGGACCAATGAGAAGAAAGCTAATTGCTTTAGCGGACCAATGGGAGCAGGGATAATTGCCATTATTCTGCAGAAGGTTTCTTCTCGTCACAAAAGACGGAACTCTGCCGAGAGAACTAGAGGCATCCCCAGGGATGAATTTGGCGTCGTTTTTGCGTTAAGGTCTTGGTACACTTGTAACTGTTTTCACACTTGCCATCCTTTGTAACAGCCTTAAATCTGCCCATCTGACTGCCGTTGATGATGCCGTCGATGGGTGCTATAAGCAATGTATATGGGCACTGTGTTGCCGCTGTGAAGGAATGCGAGTCAAATTCTGCTACACCAATTTCCTACCAGAAAAATTCTCCTTCCACTTGCGAGATCTGAACATGCGGTCTGGTGACACGGGTATATCTTGCACCAAGCGCAAACCAACCCAGCCATCAAAACTTTCTTATTCAAAATGCCTCGGAGATACTCCTTCCTCGCACTTCTCACTAGAAATACATTGCAGATACCCCTTTTGGACAACAAACACAGCACAAAATAAATCGGCGTTCATTCGACAAACGTCATAAATGTGACATAAACTGTAGGTCTTGCTATGGTCAAAATATCCCTTTCTGGCAAACAAACGCAGGGCAGTACTCATGTCCACCAACTGACCAGTGCTGGTCGTTAATGTTCTCCCCCAGTGGCCGAAAGGTTAATCTGTGTCTGGTCACAGGTCAAACCCTCGAAGAGAACCGGATTCCAATCCCAGGAGAACGCAGACAATACGACAACGAGAGCGAAAGGGCGGAGACAGACCATTCAAACGTCTATGAGGAAGAAGGACGAAACAGTCAGAATATTCCTACGTAAGTGCCTGAAGAAATCTGGATTTTATCTCCAAACGTGCAGTGCACAACTGCTACACTAAGCGATCCATGGTCCAAGCACGGGTTTCTGGAAGACTGATCATCCCTTCCTGCCACTCAGTGAAATCCTTTGACGTCTTGTAATGTAACCAATGAGAATTCAGTACACTTATCAACACTTTCGAAAATCCCTAATGAAATAAATGTTGGGTACGGACAACAGTCACAGAGTTGTTTTTAAAACTGGTAGCAGCACCGGTGGATTTTGAACTTCCCAGATCTAATCACCCCTGTATGTTCTCTGTCTCTCTGTCTCTTTCTCTCTCTCTGTCTCTGTCTCTGTCTCTGTCTCTGTCTGTCTGTCTGTCTGTCTGTCTCTCTCTCTCTCTCTCTCTCTCTCTCTGTCTCTGTCTCTGTCTGTCTGTCTGTCTGTCTGTCTGTCTCTCTCTCTCTCTCTCTCTCTCTCTCTCTCTCTCTCTCTCTCTCTCTCTCTCTCTCTCTCTCTCTCTCTCTCCTCCCCACTTAAGGCAGTGGCAGGATTTTCTTCCCTTGCCGAGTGCTCCACGCTATGGAACAAAAATGATTGCGAATGCTGTTAATGAACACTCCCTTCGGTCATGTCGCAAGTCACATTGGCGGAATTTCAAACAAATGTGGAAGAAAAAACAGAAACGAAAAGAGAAGACAATAAAAGATTCTAATACCGAACTCTGTCTCTTTGTCTCTGTCTTTCTTTTTCCAGCAATGCCTAAGAATCTCTCTCTCTCTCTCTCTCTCTCTCTCTCTCTCTCTCTCTCTCTCTCTCTCTCTCTCTCTCTCACTCTCTCTTTCTTTCTTTCTTTCTTTCTTTCTTTCTTTCTTTCTTTCTTTCTTTCTTTCTTTCTTTCTTTCTCTCAAGTCCAAAAGTGATCCAACAGAAACTCCGGTGCCAGAGTAAGGTCCATCCTGGTTCGTGCAGTGTACAATGGCAAAGGGTGGCAAATAAGTAATTACCGCCCAGGACACAAACCCAGGCTTACAAATATACTCCTAATGGGTCTCTCTGATCCAGTGCACTAAGATATTGACGTCCTGTTGTTACACTGCAGCTGACTGGCCAGCTGAAGTCACGTGGGAGTCGCAGAAGTCATCTGATTGGATGATTGAAGTCACGTGGGCCTGATCATGTTGTATCACGTGGGAGACGCTTAGATAATCTAATTGGATGATTGAAGTCACGTGGGGTCAAACGGGAGTTCTTTGATTGGAGAAGTGACTATTATATAGAAGTTGGTTGGGGATGTTAGTGGGGAGCGGTGGTGGTGGTGGTGGTGAGGTCTTCTTCTTCTTCTTCTTCTTCTTCTTCTTCTTCTTCTTCTTCTTCTTCTTCTTCTTCTTCTTCTTCTTCTTCTTCTAGTAATTCTTCTTCTTCTTCTTCTTCTTCTTCTTCTTCTTCTTCTTCTTCTTCTTCTTCTTCTTCTTCTTCTTCTTCTTCTTCTTCTTCTTCTTCTTCTTCTTCTTCATCATAAAAAATAACCATTTATTACTGAATACAAAATTATATTGTATAATTTAAAAAGAATGCTAACCGAATTGCTAATATAACATGATTATGCAAAACGTTCCAGACACACGACGCCTCGTATAAAATGTCCAGAAATTAGTCCATAAAATATCAATGGCTTTAAATTCCGACATTCCTTTTCTACGCCACAATTCACAATTTAATATCATTCCATTCCGCTTCTTTCTCCTTTCCTATCAACAAAGACTGAACATTGATAAACAAACAATACTGTCGTCAATGCTAACAATACCAACATACACTTTGTTTCAAATTGTGTCAGTTTTACGCCAATCATAGTTTGAATTCAAATGACCGTTAGAATATGAAATTGACACTTGGCTTTCCAAGGGACATAGTTGACGACGAAATATTGTGATAGAAATTTTTGAATTAGAATTGGAAATGGGAAAATATCCTCCTTCAATTACATGCCATAATGATGGAAACTTTCAATCAAATTTAGATTTAGGCTGGGGAGGAGAGAGAGAGAGAGAGAGAGAGAGAGAGAGAGAGAGAGAGAGAGAGAGAGAGAGAGAGAGAGAGACAGACAGACAGAGAGACAGAGAGAGACAGAGAGAGAGAGAGAGAGACAGAGAGAGAGGGTGATCTTTGGAATCGGATGACTGCGAACTGAAAAGATTGTTTCAAGGGAAATTTAGATCTGAAACTATCAGCTATAAACTACTAACCGAGACAAAAACGTGACTTTGATTGTACACAGTGGTGGTGGAGATGAAGAGCTTGGGTACACTTTCCCTGTAAATGGTCCGCTAATCTCAACATGATCTTGCTCCAGTCAAGAGCAAGGGCCGCCGGCCTGTTTTATGAAGTAAAATTCAGAATATTGTGACGGGATCGGGGATTTTGTGCTATTGGTTCCACAGAACGGAAAAAAGGTAATCGGTCACTTCCCACCCCATTCTCATCCCCTGTCCCTTCTTCCTTTCCCCACCCCAAATCCTTCCTCCCCCCCCCCCCCAATGATTTCTTCTTCTCTCCCTAACAGTTGGTCCATAAGACTACAGCTTGATGCCTGCCTGTATCCTGTTGAAAAGCCCAGTTTGGGTTTCAGTTCATCGTGGTCCGTATCAGCGTTGATTTCTGCTAGTGCCAAACTCAACAATGAGAAGGCGGCGGTGGATATCCCTATAATTGGTTGAGGACATTGGCCAAGCGGCCTGAGCAGCTCTTTGGGCAGTAAAAATACAAGGGCGTTAAAAACAAAAAAACAACGCCCTCAATATAGCAAGCATCCAAGACCAATAGTAGGCCTATACTGCAAATAAATGGAATGTTCTGCATCATATGCAAAAAAAGAGCTGAAAGATGATGACAAGTGATGCAAGAGGAATGAAAAAAGTCAAGGGCCGTGTACAGAAGATGTTAGATAAAATAATGCCCAAGTACGAGAGAGAGAATAAGAAAATCTGTATTCAACCTTTTGGCCCCAGTCGAGCTCAAATGAAGGGAATAAATAAAAACTGAATTGCTTCCACCCAAAAACTGACGTGGAGAAAGTAAAAAGAAAGTGGAAATGATAGGATCAAAAGTTCAGGGACCCCAAGGGTGGTTCCTTAACTCCACAATCTTGTAGCTTTGATAAAATTACGCTGCTCATTTCGGGGAAAAAATCTTTGGTGATGGGAGGCAATTTCAGGCTTGATAGGAACCGGGATTTTTGAATAACCGCCCCTGAGAGGGATCTGGAGTCCCAAGGCAACCAATCATTTTTCTCTAATTCCGCCCTAATCACAAAATGGCGCCATCCCATTGGCCCGAAGTGGTCAGCAATTGGCCAAGCGGTAAATGACAGCCCTACAATTATGGCTGGCCAAAAGCGTCAAATGTGCCGTGATTTGAACTCTCTCTCTCTCTCTCTCTCTCTCTCTCTCTCTCTCTCTCTCTCTCTCTCTCTCTCTCTCTCTCTCTCTCTCTCTCTCTCTCTCTTGTTTGATTCAGGCTTGGTTAGTTAAGATGGCTTAAGAACTGTCTCAAAAAGACGATGACTGGTCGGCGGAAGTTTAGAACATATTGTGTTTTTTTCCCCACAAGTCTTGTCTGGAGAGTCTACAATGACAGTCCCAGCTCACAGAAACAGAAGAAGGAGAAGACTACGAGATACAACAGCACCAACAACGACAACAACGCTATCCCCACTACCCCACTACCAACACCACCACACGAACAACCACACTATCAACAACAATACGTCTGAACGCCTTCAAAAAACAGTGGGTCCTTACATTCTCGAAACCTTAATTAAGGCATGGACGTCCTTAAGGTCCCAGACCGTTTAAAGCAATTCCCTTGTCTCATTGCCGCGTTAACCTCCCCTGTCCACCTTGTCGCGGTCTTTGACCTTGGTTTAGAGACAAAAGCCGGAAAGAAAAGATTCAATTAGCTTGCCAATAGTTCCAGACCTTTCCTGACGATCACAGATGGCCAAGGTGGGGGCCTGGCTATACAGGCATGGCGCAAGGTGGCCTATATTAGATACCCTGCTTTATTTCGACTTTGCTTCAGACTGGAGTCTCAAGATCAAACCCCCATCGATTTGTAGGTGTTTTCATTCTGGTTTTGATCATTATCTTGTAGGGTAATTGTTCTATTTTAAAATAGAAGCAAAGGGAGATGGGACTTAGGTAGAGGTGGGTCAGAGGAGGTTGAGGAGGAGGAGGCAGAAGAAGGAGGAGAATGAGTAGAAAGAGCAGACCAAATAGTTGGAAATTAAATTACTGAGACGTCGAAGTCGAAACCTTTAATAGGATTTTAGCCTTAGGTCCTATGGATCTGTCTCACAGCTAGTCAGTCAGTTAGTTAGTTATTCATTGCTTACGGAATCCTGCGGACTGCAAAGAGCCGAATCAGAACCACTTACAGCTAATCCTTAATTAACAAACTAAAATTATTAACATAACATTAATTTGAAACTAACATATACTTTAACGATGGTATGAATTAACTAAGACTATTAATGCACCTAAATACACATTGCTCCATCCCTTCTTCCCCTCCAATACCTTTCCCCTTCTATGCCTCCACCCCTCCGCACAGACACACAGACAAACACACACAAACACAACATATCAATTTACATATTTTCTAAAACTTAAATTGCCGCAGTGTAGACGGTCATCTTTAATATTAGGAGCAAAGGGAAAATAAAAAAGTTCGTGGAGAATGGTTTTAAACGATGTTAATGATTTACTTTCCTTTGCCTCTTGTGGTAGAGAATTCCACACGATTGGATCAGGATGCGATAAAGATGTTTTAAATGTCTAAGTGTGGTTGTGAAAATGTTAAATTATGTTTGAAAGATGAATAACGACATATTGATTTGCTAAAAAGTGCTTTTAAATAAGCAGGAGCTCAATTGTCCAGTATTTTAGAAATTAAAACGGCTTTATTGATATTTAGGTGTTTGTTTAGGTGGGGAGGAGCATGCCAGCTATGTTTAATTTTAATTCATTGTGATAGAAGTGTTGGGGATAAATTATTTGGCAGCTCTGCGGTGAATAGAATTAATCTTTTTAAACAAGGCATCACTGCAGCCATCCCTTATTGCTGATGCGTAAATCAATGTGAGGTTTGATATGAGCACTATACAAAAAAGTTTTGTTTTTCTGATCTGCAGTTATGATAGATTGAAGCTTAGACAACAGAATTAATTTTGTTGAGAGATCTTAACAAAGAGTTTCAATATGTGAATGCCACCTGAGTTTGTTGTCTATGATTATGCCTACAAGTTTATGACTTTCAATTTGTTTGATTTTGTTTTTCATTCACAACTACATCAAGAGAAAGCGGAGCCCGCTGACGCTTTAGTCTAGTTGTTATTAACATAGCTTTTGATTTAGCCGGATTTAGTGACATATGGCTTAAACCGCACCAGACCGCAACATTGTTAAGGGCACTTGGTAGAGATTGCTGAATTTTAGTTATGTTGCTGCCCTGCTTTTGGAATGTTGTATTGTCTGCTAACATGTGACACTCAAAAGAATGATTTGTGAGATGTAAAGGTAAGTAATTAATATAGATACAAAATAAAATAAGACCTAAAACAGATCCTTAAGGAAGCCTGTGCTTAATATACCTTACAGAGGAATTTGTTCCATGGACATGTACGAATTGACTCCGTTGACTAAGATATGAAGGAAAGAAATCCAAAGAAACAGAGCCATTGAGATACAGTTCAAGCATCTGAGAGAGAGAGAGAGATAGAGAGAGAGAGAGAGACAGAGACAGAGACAGAGACAGAGAGATAGACAGACAGACAGACAGTGAGACAGACAGACAGACAGACAAAGACAGACAGACAGAGCGACATGAAAAGGAGAAGAATAAAAACTGCGATTATCTGTATACGTTCACACATTACTTTGAACTCATTATTTTTCTCTTTTGCTATCCGCATCACGTGAAACTAAAGCCTCAACATGCCTAGAAAGATTGTTGATACGAAGTATGTCCGGTATAGCCAATGTATTGTGCATATGGCACCAACTGTCACTGGAAAAGCAGCCAGTGTTGTGACCAGACGCTACAAATGTATGGAAATATTCCCAAATCTCGAAAATTGACATTCCGCCAACCAAAATCTAACCAATAAGTCCTAACACCTTGACTTTGATTTGGAGCAAGAGGACATTCATTTCAATAATGGTCGCCCTTGTGTCATACATCCGCTGTAGCCGATCATGTGATCATCATTTGCGCATGCGCATCAATCAAAATGAGCTCACTGCCCAAGGGAGACAATCGAGTGCGATGCAGTAATTTGTGGCGAAATTTCCCGCGTGAATGGAAGCTACTCGGGTAAAAGGGAGATGATCCGAGCAAAGGGTGGTTACTCGAATAAAGGGAAATGACCCAAGTCAGGGGAGGCGACTCGGGGAAAGGGCAAGGGGAAAGAATGTGAAACAAGAAAGAGGATAGCCTCTGAGCGACCCCTAATGATGACAGAATTGAGAGGCCGTAGAGGACAAGGCACTTAAAACTAAAGTGCCAACAGAGCTACGTACTGATTTTATTCTCCACAACAACTCCACTTACACTCTGCTCAGGGGGTAGATCTAACACGAATTTCTTGACATTGATCCACATCGCCCTTACCTGCAAACTGCCTTATCAAACGTGCATGAAACAACCATATCACTGTGTATACTGTTCCTATACCTACACGCCAACACTACATAACATAAAACGATCCACACAGTACATCAAACGATTCTCTCACCAATATTAGCAGTGAGACAC
>CM072523.1:1899810-2072310 GCA_036898135.1 Oncomelania hupensis | reverse complement strand
CAGGCTGAAAGCGCGGCGATCTGTTTTCCCCACTTTCTCACACACAACAAACATCTTTTTGTATCTAAAGCTTTAAGTTCTGGATATTCTTCTTACTCGACTAGAGTTTTACTATAACTGTGCGATGACAAACATTATCACATTCCAAACCATTGCATTTACTAATGCCCTACAAATGCCAGTATTCCTCCTAAAGAACTCGCATCCATCACTCGCACCCATATGGTGTGAAGGCAGGGAGATAGATATTAGAAGACCAAATTTGTAGTTTTCAAATAAAATAAAATAAAATAAAATAAAATAAATAAATAAATAAATAAATATTGAATGTTGGATATTATGCCTCAGTTAGATTTGAAGTTGTGAAGAACCACTGTAGTGAAATATATTTAGTGAGAAGATTGTTTTTAGTCTGATGCAGTGGACTTCTTGTTTTCCTCACAAGCTAGCTACACTTAGCTCGTCTTCTGAAATAAATAAATAAATAAATAAAATACTTTATATACCTTACAAAATAAAATAAATTAAAATATGCACGTAATAATAAGTACACGTAGAAATAGTAGTAGTAGTAGTAGTAGTAGTAGTAGTAGTAGTAGTAGTAGTAGTAGTAGTAGTAGTAGTAGTAGTAGTAGTAGTAGTAGTAGTAGTAGCAGTAATAATAATAATAATAATAATAATAATAATAATAATAATAATAATAATAATAATAATAATAATAATAATAATAATAACTTGTAACTCTCTCTCTCTCTCTCTCTCTCTCTCTCTCTCTCTCTCTCTCTCTCTCTCTCTCTCTTCCTTTCTCAGTTCTCTCAAAATAAGAACACATTTTCTATGACTGATAATATAAAATGTGCACTTCATAATAATAATAATAATAATTATTATTATTATTATTATTATTATTATTATTATTATTATTATTATTATTATTATTATTATTATTATTATGAAGTGCACATTTTATATTATCAGTCATAGAAAATGTGTACTTATTTTGAGAGAACTGAGAAAGGAAGCGAGAGAGAGAGAGAGAGAGAGAGAGAGAGAGAGAGAGAGAGAGAGTTACAAGTAGTGGGCGCGAGCACTGAGAATGACCGACAAACTGCAGAAGAGGTTTTGTAGCGAGGTAAGCTTATGTCCGCATGAGGTTGTCAGAGGAAGAGAGAAGATTTCTCGATGGCTAATAGAATTGAACTATGAGTGAGATAAGGCGGGACTAATCCAAGAACTCACTTGTAACAGAAAATGCAGACTTTGTAGATGATTCTCCGAGTCACTGGAAACCAATGGAGTGAATAAAGTTAGAGTGTCACATTATCAGATTTTGTCACGTTGAGCACAAGACGAGCAGCTGAGCTTTGAACGCTCTGGAGCAGATGGATAGAAGAGAAAGGAATACTAACGGGAGACCTTTGACACTGGCTCCTTCCAAGCATTAAATCAGGCAGGAATATTTGCTAGACAAACTCTCTGAAAGATCTGAACGGAAAATAACTGGTGGTTTGATCGCCCAGAAGATCCCATATATGCGATGAAGATACTTAGCAGCGCAACGGATGTCTTTTTTTTTTAAATAAATAATGACTGTGCACGGTTTCTACGCTTATAAGCTGGCAAGTCATTTAAATGTATTTCCAGACCCTTATTTGCAGAGCAGAAAACCACCATTTTCAACAGTGTTAACTTCCGTGGAGCTGTTATACGTTAGGCCAAAAATAATGGCTTATTAAGTATTTTCAAAAGAGTTAATTTTTTTGGCAGTGTTGTGGCGCAGTTTTATCCTAAAGATGCAGCATCTATACACGGATGGGCATTCTCTGAACCTTCTGCAAGCGACAATGATTCCAAAATCAGTTACGCTATCTTATCCCTATCCTATCCTATCCTATCCTATCCTTTCCTATCCTATCCTATCCTATCCTATCCTATCCTATCCTATCCTATCCTATCCTATCCTATCCCGTAACTCGAAGGTCATTAGGGCACCACAGATGATCTTTTAACCAGCGTACTCCATCTTTCTCTGTCCTCAGCAACCCAACCCTCATGGCTTTTTTTTAAAGTAACACGAGGGCAAATGGATGGAGTGTGAAAACTGGATGGCTAGGATTCAGCAATGTGTGTATGTATATGTACGTGTGTGTGTGTGTATGTGTGTGAGCGCGCGCGTGTGTGTTTGTGTTGACTAGCAAATATATATGACTTTATCTTCTTATCATTATTATTGTGATTTGCTGTCATGCTTGTTCACGTGTTCACTATGCTTTATATGTGCTTTTGTGTGTGGTGCTGCAGCGTTGACCAAATGCATTCCTTGTGTATTATTCACTTGGCAATAAATTATCTGGAAGCTTGAGGATACAGCGCCAAACGTGTTTTAAAACATGATGGACCTCATCGATCTTGACCTTTAAGAAAGCGCAAACGAGTTGTAGTTAAAGTATCTGCAAAGTAAATATCAATAAAATTTGTCATGTATTTTTTTGAGAACTGCAAAATTAGTGGGTTTTTTTAACAGAGTAAAATACAGAATGACGGCTCGCCCGACCGATCAACTAACTGATCAACGGAATGTTAAAGAACAACAGGCCATGAGATGAAGTAACTGTTTTTCAAAAATCATTAAGATCAGTTCAGCCTTTCTTGCGATAGAAAGAAAGATATTCCTATTCAAAAAGAGTGCGTGTAGTTTAGTACCCTATTAATATTCCATTTATTTTTATTTCCAAAATAAAGTGAATGGAGAGATTGTTTTTACTGATTGTGCAATAGTGTTTCGTCAGTCAAATGACATTTTCTATCTGTTTATTATGTTAGGGTATGTATTTGTGGTGAAAGAACTGTAAGACACTAGAGAGAGAGAGAGAGAGAGAGAGAGAGAGAGAGAGAGAGAGAGAGAGAGAGAGAGAGAGAGAGAGAGTGTGTACAGATGTGAGAATATATTGAAAGTGTCATGTGTTACTGTTGTGGAAATGTAGTTTTAGTACTTACTATTTTGTGATTTTAGATTACTGTTTCATTATTAGTTTTGTTGTTTAAAGTCTGCTGCATACATTCTACAATGTGAATAATACAGATTGGTTGACTTTACTTGACGTGATACAGCAAAATACGTTTAGCAAAGAACTGATTCCAGCGACCGTGACTCATAATGTACAGCAAATAAGATGGCACGGGACAAGAATCACTGATACTAGTCATGTTTTTATAAAATTTCAAGAAAATCTGTTCAGCGGTTCTTGAGGCAGACCAACATTTGGCTCCTTCTGTTTTCCGGCTAATTCCCAGAATGTCCACGTGAATGAACAATGAGGTTTAACGTCTACACCCACCATTGGCCATAGGGCAGACGGAGTTTAACCATCGCAGGGAACAAAAGGTAGGGACCTAAATCAACACTGAACCACCAGAGCAATCCTATTCTGCTCAAATGGACAGTGAAAAATGGCCACTTTTTATTTCGTCCACCACGGGATTCGAACATTGGCCATCGTTGTGCCGGGCGAACGCTCTTCCACTTGAGCTAGGGCAGTGGGTCATTTCCACAAAATTGAGGCTAGATAAATAAGTGTAGGGGGAAAAAGGCGACTTTAACATTTAACAACATATTGTGTTGCAAGCTTGTATATTAATTATTTTCAAGGACACGAAACGTCTATAAAATGGGATGGGAGATCATATTTATTGTAAACTGCATATCCCCAGCCCCACTCTCCAACCCCTAACCCCTACCCAAGAAACAAGCAGTCAATAACTCACAGACTAACATAAACGACCCACGCAATTCAAACCATACATAACTGTATTTGAATTTATGAAGATATTTGCCGATTGACTTCACGTTAAAGTTGCTTTTAATTTCTCATGTATTATTTTTAAATCAATTAACCCAAAACTAAACATTGCAAAACGAATAAATAATTGGACTAAAATTATTTGAATTAACCTAGAAAGAGTGTAACAAAAACTATTATGGGTCTGTACGAGAACATCGATTTTCACTGGATGAAATAGAATTAAATTCTTGTTTTTTTAATTAATTAATTTATTTATTTAATTTATGTATTTTAGTTTATTTATTTATTTATTATGTATTTATTTATTTACAATATTTTCTAATATTTATTAATACAATACCATATAATACAATACAATACAATACATCTTTCCTATCCTATCCTATCCCGTAACTCGGAGGTCGTAGGAGCACCACAGATGATCGTTTAACCAGCGTACTCCATCTTTCCCTGTCCTCAGCAGCCCTGATTGTATCGCTCAGCGTCAAACCAGTCCATTCTCGAATGTTGTCCTCCCACCTCTTTTTCGGTCTCCCTCTTCTTCTACCTCCTTGCACTGTGCCTTGCAGGATGGTCTTTGCAAGACCTGATGATCTGGTGATGTGGCCATACCATTGGAGTTTCCGTTTTATCACCACTGTGAGCAGGTCATCGTGTTGTCCAATCAATAGCTTGTGTGATGGACTGTCGAACTTCGTCGTTGGTGATGTGTTGGGTATAGGAAATGCCCAGAAGTCTTCTAATACATCTTTACTACCTCCAAAATGATTGATGAAAGCGTAAATCACACAAAGACCACAATTGAAGAGTGTAATACAATGTATTTATGTATTTATGTATTTATGTATTTATGTATTTATGTATTTATGTATTTATGTATTTATATATTTATTTATTTATTTATTTATTTATATTCCTGGGTTTTACAATTACGTTTTTAATTAATATTTATTTAGTAACGGATACCTTCTTCTAGAACCCCGATAATTATTTCTCTCTCTCATAGTTCAGAACTCACAAGACAACCCCCCTCAACCCTCACCACCACCATCACCCTTGTATCCTAGCGCAATCGTTCAGTGACATGAGTATATCCACGATCTCTTTCTGGTTCTCACAGGGAAGGACAATTTTGTTGCAGTTTGTCGTTGGCTAATTATGTGTATTTAGTATTACGGCAAATTCTAATCAGATAGCTGCCATAATCACGGCTAATTGTTAATTACAATCCTTGTGTCTACCAGGGCTGTTATTCCTTATTAATACAGCCAGCTATCTGTTTGCTGTTAAAGTATCGAGCATTTATTTATTTATTTTATTGTATGCGTCCTTTCTTGCATAGCACGTTTTCCAGTTCCAGCGCTGCTCAAGGCGCTGGAGGATATAGGATTTAACTCCATCCGCACGAGGCCCCCACTTGCTGTCTTAGGCGGGGATCGTCTTGCGTCCACCCTACTGAGCACTATCCTGGGCGAGCGGAGATGAGGGTAATTAGGGGACCTAGTGCGTTTCGGGTGTATTTGTGTAGCCGGCAATCGCCCGTCTTGGACATGAGCGTCAGGATCTTTAAAGTCCGCGCGAGGAAATGCGTGGGTGCACAGGCTAGACCTCGGTTTATACTCTCTTCCGGTCGGGCAGGGGGAGCCTCTCTTTTCTCACGGTCAGTTTTCTGAAGTGGAGATGATCTCCTCTTCCTTGCTGGATTACTTCCCCTAGTTCTCAGGCCAGCCAGGTATCCATTCGCCGCTGAATGAATGGACTGGAGCGACTGTTGAGCGCTGTTTCGCTTCTCTTCTG
Source organism: Oncomelania hupensis (assembly GCA_036898135.1). Classification (NCBI taxonomy): domain Eukaryota; kingdom Metazoa; phylum Mollusca; class Gastropoda; order Littorinimorpha; family Pomatiopsidae; genus Oncomelania; species Oncomelania hupensis. The sequence goes on along the minus strand of CM072523.1, from coordinate 2,066,710 downwards.
GCTTGGCGGCGATCAATCCAAGCAGACTACTCACCGGGTAGATTGACTAATTCAGCCATGATGCGCCAATTATTGTATTTATTCTTTTTTTTTTATAGCGCCTTTTCTTTCTAGCTCGAGATCTGCTCAAGGCGCTGACTGAGGCAAGATCTAATTCAAGCAGCCCGAGACGCCCACTTGCTGCTTTAGGCGCTGCGTTGACGCCCCAGACCACTGACCCCTCTGGTCATAGTTGTCAGTAGTTTTATATCTGGTACAGTCGCTACTGTTTAATGGTCTGCAGCTGTCTGCAGTAATGCAACGTGCTTTGAGCTTGCTCATATTTGAGTCAGCTATCTGTTAAAGGTTGTCATTTGCTAATTAGATAATTAAATTATCATTAGCGGCCCTGTGCCATTTTCTCATAGCGCGCGAATCACTTAGCCTACGACCCAAAACTAGCTGGAAACAAAAGCAGCGTGTGAGAGTTTCTGTACGACGACTCAACTACAGCAGATCGCTTGTCTGTCGATTTATTTATTTATTTATTCATTTTGAATGTAATGAATTAATTATTTGTTTGTTTATCTATTTACTTCAATATTTACTTAATTATTCAAACATGCGATCTTGAACGGGTTTCATTATTGTATGTGGCAAATTCTTTTTCAGGAGATCATGCCGACCACAACCTGAAAGTAGTCTGGTTATGGTGCCTTAACTGTACGTATTACGTAGTCTATAGTTATTGTTGTTTGTTGTTGTTGTTGTTGCTGTTGTTGTTGTTGATGATGTTGTTGTTATTGCTGCTGTTTTAATAATGTGAAATAAACACCAGAGTGACGTAGAATAATCAATAAATTAAAGAAGGAAGTGACGAGTCACTGCATTCTTCTCTCCCTACAACCCTCCCCCCTCCTCCAGCCCTACCGCCCCCACCCCTTCACCCACCCCTCCCTCTTCCAACCTCTACAGCAAAACTGCCAATCAACAATGGTAACTTAACGTACCTTTAGCATGAAAACTCTCCAGTCCTCTCACGCGTCTGCCATCCACTGCGTCATTATCATCATCGTCGTCTCTCCCTTTGTCGTCTTCGTTGTCGTCGTCAACATCATCCACAGTCACTTCCTCCTCCTTGTCGTCACACACGTCGACGCTTTCGTCATCGACGACGTCGTCGTTGTCATCGTTGAACGAGGAACGTGACTCGACGGTTGGGTGACGAGAGAAGAGCAGAGCCTCTCTCTCTGCTTGCAGCCTGGCGAGGGCGTCTTTGGAGTTCGAACCCTCGAACGATTTGTTGACGAACTCTGTCAGGCGCTCCATGGTGCCACGTGACTAACAATACCGCACAATGTCCACTTCACCGTCACAATGGACACACACACACAATCCAAAACAAAACCAAAAAATCACTTTTTTTTCCTCCAAAATAGAAAGTACATCAAGGACAGTTTATCAGACTCCGCAATTGGGAAATCACAACTATGTATGTATCTATTTGATTATGAGGTCATCTGCCTTGAACACACTTCACAATGAGATTAATATAGTTGAACAAAAAGTTCATCAGCTCATGCCTAAATCCATGAAGGACATGTCTCATCAAGGAATAATTATTATCTTCTGCTTCGGAGATTTAATGCAGGATAATTTGTCGAAACGGGAGCCATGCATTTAACAAATCGAGTCGCAGAACACAGATGTCAAAAAGATATATTTTTTATTAAGATGTAGAACAATTCCTTAACACGTGTAACATTCTGGTCATTCTTTGCTTTCGTCACGTGGATGTTGATGATGTAAGGGATGGGGGTGTCAGCTGTGAGGTGTTCTTGCTTTCTTGGAGTTCTGGAAAGGAAGAAAAATGCAATTCAGAAAATAGAACAAAGAGGGGGGGGGGGGAAGAAGTAAAAACAAAAGCCAAAGGACTGGAGAGAGAGGGAAATAAAGTGATGACAGAAAAACAAAAAAAGATAAAGAATGTAAGAAAGATAACTACAGAATCACACTACTGTTCCCCCTCTACCCTCTCTCTCTCTCTCTCTCTCTCTCTCTCCCTACCTCCCTCCTCCTCTTTCTCACCTCTTTTTGTGTCTAAATGTTTCTCTTTCTGTCACTCTGTTTCTTTCTCTGTCTCCGTATCTCTATCTCTTTCTCTCTCTCTCTCTCTCTCTCTCTCTCTCTCTCTCTCTCTCTCTCTCTCTCTCTCTCTCTCTCTCTCTCTCTCCTTCCCTCTCTCTCTCTCTCTCTCTTTCTCTCTCTCTCTCTCTCTCTCTCTCTCTCTCTCTCTCTCTCTCTCTCTCTCTCTCTCTCTCTCTCTCTCTCTCTCTCTCTGTGTATGCTAAGCTTCTTGATTGGCATTGTAAAACAAGCGAGCACAAGAAAACCACAGAGTACAGTGAGAGAGAATTCATTGTTAACTAAAAATAATGACTTTATTGAACAAAGTAGACTAAATTATATCAACACCATCAAATACTTTCAAATACAGTAGTTTTTAATTAACAATTATAAATAAGTAAATGACCAAACTAAATAACTACACGTCACTATATACCTCAATAACACTTATTATTGTTTCAAACTACACAGATGATTTAATTACAACTTGAAAACAATCACATGGGAACGAAAAGACACGAATACAACAATCACATGAGAACGAAGAGACACGAATACAAAACTAAACAAAGCACAAACACGCACACACACACACACACACACACACACACACAAACACACCCACATACTTGCACAGACACCGTTATTTGGACTTTCCTCAAACGCCACATACGTTGTGTGGACAATGGGTCGTGCTACGACCCTCTTTTTAAGTACTTTTACGTGTTCTAACCCTAACCCTAACCCTAACCCAAACCCTAACCCGCCCCCTAACCCTAACCTTAACCCTAACGGATCATTAAATGGACGTCCCAACAAGGAGGTCTGTCCAAAGAACGTATGTAGATGTGCACTAGTTTGTCCAAAGAACGCCGTGTAAACATGCGCACACCCACACGCACACACACACACCCACACCCATACACACACAACAACATTAAATAATTGGTATTGAATACTTTCAAGAATTTTGCATTCAAATTTCGTAATGATTATAGAAAATAAGTCTACTAATTATATAAACTTAAATGAATACAATAAAATTAAATAAAACCTCAAATAAAACGAAACGAAACAATATTAAACTAAACTTAAAATAAACCAAACCATAATAATATAAAATAACATGAAAGAAATAAAACAAAAATGACTCACAACTAAAATACAATAAAATAAAATAAAATAAAATAAAATAAAATAAAATAAAATAAAATAACAAAACAAAAAATAAAATAAAACAAAAATAAAATACCGTACAATCATACTCAGAATTTACCATTTACACTTACATTTTAATGAATGAACGGATCCGTAATTATTTATCACCGCCTGAAGCAGACAACTCCTGGGTACTCACAACATCCTTATCACAGTGGTCATTCCGATGTAGGGCAAGACCAAAAGGATCCTCAGAAAGAGCGGCACCAGTCTCTTGGAACAGCTGACAACGCGTTCACACCTCTAGGACACCCAACTGACGAGGAGTGTCTTCAACAACTGTCAGGCACAAACTGTCAAAGGCACACTATTTCTGGAACCGTCGCACCTCTCTCTCTCTCTCTCTCTCTCTCTCTCTCTCTCTCTCTCTCTCTCTCTCTCTCTCTCTCTCTCTCTCTCTCTCTCTCTCTCTCTCTAAGACCTCAAAGAAGCTGCTCGTAGACGAGGCGAGAAATATCGAAGTCTCTACGGATATAGGCGAGAAATACCGAAGTCTCTACGGGGAAAAACCGAGAACAACCGAAGACTCGATGGGGGGAAAAGCGTGAAATACTGAAGTCTCTACAAAAATAGGCGATAAATACCGAAGGTTCTAGAAAAAAAAAGAGAAAAAAATAATAAAGTCACGACGGAATTACGCAAGAAAATCCGAAATGGAAAATTAAGCAACAATGAACCACACAATTACGGAAAAAGATCTAAAAATAAATAAATAAAAACTTTTAAAATTAAAAAACAAAGAGAAAACAAAGAAGAAAATTTATAATTGTTCGAACCAACTATCTACCTAATGTACCAACTGATGATGATGATGATGATGATGATGATGATGATGATGATGATGATGATGATGATGATGATGAATTATTATTTTAAGTTTGAACCAACCTCGTTTGAACATGTATTTTAGAAGAGCTACTATTTAAGTGTGCCTTGTTTGCGTGCATATAGAATTACCCCCTCCCCTCACTCCTACCCACTAATCTTTCCTTCCCCCCTACCCCCCTGTTTTCCACTCCTCTCCATTTTTGTATATAGGCATTCTCACCCCATCCACCCCCAACCCTAATCCCCACCCCTGCTTTCCTCACAGTCATCTAACACAAGAATTAAAATCATTGTTAAAAACCAACCACACATCAGTCTCTTAATGATGCAGCTTACGGCACTGCACGCTATATTCCAGTGTATCGCTCTTTGCAATCCTTTACCATTAGCCTCCCCCCCCCCCCCTCCGTTCCTCTCTTCACAGGCTTTAATCGTCCATCCCCCTCCCATCTTCATCCATCAATCTCTCTATCTCTTTCTCTCCATTCTCTTCTCTCACTAATATTAAAAAAAACTCCCCCTCCCTTCTCTTTCTCCTATCACTTGCCAATTTGATTCCATGATCTCTCTCTCTCTCTCTCTCTCTCTCTCTCTCTCTCTCTCTCTCTCTCTCTCTCTCTCTCTCTCTCAGAAAAGCCGTGGAACGATGGACGGTAATTAATTCAATAAGCGAGATTTTCCCAGCCTCTAATTATGTCCTCAAACAGTTGCCCCGGGGATCAATAACAGTTTTGATTGGCTGCTCAGGGGCGGCGTCACGAGCAGCGCCTGCGAGGGGGCGGGGCTTGCGCAGAGCACGTGAGGGTGGTCCCAGTTTCACAGCCGCGGTGAAAATTGCTCTACGGCAGAGAACAGTTTGGGGTAGAGGGGAGAGAAAAAGCAATCGATGAGCCGTGGGAGGAGAGACGGTAGGTGATTTCTGCTGGTGAGTGGAGGCGCTGCTTGTTCTCACGTCATAACAGCCATGCAGTCCATGTCCCGTGAGACCGTTTTCCACAAATTCTCGCCCGCTGAAGTAGCGCTTGAACTCAGTCACCAGTGGATGACGCAACAACTTAAACGTGTCGTCACTTCCGCTATGATGATGCTTTGCCGTATGAGGTTTGAGGGTGCGTGCAGCGGAGGGTAGTCGCAGTAGTAAAACAGTGTTTACACAAACTTGGCGTAAGCTTATATATGACGATTAAAATTTAAGCTAAACGTATAAAAAGAATCTTAAAACTCATCTTCTTGTGTGATAAATAGTATCCCCACTTTCTGGAAATTTAGTGCTTTAAATTCCCACTGTCGCTGTCTTTCTCATTTGCTCTTTCTCATTCCTGCTCTGTTCTATCAATCTGCTATACTATCGTCTTCTTCGCTAGCCCAGTCTTCAACCTTTTTTCTTGAAAACTCTTCCGGGACAAGACTCCTTATTTGTGTATGAGGTCTGTTGGATCAGCTTGGGAATTTTGGACGCTTTCTGCCAGGTGGTCACTAGGGCTTCCTATGATGTTATTATTTAGCAATGTAGGCATTTTATATGTATGTGTTTTGTTGATAATTTATAATGAGGTTTGTATTCTATTTTGTTTTTGTAAACGAGGGTTCGATAAGTTGGGGTGAAGCCTCAGCCGTCCCCTGCGTGGGATGTCTTTATTGTAAAGTGACTGGCTGGTGGAGGGCATTCAGTTTTCCCACTAGGGTTGTTTCAGATCTTTTATGCGGATTGGGGGTTGTCCGGTCCTGATTTGGCTCGGAAGAGTCCGCTGGACCTAAAGCAACAGTTATGTAATGTAATGTAATGTGTGATAGCAAGGTAATGGGCGAGGGTATAGCTTGTGTGTGTGCGTGTGTGTGTCTGTCTGCTTGTGTGTGTGTCTATGTGTGTGTGCGTGGTTGTGTGTGTGGTGTCTGTGCGTTGTATTGTCTGTGTCTGTGTGCTCTACTCCGTGTATGTCTGCGTTATGTTTGTTTGATTGATTTAACGTCTATTCAACGAAGTGATTTTAGACTAATGCCTGTGTTAGTGTATGTGCAGAAAATAAGATTGATTTCCTAAATGCGTAGTGCAGGATCGAGAGAACCTCGTGTTATTTGTACCGTCAATCGTACTCTCCCTTTGTCACAGTAGTTTCACACCCTGTTCTCACAGACCTATAAATTAAAAGTTGTATTTGTTTTGTTATCTTCACACCTCGATAGCCACAGCCCTTTACGCGTTGCATCATTCAACGCTCAGTCATTGGGTCCTAACGAAAAACGTACGGCTTTGCGTGAATTCATCTCAGACACGCAGACTGACATCATGTTCATACAAGAAACCTGGTTTCGGCAGACTGGTGACGAGGGTAAATGCTCTGATTTAACCCCTTCTGGCTATTCTGTATGTTCGTTACCTCGCTCAAATCGTGGTGGAGGCCTCGCTATCATTTACAGAAACAGTCTGTCCCGTCACCTTGGCTTCATCACAGACTTCGCATTCACTCACTCGTCCTTTGAAGTTGTTCACCTCAGTTTGTCCGTCCCACAGCAGGACATTCACTTCATATGCATATATCGCACCTTTCCAAGCAAGAAGAATAAATTAACTGATGCAATTTTTCACCAAGAATTTCCAGTCCTGCTTGATTATTGCAACACACTGTCAGGAACATACATAGTTTTAGGAGACATTAACTTTCACTTTGACCAACCCCAGCAACCTTCCACCGCAAAAATGATTGAACTTTTAGATCAGTTTAGTCTTTCTCAGTCAGTCACAGAACCCACCCACAGCCGTGGTCACATCATAGATTGGGTTATGCATAGGCCTCAGGATAATGTGGTTAGATCAACTTCAGTCACCCAGGAATTAACATCTGACCATTTCTGTGTCGTGTGCGAACTAAACGTCGCAGCCCCCCCTCCTCCCCCCATGTTCAGGGAGGCTCGCAGCCTGCGTACCATGGATAGGGATGCTTTCAAGCAAGAGCTTACCGCTAAAGTGACCCCAGAACTCTGCCCCACTGTGGATCAGCTGAATAGTACACTTCATGCGGTGCTTGATCGGCACGCCCCCGTGGCCCAGAAAAAGGTCAAGGCAACACGCTCAGCACCCTGGTACGAGTCTATCAAGGACGAGCTCTCCGAGGCGAAGAAACACCGACGCAAAGCAGAGAAAAAGTGGCTTAAATCGGGTTTAGAAGTCAGCAAGCAGATTTTCACCGCTGCAAAAAAACGGGTCACTAAAATAGTCCAGACTGCCAAAACCCGGTACTCTAGCGACAGAATTAGCAGCAGCGAAACTTGTAAACAGTTGTTCAACATTTGCAATCAGCTAAGGGGTAAGAGCAATGCAACATCACTCCCATCCACGCATCCACCATGTCAGCTACCAGATGTATTTTGTAATTATTTCACACAGAAAGTGGCTGACATAAGGGACGCTCTTGACAGCCATGAGATCCCACTCATTAACCCATTCTCACCTTCCCTCACTACCGCAAAAATGGAAGTTTTTCAACCAGTAACAGAGCAAGAAGTCAAGAAAGTCATCTTAAGCTCAAAACCAACATCTTGCTCTCTTGACCCCATTCCTACCCCCATGTTGATAGAGAATCTTGACCCTCTACTCCCGACCATTACCCACATTATCAACGAGAGTCTGTCCTCTGGTGTTGTTCCGTCTGTGCTCAAAACGGCTGTCATCAAACCCCTCCTTAAAAAGCCAAGTTTAGACAAAAATAATCTAAAGAACTATAGACCTGTTTCAAACCTCTCCTTCCTGTCCAAAGTCATAGAAAAAATTGTTCTCAAACAACTGTTTGCCTACCTATATGATAACGCTTTACTTTGCCCCAACCAGTCTGCCTACCGACCCTTCCACAGCACTGAGACAGCCCTCCTAAAGGTAACCAACGATCTGTTGCTGGCCTTAGATAATGGTAACGTCTCCGTTCTCACCTTACTAGACCTCTCAGCCGCTTTTGACACAGTCGACCACCACATTCTCTTTAACACTATTCAACACTACTTTGGAATCTCCGGCTCGGTCCTGGCTTGGTTCCACTCATATCTTTCCGACAGATCACAAGCAGTCACTGTCGATGGCTGTTTCTCCAGCACAGCAGACTTGGTGTGCGGCGTGCCTCAGGGTTCCGTTTTAGGGCCGGTGTTATTCACTCTGTACACCAAGCCACTGCTTCTCCTGCTTAGAAAGCATGCTGTTGAGAGTCAGTCATTTGCAGACGACACACAACTTTATAAATCCACAGCCCACTCTCTCATTAATTCCACTGTTCAGACTTTGGAGAACTGCATCACAGACATTAAGTCATGGATGACACGCAACAAGCTTAAGCTTAATGACGACAAAACCGAAGCCCTCCTCATTCACAAGCACAACACCTCCTCCTCACTCCCGCCTCTCCCAACATCGCTTACGGTAGGGACAACAAACATTCAGTTCTCATCCTCAGCAAGAAATCTCGGCTACATTCTCTCCGATGACCTGTCCCTCAACAACCACATCTCCAACATCTGTCGCTCTGCATACACGGCCATACGCCAAATCAGCTCCTTTCGCCACTATCTTACGCTCACTGCCACCAAAACCCTAGTCTGCGCTCTCGTCCTTTCTCGTCTTGACTATTGCAACTCTCTCCTCGCTGGCTCCCCAAAACACATCATTGACAAGCTACAAAAGGTTCAGAACTCAGCAGCTAGACTAGTATTCCGAGCTAAGAAACGCGATCACATCACACCTCTACTACATTCCCTTCACTGGCTTCCTGTGCAAGCACGCATAGAGTACAAACTCTCTGTTCTCTGTCACAACTTCTTCACAGATTCTTGTCCCTCCTACCTTGCTGATCTACTGTCTGTCTACTCCCCTTCACGCACTTTAAGATCTTCTGCCGACACTCGCACACTCAAGGTTCCCGTCACCCGCACTAAGACATACGGCCAACGTGCATTCGCTTACTCCGCACCTAAGCAGTGGAACTCCCTTCCCTCCCATATCCGCAACATACAATCAACACAAGCATTCAAAAAGGCCCTCAAAACCCACCTCTTCAAACTTCACTATTCAGAATGATCTGTATCCCGCTGCCATTCTCTCCTCTTTGTCTCTGTCTGATCTGTAAGTGTATACACGGCTGTACATATTTATACTGTTTTTCCTCCTGGGCCTAACCGGGCATATAAATAGCTGTGAATATGATTTTGCTATTCTATTTGTCTTTTCTGTCATTTGTGTACATAGTTGTAAATTGTAATTTGTGTACATAAGTGTAAATAATTTGTACCCTTACTGTTCTGTCTTTTGGTGTATTGTAGCGAAAGTGATGTTTTATCGAGTGCATGTACTTATATGTAATGACTATGTAAAGCGTGGTGAGTCTGGTCATAGGCTGGAGTACCCGCTATATAAAAATCCGTTATTATTATTATTATTAGTTGCTGATCGAGAGAGTGAATGAATGAGAGAGAGAGAGAGAGAGAGAGAGGGGGAGGGAGAGAGAGAGAGAGAGAGAGAGAGGGAGAGAGAGAGAGGGATGATGATGATGATGATGATGATGATGATGATGATGATGATGATGATGATGATGATGATGATGATGATGATGATGGCCCCCCCCGAGGGGGTGCCGGTGTTTTCTGTATAAATAGTATCCCCACTTTCTGGAAATTTAGTGATTTAAATTCCCATTGTCGCTGTCTTTCTCATTTGTTCTTTTTCATTCCTACTCTGTTCTATCAATCTAATTCTTCTTCGCTAGACCAGTCACCTAGTCTACCTTTTTCCTTCAAAAATTCTTCCGGGACAAAGCTCCTCATTTGTGTGTGAGGTCTGTTGTATCAGTTTGTGAATATTGGACGCTTTCTGCAAATTGGTCACTAGGATTTCCTATAATATTATTATTTAGCAATGTAGGCATTTTATATGTATGTGATTTGTTGATATTTTATAATGTCTGTATTCTATTTTGTTTTTGTAAACGGGGGTTCGATAAGTTAGAGTATAGAAGAACAAGAAGCGTTGGATAGATGGACAGAGTACTGCTATAACCTTTCAACCAAACACCAAACGGAGACCCATCAGTTCTAGCCTGTCCCCAGAGCAGAGAAGAAGAATAAATCCTCCCAATTCTCTGAGAAGAAGTTGAGGCAGCAGTACAATCGCCGAATAAGGGGAAGCCAACGGGAGTGGACAACATACTCGCAGAATTGCTTCAAGCCGGAGGAAAAGCGATGATTGATGCCCTCACCAATATCTGTAACAAGATTTGTCAGAGTGGGCAGTGGCCTACACCATGGACCCAGTCGCTTGTCATCCCTCTTCCCAAAAAGGGTATCCTTCAGGAATGTAAAAATTACCGCATCATCAGCCTCATCAGCCATCCCAGTCAGGTACTCCTGTAAATAATACTCAACAGGTTGAAACCCCAAGTTGAATAAATCAAAGTTGAAAAACAAGCAGAATTCAGGGCAGGGCGAAATACCACTGAGCAGATTTTCAACTTCAGAATAATCTGCGAGAAATACCTACAGCACCACAACATCTATATCATGTGATTGTAGACTTCAAGAAGGCGTTTGACCGAGCCTGGCATGGAGATCTGTGGGCAACCAAGAAAGTGTACAACATCAGCCCTAACGTTATTGAAATCATCAAAAGCCTGTATGACAAGGCTACCAGTGCAGTCCTCCACAACAGCGCCATCTGGAACTGGTTCAGAACAACAATCGGTGTGCGTCAAGGATGCCTCCTCTCTCCAACCATCTTCAACATCTTCCTAGAGCGCATCATGTCAGATGCCCTTGCAGATCACGAAGGCACAGTCCGCATAGGGGGGTAGAACAATCTCCAACCTTCGTTTTGCGGATGACATTAATGGATTGGTTGGAGAGGAACAAGATCTTGACACCACCTTTAGAGCCTTTGGAATGGAAATAAGTGCAGAGAAGACCAATATGATTACCAACAACATTAATGGCATCAACGTGGACATCAAAGTCCAAGGCCAATCCCTCAACAAAGTGCAAAGCTTTAAATATTTAGGAGCCATTGTATCAGACAACGGGTCCTGACAGGAAGTCCTCTCCAGGATCACACAAAAAACTGCTGTCCTGACAAGGTGGAAGCCCATTTGGAAAAACAGGGGGAAAAATCAATCTACACTCCAAGATAAGGCTGCTGCGCTCCCTTGTCATCTCCACCTTCCTATATGCTTGCGAAACATGGACCCTCACAGCAGATCTACAACGAAGAGTACAATGTATTGAGGTGAGATGCTACAGAAGACTTCTGGGCATTTCCGATACCCAGCACATCACCAACGACGAAGTCCGACAGACCCTCACACAAGCCATTGGCCAATACTATGCGATGACATGCTCACAGCGGTGAAGAAACGGAAACTGCGATGGTATGGTCACGTCACCAGAGCATCAGGTTTTGCAAAGACCATCCTTCAAGTCACGGTGCAATGAGGCAGCAGAAGAGGTTGTTGTTGTTGTTGTATCAAATTTTATTCATCAGATTAACATAAGTTGCACTGATAGCAGAAGAGGGAGACATAAAAAGAGGTGGGAGGACAACATTCGAGAATGGACTGGCTTGACACTGAGCGAAGCCATGAGGGATGGTGAGGACAGAGAAAGATGGAGTAGGCTGGTTAAACGATTATCTGTGGTGCCCCAACGACTTTCGGGTTACGGGATAAGATATATATATATAGAGAGAGAGAGAGAGAGATTGACGCTGTATATGTAGGTCATATTACAGTATAGTCTCCTCTCTGAAAATCCTTATCCGGAAGAGAGGGGACTATAAACTGATTAAAAAAAAAAAAAATGTAGGTTTCTATTCGGCGTCTCTCACATTCTGCGAGCGCCAATGTGTTGGGAAGCGTTGAGGGAATCAGGCCTACAACCCTTTAGTGCGTGGCTTGTGTGTGGTACAGAGGAGAACGGGGGAAATGGGGGTGCGAGGAGAATGGCCTGCTGACACACACATCATCATTTCTTCATTCATCTTTCTCTCTCCTCTTCAAACAATTTGTCGTGCGTGCCAACAGAGCGAAGGGAAACAATTGAAGGAGTTGTGGGCTGGAGTTATTTGTACTTCAAATTACCGGCCCTTGCTATGGAGGGGCGGTCATTCATTTTGCGCTACTGGGAGGGGCAAGTTTCAACAATGCCTTATGCTCTCCCTTTTCCCGGTTACATTCTGCGAGCTTTTTAGGCTTTAAAATGTTTGTGTGTGTGTGCGTGCGCACGCGTGTGTGTGTAAGTGTATGTGTGTGTTGGGTTCTGTTGTGTTATGTGTGTGAGTATGTGTTACGTTGAAACGCGAATGATAGTGCGTCGGAAACGTGTACGATAGATCTAATCGTTTTGTTTTGCAAAGTATTCAATAATGGAGTTTATTTACCTTTGATTTGAGTTTGCATTGTTGTTAGGAGAGACTTTGTATAACGTTGATAATTTGCGTTAGTCGATATTATTTGAGAATCTTCTGGATATGCGTGTTTACTCTTGATAGAAACTTCCCGATACATGTCGAAGCAAGAGGTCGTTCTGGAAGATATAAAAATATGTATTGACGTAAGTCAGTGATGACGATCTTTAATTCTGATTGGTTGGTTGTAATGCGTCATTTTCTAGAACGAGCTGTCGTCATCTCGAAGGAGAGGAAAAATTATTTATTCGATGCTCCGTGTGTTGTTGAGATAGAAAAGTTGTTGATAGTGATTTGGAAAGTTGCTGTGAAAGTTGTTGAGTTGAATTGAGAATTGTATGCAGTTGTTGATGTGTGCTGAATAAAAGTGGAAAACTTCATACGAAGACTTTGTGACTTGTATGCTGTTTGGACGGGCTGTGTGAATAAACGAATCTGAGTTACGCCCTATCAGGAATTCAAGCATCGGGGCTGAATCAGATACTGATAGAAAACACCAACATCAAACAGAGTGTAACATTTTGGGGGCCAAGCCGGGATTCACGCCATAGCCAAGGGTTCAACTGCTACAACAAGCGAGTCAACGTTACGAGAGGCAGTCATCGAGGGTAGCCGCCAACGAGTTGCGTCGAGAGGGGCCAACATACTGGGACTACATCACCGATAGGTTCGGGTTGACTGCAAGGGCGTGTAGTCGCTGAAGAGTTGCTTCGTGAGCGAACAACAGATCGGGACTACGTAGCTGCCGTAAGACTACGTCGAGGGACAGTCTCGGAGCTACATCGCCAGTGTTACAGCGAGCGTCGAGCGGACGTCGCGTCTACTTCAGCACAGGAGCGTGTACATCAACACCAGCGTGGTGCAGCGTCGCATACGACGAGGACAGCGGGGCCTGCGTCAGCGAAGGCGACTAGTGACAAGCATCAGCGCTACTGCAGAAAGCGTGCTGTTCTAGAACAGTCTAGAAAGGTACAGCACAGTCAAGAACTTTCCAGAAAAAAAGAACTCTACAGTCAAGAACTTTCCAGAAAAAGAACTCTACAGTCAAGAACTTTCTAGAAAAAGAACTTTCCAGAAAAGAACTTTCCAGAACTTTCCAGAAGCATCAAGATGGCTGACTTCTGGCAGAAAGGGATTCAACTGAATCTAAAAGGGAAACAGTTGACGGAGTACGTCAAGTCCCAGGAGAGAATACAAGAACGAGAACTAGAAGAGCAGCGTCGCCGTGAAGAAAGAGAACTAGAAGAGCAGCGTCGCCGTGAAGAAAGAGAACTAGAAGAGCGGCGTCAAGAAAAAGAAGAGCAACGACGTCGAGAAGAAAGAGAGTTCGAAGCGCAGCGTCGCCGAGAGGAAAGAGAGATGGACGAGAGACAATTAGAGGCTGAGCGTCAGTACCAGCTGGAGTTGGCGCGTATCCAAAACAATCAGCATGCGCCACAAGTCGTCAGCGACCACATGGCTCCAAAATTGCCAGCTTTCGTCGACGGGAAGGACCAGATCGACAGTTATTTGGCGAGATTTGAAAGGTTTGCCAAAAGCTCTAAATGGCAACCTCAAGACTGGGCGATTCGACTAAGTGCACTTCTGACGGGAGAAGCACTCGACGTCTACACCAGATTGTCGGACGATGACGCTAAAGACTACGACGTCTTGAAAGAGGCCCTATTGCAGTGCTACAACTTTACAGAGAAGGGCTACCGTAAACGCTTCCGTGAATGCCGGCCTAAGTCAGACGAGACGCCAAAGCAGTTTGTGGAGCGCCTGTCGTCATATCTACACAAGTGGGTGGAGTTATCAGGCGAAACGAAGTCTTACGACAGTCTCCATGACCTGATCGTGAAGGAACAATTTCTCAATGCCTGTCACAAGGACCTAGCGACCCACTTAGAAGAACAAAAGCTGCAGACGCTTAAAGATGTGACTGAGGCTGCGGAAAGATATCTTATCGCTCATGGGAAAACCCTGGGGCCACCCAGCGCGACGAAACATTTTCAGAAGACTGGAAACCATGGGAACCAGATCCAAGGGAGCCAGACGAGCCAGAGACAGACGGACTCCACGCCTCCTCCCAGGGAAGGGCACTCAAGAGGCTGTTTTATCTGCAACGCTACAGACCACAGAGCTGCCAGCTGCCCTCAAAGCAGAAATAGCGGACAGCGGAGCAGTACGGACAATGCAGCGGCGGGCAACCGGCAGAGGCGGTTCTCCAATCAACGGCAAAACAGAAGATCTGACCATCAAGTGTGCGGCGGGAGCGTCATTCTTCCGAGTGAGACCGAGCGCACAGCTACCCCTGCGGACGTGCAAGAGTGCATGACTGATGGCCAACTTCTCCTTGCCAACGGAAAATCCATCCCCGTCGTCGCCAGCGCAGCTGTGACCGTCCAGAACATGCCTGTTTCAAAGGGACGCGTCGGAAATCGTGAAGTGACTGTTTTAAGAGACTCTGGCTGTAGTGGGGTCATCGTCAGAGAAGACCTAATCGCTAAAGAACAGTTCACTGGCGATTCTAAATGGACACTCATGGCCGACAGCAAATGTGTGAAAGCGCCAGTTGCGAAGATTCATGTCAACACCCCTTTCTACATAGGCGAAGTCGAAGCGGTTTGCCTGAAGAAGCCGCTGTACGATTTGATGATCGGGAATATCGACGGCGCGAGACGACCCGACGACCCCGATCCAGAGTGGAGTCCTGCCTCAACCCAACACGTCGAAGTTGTGGAGGAGGATCCATTGCCGTTTCCCGATGGAGACCTTACAGAGCTGCTACGGGACAATGTGGTTACTCCGGCTCAGCCCTGCCGACCAGAGATCGTCGGTGCTGTTACTACCAGGGCCCAGGCCAAGAGAGACAAGATGTCTACGCCACTGAAGGTCGCCGACAACTCCAAAGCTGCCATCGTGGACAGAGATAAGCTGATCCAGCTCCAGGAAGCTGATAGCACTTTAAACAAGTACAGGAACCGCCAAGACCACGTGACCAAAGGCAGTGGTACGGTCTATTTTGAGGTGAAGGCCAAGATCCTGTACCGAATCTTCCAGCACCCGAGGGTCAACGGAGGGAAAACACTGCGTCAAGTCTTGGTACCGTTACCCCTAAGGCGCCAGGTGATGGAAGTAGCGCATGACTCAATCATAGGAGGTCACCTGGGTATCAAGAAGACGTCGGATAGAATCCAGGCGGTGTTCTACTGGCCAGGACTTCATGCGGACGTCAGCCGATTCTGCCGATCATGTGACATTTGCCAGAAGACCATACCTCGAGGAAGGGTCCCGAAAGTGCCTATGCAGAGGATGCCTCTGATCGACCGACCTTTCAAGAGGGTGGCCTTAGACTTAATCGGCGAAATAAGACCTCCGAGTGAAGAAGGTCATCGATGGGTACTGACTTTAGTGGACTATGCGACTCGGTACCCAGAAGCAGTGCCACTGAAGAAGATTGACACTGAAACTGTAGCAGAGGCACTGGTGGACATGTTCAGTAGGCTTGGAGTGCCTGAAGAAATTCTGACAGACCTCGGGACGCAGTTCGTCTCTGACTGCATGAAGGAGGTCAACCGACTGCTGAGCATCCGGCATTTAACTACGACACCCTACCATCCAATGTGCAACGGGCTCGTCGAAAAGTTCAATGCTACGCTGAAGTCCACCCTGAAGAAACTGTGCAGCGAGCAGCCCAGACAATGGCATCGCTACGTCAACGCCCTACTTTTCGCCTACAGAGAAGTACCGCAGGAGTCCACCGGCTTTTCTCCGTTCGAGCTGCTGTACGGAAGAACCATCAGAGGGCCGATGCACATCCTAAAAGAACTGTGGACGAAAGAAGTAGACACCCCAGAGGTGAAGAACAGCTACCAGTACGTATTTGAGCTACGGGAGAAGCTGGAGCAGACTCTCGAGATAGCCAGAGAAAACCTGAAGAAGTCCCAAGACTGTGGAAAGCACTACTATGACCGTAGGGCTGTGAACAGGAAGTTCAAACCTGGCAACAAAGTACTGGTGCTGCTACCTACCGATCACAATAAGTTGCTGATGCAGTGGAAAGGCCCGTACGAAGTGGAGACCGTGGTGGGAATCAACGACTACAAGGTGAAGGTCGGCCAGCATTCCAAGATATACCACGCCAACCTCCTTAAGCTGTACGTGGAAAGGCCATCAGAGACTGTGCACGCAGCCACAGCAGCTGTGACCGACGACAGCTTTGACAGCGAAGAACTGTTGGAACTGGGAGACCTCCACAGCAAAGAAGGCATCAATGACGTTAAGCTAGGACCAGGCTTGACGGAAGGTCAAAAGTTGGAGCTCAAGGACCTTATGGGCGAATTTCCCCATAGCTTCAGCGATGTCCCAGGCTCTACGACTTTGGTCGAACATGAAGTCCACACCCAGACCTGGAAGGAGCATCTGCAGACCTTGAGGGAGCTGTTCCACCGTCTCGCAGAAGCCAACCTGACCGTGAGACCCAGCGAATGCATTCTGGGAGCTGACAACGTCGACTGCGTCGGACACCCGATAGAAGAGGAAGACAACGGAGGATGCACTGACTCCAGGAAAGCCCACGAGATCACCGTCTTTGACCCTGGGCCGATGACGACCGCAACTGACGAGGGCGTCGATTCCTTGCGAACGAAAGAACATTGAATGTGAGGACGAACTAAGAATATTGGTAATGACAGAATTGAAAATGAAAAACGTTGACTGGGTAAATGAACTGTGAACATTGACAGTATCCAGAAAGACTTGCAGATGAGAAACTTTGACTCTGTGTGGATGAACTGTGAATATTGACAATATCCAGACAGATTTGAAGATGAAAACCATTGACTCTGTGTGAATGAACTGAGAACGTTGATAGTGTTCAGACAGGTTGAAATAAGTTTTAATTCTGAACTTTGTTTGTGCATTACGTTTCAACGTTGTTGAAAGAAATTGGGTAAATTTCTTCTTGAGTGGGGGGTTATGTTACGTTGAAACGCGAATGATAGTGCGTCGGAAACGTGTACGATAGATCTAATCGTTTTGTTTTGCAAAGTATTCAATAATGGAGTTTATTTACCTTTGATTTGAGTTTGCATTGTTGTTAGGAGAGACTTTGTATAACGTTGATAATTTGCGTTAGTCGATATTATTTGAGAATCTTCTGGATATGCGTGTTTACTCTTGATAGAAACTTCCCGATACATGTCGAAGCAAGAGGTCGTTCTGGAAGATATAAAAATATGTATTGACGTAAGTCAGTGATGACGATCTTTAATTCTGATTGGTTGGTTGTAATGCGTCATTTTCTAGAACGAGCTGTCGTCATCTCGAAGGAGAGGAAAAATTATTTATTCGATGCTCCGTGTGTTGTTGAGATAGAAAAGTTGTTGATAGTGATTTGGAAAGTTGCTGTGAAAGTTGTTGAGTTGAATTGAGAATTGTATGCAGTTGTTGATGTGTGCTGAATAAAAGTGGAAAACTTCATACGAAGACTTTGTGACTTGTATGCTGTTTGGACGGGCTGTGTGAATAAACGAATCTGAGTTACGCCCTATCAGGAATTCAAGCATCGGGGCTGAATCAGATACTGATAGAAAACACCAACATCAAACAGAGTGTAACAGTATGTGTTCTGTTGTGTTCTAGTGCGTGTGTTGTACTCTGTGTGTGTGTGTGTGATTGTGTGTGTGAGAGATAGAAAGAGGAGAGAGAGAGAGAGAGAGAGAGAGAGGGGGGGGGGGGGGGGGGAAAGGAGAGAGGCGACATTGGGGACGCGTTGTGTTTAAAGTTGAACACTAACTCCAGATAAATATTAATATAGTTTTTTTCGGACGCATGTATTTAAGACAACAATTAACATCATAAAATAACGAAACGATATGCGCCAGAACATCTATTATTTATTTTGTTCATAAACACACCACCACACACGGATACATGACTTGCTCTCTTAGTACTGATAACATGATTATTCTGAACAGCCAGTTCATTGACAGCAAGCACAGAGACACAAACTATAAAGCAAAATTTGTATGCCGGGTTTGATTGTTCAAAGCGTCCTTTACCTGAACCTTATAGTTTGCAATAGAGACATAAGACACATAAAATAGACATAAGACACATAAAATAGACATAGGACACATGAAATAGACATAAGACACATAAAATAGACATAAGACACATGAAATAGACATAAGACACATGAAATAGACATAAGACACATGAAATAGACATAAGACACGTGAAATAGACATAAGACACATGAAATAGACATAAGACAATGAAATAGACATAAGACACATGAAATAGACATAAGACACGTAAAATAGCCATAAGACACATGAAATAGACATAAGACACATAAAATAGACATAAGACACATGAAATAGACATAAGACACATAAAATAGACATAAGACACGTAAAATAGACATAAGACACGTAAAATAGACATAAGACACATAAAATAGACATAAAACACATAAAAGAGACATAAGAGATTTATTCGTCCAAGAGTTCACATTGAACAAAATTGCTTCCAGCCGTGCAAAACAATAACAATAAGATGCCGACCATTTTTTGACACATTGTCCTTTTTATCGGGAAATTGTGGGCCGCCTTCCCTGGAGAAGGCGTAATCGCAGTCTGTGGCACACCCAAAATCAACCTATGTAATAATAGTTGTGTTTTATTAAATGTTGCTGGGGGAGCAAACCGGAGTACCGGTAGAAACCCCCCCGAGACCTAACCCGAGTCGAAAGTAAATAATATTCGGAGAAACATAACTCTCAGATGCTGGATCGATCCCATGCATGTTAGGCGCCATTGGTTTCTGGTCTGTAGACAAGGCAAGCTAGTCCCGCCTTCGGCCACTCGGTCACGACGCTCGCTTACCTCGCTACAATGATAACGATTGTATGGCGACAATAACGATGATGATGATGACGACTAGAGATGATGATGATGATGATGATGATGATGATGATGATGATGATGATGATGATGATGATGATGATGATGATATGATGATGATGATGATGATGATGATGATTGTCACGACCTAATGTCGGACAGAGATCCCTCCCGAACAACCCAGCTATCTAACTACCTACCCGAAACTAAACAGTCGCACGCACACACACACAAATAAGTAACAAACACGTCAGTTAAGTTTTAAAATAAAAAACAAGTTTTACTTCCCAAAATCACACTTTCATACGCACAAAACAACAATCACACCAACCATACATAAACAAAGCATCAACAGAAATATAATCGGGTGAAATGGAAAATGAAATGAAATGAGATGATAAATGACTGAATTTGAATGCACTATTTAAACATTACAACAAAAAAAAAAACAAAGTAAATCAAATGGTATTCCAGACTTTAAACTGCTTAGACCGGAAAAAATATCAGGAAAGAAAACTTCAAATTGTCTTTGGTTATTAACAAGGCACGAAAGTCAAACGTTCATTTATAGTTAATAGGTGCCTTTGTTTCAAAAGAATTAATATGAAAACCAGTCGATAGTCAAAAAGAATAAATAAATAAATAACGAAGACCACGTGGCAGAAGACCGTTGAGCCGGCACCGCTGGCGAAGGTCCAGGGTAGAACACCCCGAGGGGGGTAAGGCACGGTCCGCAGAAGGCGGCGAGGAAAGCTTCAACCTGCCCACCCTCGGGGTTCTCTGACAACCGCTGCTGCACCCGGTCGTACCGACGGTGCGGAAGGTTGAGACGGTTCCAGACGCAGACCCAGTCAAACCGGTAACTGCCAATGCCGCTCTGTCTTGACTGAAAACGCCCGGTGTCACCCAGCTCAGTAGCCGACCGGGTAAACGTGGTGATGGCCCAGATGACCAATGGACTATGTGGTTAATGAAGATGTCATTGATGAAGTAGAGGAAGAAGAACGAAGAACGAAGACTCATCCTGTAATCAGGCACGAGTATAAGTCCCAGTGCAAATATACAATTATTTACCCCCTGCCGATTTTTATACCAAAGAATGTTCATATATACCACCGATATATAACCCGGGAAAGATAATCTCTATTACAAATGAACATGATGTTTTCTTAATGACGGAATATATATACAACGTCTAATATATATACATTCTCAAACATTCCATCACATTCACAACACATAACCTGGGGACATAAAATGCTACCTGCTCCCGACCCAACATTTTCAACCTAACAAAATGCAATAAAAAAGCAAAACGGGAGAAATAAATAGGAACACAAACAAACTATCTTTCATTTACACCAAGACAAGAAGCAACGGCTGTAAGAAAACAAAGCATTCACTTACCAGTCCGTGTTCGAATCTTTTGACTTGTGGACACTCTCGACTGTCTGCTTATACCTAGATATAAACACACCTATAGACCGGTCACAACAGACCTAAGATGTCTACTGTCCTTGACTTCAGTGCTAGACTAAATCCAAGTTGGTCGCACAACCACATCAAAAAATATGTCTCCCTGCCTCAATGTCGCTAACCTACGTATATATATATTTCCACCCCGAACTTTCTAGAAAAATAAAAGAACTCACTACGATAATTCTAAAACCAAAATCAAACTTTGCTGTGCCCTTCTATATTATTACTAAATTTCATAAAGCTGTACACGCTACTCAGCCCTTAGCTAAACAATAACAGCACGAGGTGCAACGCTAAGATCGTTTCGCACGTGCGCTTCACTTTCTTGCTACTACGACTTCTAGAATTACAGTTAAAGGGACACATTCACATTTTTAACTTTAATATATTTTTACATAAACACTGTCAACCTGACAATGATGATGATGATGATGATGATGATGATGATGATGATGACGACGACTTGATGATAATGAACGATGTCACGTATCCGGTTCATTCAAAGGTCATTTTGACGAATTCATTCACAAGTCATGAAGTGACATCAGACACAAGTAGGCCTACTCTGGGCTCACAAGTGGTCATTGTGCAGTTTGATGGCAAACGGGACAATGATGATGATGATGATGATGATGATGATGATGATGATGATGATGATGATGATGATGATGATGATGATGATGATGATGATGATGACGTCTACTTGATGATAATGAACGATGTTACGTATCCGGTTCATTTCAAAGGTCAGTTTAACGAATTCATTCACAAATCATGCAGTGACATCAGACAGAGCAGGCCTACTGAGCGATCACTGTGCAGTCTGATGGCAAATGGGACAAAGGACTGATGAAAACAGTTGGTCCTTGCACTGAGGCTCCTCAACCTCGTCAACCATAGAGGAATTAGCGATGTATATGGAATGGATTCGCGATTTAAACCCCCCAAAAAGTGGATTCTCGATCGCGAAGCGGTAGATAACACAGCCATTTGTATTATAAATAGGAATGGTGGGATTAAGCGACAATCCTGGGCAACCGGGGATTGGGAGAAAGGTCCTAGTGCATGCTCGGTGTATTTATGTAGTCGGCATTCACCCGTCTAAGACATGAGCGTCAGGATCTTTAAAGTCCATGCGTGCACAGACTAGACCTCGGTTTGTATTCTCATCGGAAGGAGTCACTCACCAACCGTCGCTCGATCTCTTCTCTCTGTACTAGAGTGGACATTAATGGGGTTAGCAATGTCAGTGCCCTGCGACATTTCTTTTTGAAATACGTCAACACATTTCAAACATATTGCGCCCAACACATCTCAAACATAGTGCCTCTAAAATATCTCAAACATTATGCTTAAACATTTGAAACATAGTGCGCCCAAAACATCTTTTTAATTTAACATAATGCGCCAAATACATCTCGAACACAATGCGCCAAACTTATCTCAAACGCCCAACATATCTCAAGCTCAGTGCTCTCAACACATCTCCAGCATAGTGCGCCCAACACATCTCAAACATTGTGCTCCCAACACATTTCAAACATAATGCGCCAAACACATTTTCAAACATAATGCCCCCAACATATCTTAAACATAATGCGCCCAAGACATCTCAAACATAATGCGCGAAAACCGCACAAGTGTATATATGTCAAGGAGAATTATTTAGTACGTCTTGATACTTGTGTGTGTATATATATATATCTATATCTATATATATCTATATATATATATATATATATATATATATATATATATATATATATATATATATATATATATATATATATATATATATATATTCAATAATCCTGACACTCTTCGTCACAACGAACAAAATGAATGCATATAGTCTTACCGGTAAAACTTTAATGAGATGGTCACAAAAGACTTTTGCAGTTCCAGGCGTCAAGGTGCAAGAAAGTTTACAATGCACGAAGCCACCATAAGACAAACATAAATGTAAATACTAGTAATGCTGAACTCTCATATATTTTTTATATCCTATCCGCACTAGATTTAAACCCTTCACCTCTCCCCAACCTCACCTTGTCCGGTCATTCTCTTAATGCAAATCCCTGATCAGCGTAAGATCTCCAGGTTTTATATAATGTTAGGCGAGACACCTTTATTAATATGTTGTACATAAACTTGTTGTCTCCCTTTTAATATAATGTTCTAACTTTGTCCAGTCTCTTTCCTTTAATAGGGGAAGTAACACAGAAATAAACTTTGAACTGCATAAGTTACCCCGCCGAACTCCAGAGAAGCTCAGCCATGCATTTTATCGTATTGTCATAATATTTAAATGATTATTTATCAGAATCAAGCAGGTCACGGCTCGATGTTGTCGTCGTCTAAAGCAAACGTCGTCGTCCTGCGTCATCATCATTATCGTTAACTGTTATTGTCGTCCAGTTATCATCACCTTCATCTTCCTCCTCATCATAGATTACTATATAGCCTAAATAATCGTATTGTAGTATTTGGAATGTGCTGAGTTCTATCTGCTCAGAAATCTATAGTGTAGGTTATGATGATATCGCAGTATTGTTTGGCGTGTTATTTCTCAACGAGTGTCACGGACCCAGGCATCTGTTTGTGGAGTCAAAGAAATCTAGCCAGATATTTTTTTTCTCTTTTATCTTAGAACGTAATGCGAATAAATTGTGATGTTGTATCTGATGCTTTTCTATATATCGTCCTGTGTCGTGTCTTATGTTTTTGTTACAACGTCGCCCACATGTAAATGAGAACAATAAATTATCTGGTATCTTGAAGCAAGTGACGCGTGGTGTCTGGTAGCTCAATTGGTAGAGCGGTTTCCTAGTAGGCTAACCGAAAGGTACTTGGTTCGAATCCCGGATTGGCCAACGTGAGAACATATTATTTTCCCCTTAACATCAACCGGTTCGCTGGCAAAACTGGTGTCAGAATTAATGTGACCAGTAGTCGCCTATACGCTTCGGTGTCATACGACTACAATCTAGTTACATTTAGCAAGTGACAGCTTGCGAGTTGTAACAAGGGAGACAACAACTTTGTGTAAACACAGGTACAAATTGTCTCCCTTGAAAAAGCTGAATTAGGGTTTACAGCATCTTCGACAAAATCTTTATAATAAATCTAGTTTCTGTTGCTGGTACGTTATTTCAGCAAAGGTAATGACCATGTTGAAGATGATAATAATAAGTAATAACAATTCATAAAAGGGAAATAGAAAGCAGGAAGGCGAGAGTGAGGGAGAGAAGTGCAGCAGTGTGATCAAAGAGAGGGTTGTTTGGAGGAGGGAGAGTTGGGGAGGGGGACAGCAGATAAAGACCTCTGTGTTTTTTTAAAATTAGAGAGAGAGAGAGAGAGAGGGAGAGAGAGAGAGAGAGAGAGAGAGAGAGAGAGAGAGAGAGAGAGAGAGAGAGAGAGAGAGAGAGAGAGAGAGAGAACTGGTACACACCACATTAATGTCATTTATTATAATTGATGACGAATGTACTAGTTTTCATTTCAGAACAACAGTTTATTCTTCGTGTTCATAGGGAAAGCAGATAAAATGATAATATTTACCATATTTCATTGTGAATTGAAGATACACATATAATAATGAAGAAGAAGAAGAAAGCAAAACAAGAACTTCATTCAAAGCTCAAATCAGCAGCATCCAGGTCATCAAAAACGTCTTTCAGAAAAGCTGGCGTCTGTAAGTCTGTGTCACTGGGTAAACTTTGTGGGGCTTGGGGACGTTGTAAAATCTGAGACCTTTGAGCTTTTGCCACAGATCTGCGACTGGGTTTTCCAGTTGATCCAAAAGGTTGTGGGCTTTGGGTACAGCTAAAAGAAACATCACCACCACACTTTTCATTTTCAGCCCCATCAGCAACAGAACCAGAGAATGTTTGAGAATTGAAATTGCCCACATTTGCAGAATGAGTGGAAAATACAGGGGTATACAGAGTCGATTCATTTTGACAACCACCAAAATCTGGAGTCATGAGACTATCGCTGGAAGCAGTTTCTGCTGACTCCAAGCTGTCGACCCCACTGCTGGGAAAACTGTTAAAAGGTGGTTCTTGAAAGGGTCTTTTCTCTACTGTGGGACCTTCAGATTTTATACTACGTGTTGGTTTCAAACCTGTCCCCTCAGAATTTCTTTCTGCTGCTGGATGTTGACATTCCAGTCTAATGGAGCAGCAGTTCAGCATCGGGTCATTTGATTTTATGTTAAAGCTGCTGGAACAAGAATTCAAATTGTCCTCCATTGAAGATTTCAACTTAACACACAACAGCTGAGTACTGGATTCAACCATCATAGACTCTTGCGAGTCTGCCAGATGAACATTTTTCACTTTCTGCGTTAGATCCAAAGAACTGTGCTCATTGCAGAGAGGATAAGACAAAAAAACTTTTACTTCTTCCGAATCTACATCTTTCTTTGTTGATCTTCTACCACTCTTGGAATCAAACCTTTCTGATTCTTCGTTCCACAGACCTCTGCACCTGTTTTGGGTGCCTAAGCTGACATTTTCTTGTTCTTGCATGCTTACTTGACGCTTTCCGTTTACAGAAAGCCTGCTTCGTTTAGGAATCAACAGTTTTTCTTGAGTGGGTGAATGTGAATGACCTGTCTCTGGGTCAGCAGTCTCATGCTCATAGTCAACGTCAGCTTCTGAGTCAAGTCCATGTTTGACACCTTTCAAAAATGCTGGAGTGTGCAAGGAGTCAAAAAGATCTTGTGTGTCTGCCATCGATTCATGAAACATTTCCCTAACCTTCGCACTACTGTCAACATCATGTGCAACGTCGCTCTCTGCTCGGAGCTCTCTCCGCACTTTGTCTTTGTTAGAAGCAAGGGTGGAAACTCCTGTCATTTTACTAGTGAGAGGTGAGTGAAGAGTTGTCTGCACTTCCAGATTCAAAGCTGTTGAACCGAGGGAAACCACACCAGGTATTTTGCTGGGAGGAGAAGAAGGCAGAGTGGTCTGCTCTCTCAATGATGGTGAAGGAATGTTGCCAGCCAAAGGTTGTCCATTCACCCCTATGATCTGATAAGAGGAGGAAGAAGACACTGACCCAGTCTTGCATTGTTCAGTCTCTGCATCATCAGACATGCTCAAGGCACAGCTTGACGAGGAAGATGTGGCTTGGTGCTGCGACTGGGATGGGGTAGGAGGAGGCATTTCAAAATCAGCGTAGTCGAAAAAATCACCAGAACCACCAGCTTCATCCTTCCTCGTACTGCCACCGTCGTCAGCAAAAGTGGGGACAGCTGGCACGTTTGTAGCTGTGGAAGTTTGCGGGTCATCTGCACACGATTAGAAAGGAAACATTAATAAGAATTGCACTAGTTCACTATAGCATAATATAGTACAATGACATGTATAGAAGTTATAGTAGCTGCATGTAAGATTTGATCATTCCGCTAGTTCTACAACATAAAAGTCACCAACACTGATAAAGGCAGTCTCTTTCTCTTATTACATACCCAGGACTCCATGAACTTCTAAAAGTAGCTTCCGAAAGTTTTAGACAAAGTTTTAAAGTAACAACTCTCAAAACAGCCTAAGAAATTGTGTGCGTTGGTAAACTTTTTCAGTTTATGAATGAAAATGAATGAAGCGCATAAATATTTCCACACAAGAGGCATGATGACAGCGCTGGGAAAAACAAACAAAAAGCAACCCATTGAACAAGGACAGTGCTTCAGATTGTTTTCAGACATCATGGGCCCAATGACCCATGGCCATGCAAAATGATGGGTCAATTTTGAAAAAGATGGGTCATTGACAATCGAAGGTATTTGTATCGTATGTTCACCTAGTCCTTCTTGATTTTTATGACGCGCCAGGCTGGCGCATTCACGTTGACTGTTACACGCCATTCTGATAAAATATGCGCCAATGGCGTGGGCGCGCCACCAATCTGAAGCACTGCAAGGATCTTATCGTTTATCAGTTTATCTGTCCTTACATTGTTCCATATGTTTATAGTGAGAAAGCCACTGAAACTATACTGAAAAATAGTTAAAAATAACTAAATTCATAAAGATAACTGTATATGAATATTTGAGCGGTGGTCCTTGCACGCTTTACATTTGCTGTGCACACACATGTAAAATCAAATAATAATACACAAACATGCTACTTTTCTCTCCTCTCCTCTCTCTCTCTCTCTCTCTCTCTCTCTCTCTCTCTCTCTCTCTCTCTCTCTCTCTCTCTCTCGCAAACATGCACTGCACACACACGCACAAATGAATTTTCTCTCTTTTCTCAAAGTCAACCTTGTGCAGGAAGCGGTGGCAATGGTTGAAGCCTGCGACCAAAGAAGTCTGCGATGGTTGTCTGCTTCGTCGGCGCTTTCTGCTGACAGGGGGCATCGTCCATCAACATCACAAGCGGCGTGCGTGGCACAGGTCTTTTCCGCACACAGTAACGTCCTCCTGGTGTTTTCCCAGATGAAGAAGAAATCTGCTTAAGAGAATGAAAACTTAGTTCACCTGTTAGAAAACGTGAATACATAGCTAATCTAATGATATAATAAGGATACATTTGTGACTGGGAAAAAAAAGAAGAAGGAATAAAAGTATTGAACACAGCAGGCAGGGGTTTGAAACTTTTCGGTTTAAGGCCTTGACTGTCTTGAGTACAAATTACATGACCTTGATACACAGGAATGACCCACTACTCCTTTGGATCACAATAGTCTGTGCTTGTACACATAATAACAATTGTTGCATTCCATTGCACAGACTTCAAAGATCCTGATGCTCATGTCCTGAACGGGTGAGCGCCACTTACAAAACTACACCCAGCGAGCACATAATCATAACTTGATCATGTACTCCACTGACTTGGGTGGAGATTCCAACACACCACCTCCCTCTGGAGAGCAATATTCATCTGACAACTGATGCCTGAAAGTAGGTAGTCAAAAGCCATTTTTAAAAAATGATTTCCTCATCACAAAACTGACATAGATTTAAAGAGCTTTTCATTCTGAACACAGTGGTATATTTTTTTCCCCCATAAGACAAATAGGTAAAAAGTTATTAATGTTTGAAAATGCCGAATGTTGGTGTTTTTTTGGCAATGTTTTGGAATTGAAGAAATTGACAACTTTGGAGTCTCATAGTGAAGCCAATATTGATACCAGAAAGCTGATTTTTGACAGGTAACCCCTTCATATGTTATACTCCAAGCCCAATTTTCTTCAGGCCTATCCCATGTAATGTTCAGCCGTTTTGGTGCTTCAAATTTGGGAAATCATCAAATTCGCAGTGCGTGCCGGCAAATTATAGGCCTACTAGTGTGCTACTACGCTCAGCACTCGTGTCGCTGAATAGGCCTACGAGTTGGCCATGGCCGCAAGAAAACCCAAACACCGTTTGGGTACACTTTTCTACGGCAAAGCGCTCCGCGATAGAGTAATGCACAAATTAATAAATACCCTAGTTTTATAAAGGAAAGTCTGCTCTTTATTTCTTGCTAATTTTTAAATTTCTAGTTAAAATCAAACTTACATCAAAACCGCTTTATCCACTTTGTTCTGCTCGTAACAAAACTTTTACACATTTTTTTCGCATTATTTAGATTAACGTCTCCGGACACAGTGCGTATAGGAGACAATCCTTTTACACATGAGAGCCCACCATATTTATATGTAAATGAAGCTAAGTAACCGAACTTCTCATTGGTTCTTATTTTTAGGCCATCCAATGAACTATCTCAAAGCGCTTAGCGTTTGAAACGAGCCACCTCTCAGCAAACGACGCTGACAACTTTTTCGCACCGGCATTCAGCGCTCGGATAGGGGCGTATTCAAAAGCTGTTTTCTCGGAATCTTTCGCATAAACATGCATTAAAAACAACACAGATGTAAAGATAAAGCTTTCAATTTTTATTTGAATACAGCCACTGTTCGTTTTAATGCAGTTTTACATTAATAATAAGTGTTGAAAGTGAAGTCAAAACTGGGTCAAAACTGCGAGGAGCCAATGAAGGGCTTGGAGTACCTACTGAAAGCCTACCAGTGTGACCAGTAATATGTGTGCTCCCAAATGCACGTCTAACTAGACAAGATATGCAAAGGTTGGTAGCCTATGAAGTATGATGCCATTAAAATACCATACTATACTAAATCCCTTCTCCCTTGTCCTCGGTCACTCAGGATTGGGCTCAGTTGACTGGGGAGTCAGAGGTGGGCATCTCAGGCAGCTTGAGTTAGATTCTGTGTTCACTATTGCCTTGAGAGGCTCTTTAGTCTTGAGCTGGAAAAGCACTATCTAAGAGTAAGATCGATAAAACACAATTTTAAAATAATAATATATTAGTTATTACAATTAATTATTATAATAAATATATAATTCATAAAGGTAAGGTAAAGGTAGTCCCATAGCCTGTGGCCGTAGAAAAGCATGATGTTGGAGATCACTTTTTTTTTTTTTTTTTTTTTTGCTGCAGTTTTTTATCCCTATCTTGTGCTAGTGTAATGAGGGTGATGCCCATCTCTCTCCCTCGCTGCTTTACCTTCCCCACCCTTAAGAGAGTAGGTACTCAGTCACAGTTGAGTCAACTGGGGGCGTTGTTATTTGTCGCTTCACGTTTTGCAGTCACCCATCCAAGTGCTAACCACATTGGACGATGCTTTACTTGCGACACAGTAGCGAGTGCTCCAAGCACTGCGCTATCCGACACATCCATTTTCATATGCAAACTGCCACTACATATGCACAAGTATATATTATATATAATATAAATAACAGTGATAATACTCTGCATGGACCAACAATGCTCACCTTCTTTCGGTCCCTTGTTGACAACCACCCCTCATTTTCGTTGCCTGGTGCCCCTGTCCGGGTTTTTCTCATCTTTTCCATACTGACTCAGTGACTGCTACTAGCTGATATTGTCCTCTTTCTACCTGATCACCGCTGTTCAACAAACGAACATAAGTTTGGGCATTATATTTATATAATATGTATTATTGCTCTTGAAACTAAATATCGCCTGGCATCAATGCAAGACCAATGATCACGTCAAAATACTGGTCACGTCAGTTGCACTTGCAGGCCCCCAAGAACCACTCCGTGCAATTGTGAAGAGGAGGAAGCTGGCGCGGTTTGGCCATATCACGCGGCATGACACCCTTGCAAAAAACCATCCTGCAACTGCAAGGAACAAGGGAAGGAGGAAGGCGCAGAGGACGACAAAGAAAGAGCTGGACAGAATGATGTCCAAACATGCCGCGCTCCTGACAATAGCTGCAGACAGATCGAGGTGGCGACAACTCCATTCGTCGGCATTCCTCGTTTCTCCCCAATGGCCTGTCCGGTTGTGGGACTGACCTGAAGGCTGACCACAGGCTGTGGGC
Organism: Oncomelania hupensis; assembly: GCA_036898135.1. Lineage (NCBI taxonomy): Eukaryota > Metazoa > Mollusca > Gastropoda > Littorinimorpha > Pomatiopsidae > Oncomelania > Oncomelania hupensis. The sequence goes on along the minus strand of CM072523.1, from coordinate 2,036,401 downwards.
TGACATGACAAAAATAAGCGGCGATTCGGGAAAAAAACCCAAAAAAACCCGATATACTGGAACAACGTCAACATGGAATACCTTTTTTGTAAACTGTAGTTAACTTTTATAAAAGCAATCTTTGTTCATAAACTCGAAAGTAAAATAAGAACAATAAATTATCGATCGCAGAAAAACAAAACAACTATCAAAGACGTAGACAAATACCTTCCACTTCCGAATCGCCCGCTTCATGTTACTAAGGGGTGCTACTCTCCTGAAGGTCAGCGTTTACTTTCGTTTCCGGTCTGATGAAAATTTTGTGAAAGGTTGCACATTTATGGCACCCACGTTCGCCAGTTAAAATTTATAGTTCCTCTCGCGCTTTTGCCATGGCTGGACTCTGGAACGACATCACAGGAATTGTCAGCGAGGTTGTCACGCATATACCTGGCTTTGCACCAAGGGAGATCGAGAAAATCGTGATCAGAGAGGTGGAAACGATTACGATGTCACACACTCGCACTTTTGTCAGAGTAGCCGGCTTGTCAGGTGCCCTGTCTGTTGCACTGGCAGCTTATGGCTCCCATGGTAAGTTTATTCTCGTGCATTATCATTGTTGTGAAGTCAAGTGAATACTAATGCTGATCCTATGCATCTTAAACATGCAAAAACTGTTAATCAGATATGATAACGATGACCTTCTAATTTAACTCTCACTAACATAGTCAAATTACAGGCATAAAACAGTCAGGAATATCCAAATCCTGAGTTTTTAATTAAGGCCAAAAAGGTCTTTTTACGGTAACATAGGGGGAAAAAAGGGTCTGTAGGAGGGCTTTTTTTTTCTTACATCTTTTTCACCTTGGGTGCAATTTTTTGGGCTTTTTTCATGTTTTTTTTCCCCCAGACGATCCCAAGAAAGAATTTAGGGTCGGGGCCAAAAATTAGGGTCAGTCGAGATAACATAAACACATTTTATTGTTTGACAGGGTGTTGGGTGCCTAATAATAATATTTAGACACCGTACCTCCCACCCACCCGACTCCCACACATACCTAAAAAAAATACAAGTGCCAGTGTAATTAACAAGTGTGATTGTGGGTGCCTACAAAAAGACAAGACAAGACAATTTAACAAATAAAAATAAAATTAAACAAAAATTGAAATGTGAATCAGAATAAAATGTTGAATGTCAGCATCATAGACTGCAATCTTTTAAAAATCAAAGTTTGTGTTTAATCACATTTTTTTGTTAAATCTGTGTTTTCGTTTGATGTAAGAATTCTTGATTTTGTTCTCTTGTGTTTTCAAGTCTATGTTGCCAATGTCATTTGTTAATTAATTTATCTTATTCTTTGGCAGGTTTTAATCAAAGTGATTCAGACCCACGCCTGAAGACTGTAAGTTTTGTATTATATGTCATTATGTGTTTTGTAATAAAAATAATAAGAAGAAAAATATTAGTTAATTATTATTATTATTATTATTATTATTATTATTATTATTATTATGGACATTAATGTTTGCCTAATCTTATCAGCCATAGGTTGGTACAATAAATATACAATAACACAAAAAGTCACAAAATGGTAACAAGCAGACCAAAAATGACAATCGCAGAATGACAATGGACAGAAAATTACTGACAACAACTAAAATGAGAAAAACAAGATGTGAGGGCAAGAAAATGAAAAGAATGAACCAATACGTAATAATAAATGGATGAGACAAAGTGAGGTTTGATGGAATTGTCCACTACTCTCGCTCTCTTCTTCCCGCTCTCCCCCTCCCCTTCTCCCCAGGGCTATGAGCCTCTTGTCATTTTTTTAATAGATATTTAAATCATGTTATTTGAAAATAAAAGGACAAAGTTCCAAAGTTCCCACCAACACACACACAAAGCACACAAGCTGAACAAAGACCAAGAACAAAGTGAGGTACTGAGGGAACAGATGTGTCTGTCACTGTTATGGATAATATATATTCAGTGATAATTCTATCAAAAAAAGTAAAGTATCATGCTCTTGAACATTTGGGTGGAGGAGGGGTGTGATAAAGGTGGGGAGGGGTAAGGTCACAAGTTTTAGGTAGTTACATTACAGTCACACAGTCACAACACTCTCTCACTCTTCTCTCTGTCTGTGGTTCTCTCTCTGTCTCTGTCTCTCTTCTCTTTTTTCCTAAAGATCTTGTACTATCTAGCAGCTTCTGATTGAGTAAGCTGTTTGTTGCCAACTGTTTCCAATGACTGAATCGCTGAATTTGGTCAGTAATCTTTGTGATATCGATAGGTAGCGCTAATGAGGCAAACAGAAAATGGTACTTGAGTTTTATCACTCCTAGTCCTAATCGTTAGTCATAGAAAAAAAAGAAGAGTGTAGCTTTACTATTGATATGTGAGTTTTGTTTTAATAAAAACATTTGAATTGTTGTTTTTCAGCTGCTGATTCAGTTACTTTGTGATTTGTTTTGCAGACGTTTGACATTGCAAACAGAATACACATGATGCACACCATTGCACTGCTGGCATCACCTCTGGCACGCAGACCCTACTTGGTGAGTGCTTCAGCACTGTTAAGACAGTGCACTATGAAACTGTAACAACCAGTCACACAGTCGACATTCTTCTGTGTGTGCCGTGTCCGGTGCATCACGATTTGATCGATTAAAACTGAGGGTTTGGGGAGGCATGGAGAGTTTGTGACACTCACAGTACAAATAATAAAATATAAAAAAATTGAAATAATGGTTTCAACTCTTTCAAGCTAGAGCATAGAGGTTAAGGGCACTTTCTATAAATGGGAGGTTAAGCAAAAACCAGCCTGGTTAGCACTTCGATGACTAACATTCAAATGCACCCCGATTCCTTCAGCTATGTTTGATTGATTGTTTGATCCTTATATTGATCGTTGGCTTCATTAATCAATTGATTGATAGTTTAATTGATTATTTTTTTGTTTCGATTGATAGTATAATTGATTAATTTTTTGTTTCATTGATTGATCAAAGTGAATTTCAGTGAAGCTTTGATTGAGTGATTTGATGTATTGATTGAATTATAGATAGATTGACTGATTGTTGTGGTTGTTTTCAGGTGGGCACGTTGCTGACCTCAGGGATGATTTTGTTCTCTGGAAGTTGCTATTACCATGCTCTGACTGGAAATAACAACATTCGGTTTATCACACCCTATGGCGGAATTTTACTCATTTTTGGTTGGCTGGCGATGATACTGTGAACACAGAAAATGACAAAAATAAACAAGCACAAAATTAAAATAAATAAAAAAAACTACAGTGATAAAACATAAGAAAGACACCTACCAACAAATTCTAGATGTGAAAAAAGCAGGAAAAACACACAGACACAAGGAAAGAAGTAAAAATGAAAGTGTAAAATGAAATAAATACACAAAGAAAGAAGTAAAAACGAAAGTGTAAAATGAAATAAATACACAAAGAAAGAAGGATGAGAGAGGAACAATAGTAGCAAATACATTACTGACTATAAACAACAAGGGACTGTAATGAAATTAAAAATCAAGTTCTTTATGGTAAAACCATTTGTTACATTGTATCATGACCACACTATTCAGCTTGTTTATGTAAGCCGTCGATGTTCAAAACACTTTGACATCATCATTTTCATTTACTCTCTTTTGACACAAAAACATATGTACGCTACATGCATCAAATCATGGAAAATGGATTACAGTTGATGTGGGGTTTTTGTCTTGGATAGCGTGACCATCCACCATCAATGCTATGGACATGCTCACTGCACATGCATTTGGTGAAAAGGGGGTGGGGGTTGGAGGACCGGGGGGAGGGATCCTTAAAAATATCCAGTTTGTGTTGCATTGCTCCTAACTGGATATTTGACTTGTTTCCATGTTTGCATCAAATCATGAAAGAAGAAAACAAAAAGCAGTAGTTGTATTGATGATGATTATTTTAACACAAGCAATTGAGGCTTGTTTTGGAGTTACATTGTTTACAGTTGTTTACATTTACGTATTTATTTATTTGGCACCATTATGTTTTGGTCATTGCTAGTTCTTCACACTGAACACAAACGAAGTTTTGATAGACAACTAGTCATCTTCACAATCAACAAATGCTGTGGATATGTACATACTATCAATAGTGTTATGTAGTACACATATTTAGCTTCAAATAAGATTTATCTAGAGACTGTTGGTTACTGGTTTTCTTTATTGTTATTGTTGTTGTTATTATTATTATTATCTTTATGGCCTCGTGGCGCAGTGGATAAGTCGCCGGTTTCCTATGCCGATGGTCGCGGGTTCGATTCCCGCAAGGGGCGAACGTTTGTGACTTAGGTACGAGACTATTGAGGCCACCGAGGGTTTTCTCCGGGCACTCCGGTTTCCTCCCTACCTTCAATAATGGTACAGGATGCAGTCAATATAAAAAAAATTTCAAAAAAAAAATTCGATTTTCTTCCGTCTTCTAATAGCGATCTCCCTGCCTTTACACCACCTGTTTGAGTGATGTATGTGTATTTGGTGTGTGTAAGGGTAAATGAGACAGGTGAGCGTGTATGTTGGTATAGATCGCCGCGCTTTGAGCCTTGGGGAAAGGCGCGTATATAGTATCCTGTATTATTATTATTATGAAAATGATTATTATTTCCTGTCTACACACGCTAATTCCATTTTCTATTGTGTACATTTGTTTTTTTTGTTTGTTTTTTTTTCGTTTGAAGGGAGTTGTGTTATTAATGTTAGTTGTAGTGGTAGTACTATGGTATTACTTTTAGTAGTGTTTTTTTAAAATTGGCGACTTGAATCACTGTATCGGCGAGAGATGCTAGCGTTATAAATCAGTGTATTATTATTATTATTATTATATTCTATTGTAATGTTTAGCATTGGTTGACATTGTGTAGATGTACTGCTGGTTTTTGCAATGATGTTCATTTTCACACCCCTTTATTCTCCGTCATTTTCTATTTTCATCGTTTTTTTGTTGATGATTTATAATGATGTTTGTATTCTATTTTGTTTTTGTAATCGGGGAGTTCGCGTAGTTGAGGTCAACCCTCAGCCGTCCCTCGCGTGGGATGTCTTTATTGTAAAGTGACTGGCCGGTGGAGGGCATTCAATTTTCCCACTGGGGTTGTTTCAACAGATCTTTTATGCGGATCGGGGGTTGTCCGGTCCTTATTTGGCTCGGAAGAGTCCGCTGGACCTAAAGCAATAATAAATCAATCAATCATTATTTTCATCGTTTTGTTGGAAAGTATCGTTTTGTTGGGAAGTATTGTTTTGCTCTCATTTGTGTTGCGTCCGCTTTACAATATCTCAGTTCAAACATGGGCATTGTGTTGGTTTTGTCTTGTTGTTTCGTCTTGTTGTCTTGTCTTGCTGTCTTGTCTTCTTGATTGGTATTGTTGTTTTGTTGTCTTGTTGTTTCATCTTGTTTCATCTTTTTTTTGTCTTGCTGTTTTGTCTTGTTGTTTTATCTTGTTTTTTTTTGTCTTGTTTTATCTTAATGTCTTGTCTTGTCTTGTTGTTTTATCTTGTTGTTTTGTATTGTTTTGTCTTGTTGTCTTGTCTAAAGTAGCATTGTGGTGTTTTGTGTAGACATTTGTGTCTCATTATGGTACATGTTGAATGCTACAGATCCTCTGTTTGTCTTTCCACCCAACATTATGATTATCCAGGAAAAAGAACTTATTTTGAATTCATTTGTACTATTTCTGATTTCTTGTCATTATTAATCATGTCTTTCCCCTTTTAATAATATATATCAGATATTTGGTTGTTATTTAAAAGTGATACATTGCCATTGTAGAATAAAAACTGTAGAAAACTTGTTTAAACTGATTGTTTGAAGTGTGTTGTGGTATGAATGGTATTGAATGTCAAGATCATGGTCTATGGCTCTTACACTTTAATGTGATTCCACATCTCTCTCTGTCTTGTCTGTCTGTCCACATTCAATGTGTATATTTAAATATGTTAATTTATTTCCGGTAAATTTCTGTCTCTCTAACATATATAACTGTTAGATAAACCAGAAATCTTGGGTCTGTGGATAAATTCGCGAAGGTTTTGTCTCTATCTGCGCATATTTTAGTCATTAAAAACTAGGACAGTTCACTCCCCTCACTATAACTCTTCGAATAGAAAGTAAGACAATAACAAGATGGATTCTATCATTCAGGATAATAATGATCCGGCTGATTTGAAGGTTTGTACATGGCTGATCACAAGTATTAGAAGGTCGACGATAATGTTCTGTATTCTTTTGTTTTCCTTGAAGCTCACAGTAGTATTCACTCTATTCCCTAAAACAATGCCACGGCTAGTGATAAAAACAAAATCTATCTGAATGATTTACAGTGATTACAAAATACAAACAGATCAAAATGCTACCTCTTGCCAACATATTAAAATTTAATAAAGGAATTTTCATGCACAAGATCCTTTCTGGTAATACACTTTCCTATCTTTCTTCTCTTTTTTCTAGGAAAACTGCCCAGATTTTCTACCAAACTAAATATCCCATTTCCAAGAATCTGTTTTAAAACCTGTCTGTCATATTCAGGTTCCACTCTATAAAATAATTTTCCAGCTAGAGGCAGAAGTTATCCGCAGTGCAGTCACTAAATACACATCCTTTAGAAACCATCTTTTACAGCACATTAAAATTATTTAATTAGCTACTAAGCAAGAGTTCTACATTTATAACTTTTATTAGAATGTTTTACATAAGTTGCGTGAGTGTGTGTGTGCGCTCAGATCTTGTTACATTATGATGTTATTGTTGTGAAGTTATTTTGTTTATAGTTTTATACTAATTGTTATTGTTACAAGCTCCAAGGGCAAGATGTAAAAAAGCACATCCAGTGCTTACTCTTTTACCCTTTTTTTAAAAATCACATTCCAACCCATTAAACCAGATAATCCTTTACTTCCATTGATGCCAAACAAAATTCTTTCAACCTGACACTACCTGTACCTACTAATGCCAAACCACCTTTCCATCCCCAATCTCTATATCTTGGAATTGTAGTGTGCATTGCAATTACCACAGAGTCTAAGACACCTAGTTTTAATGTATAACTGTACTTTGTTGCAATTTAACCTGCACATTTTCTGTCTAATCTGCATGTCAATTTTGTTCATATGGCCAGCACAGTTGTTTATTTCACTTTCAGTGCTCATATCTATTTTCAGGTTTAAGATAATAAAAGACAAGAACGGGAAGACAGGCCGAGGGCGATCCAGTTGGCCCTACTTCGATTTGATGGACGACATCCTCAGGGGTGATCCTTCCATCACCCCAAGGGTGACAGTCTCATCCCTCAGTGGGACAAGAAGTATGTATTTAGAAACATTTTTGCTGTTACATTGTACTAGACTTGTAAGTTTTAGCAAGGGAATTCTGTAACACATAGATGCACTCTTAATTTAGTACATGGTAGAAAAAATAGGGGATGGAGGTGAGGCAGTGTGGGTGATAATTTAACTTCATTTAGCTGCTAAAACCCAAAAATTGCAAAATCTAAAAGTAGGAAACATTGGGAGTTCAGAGAGAGGATTTACACTGAGATATGAAAGTAAGCAAGAAGAGCAAAAGTGGGAAATATAACGACAAAATTGAGAATGCAGCCTGCCTGAATAAAAACTGAAAATGACTGATCGACACCTAAATGCTGCAACACTTGTTGCGAGCCAGCTTTAGGATGTGATTATTTCTTCTTGATTTTTTTTTTTATATATAAATTTTTTGTCTATGCATAGTGTTGTGTGTGACAAGTTGTTGTTTCTTCTTTGTCCACAGTCACTGTGCAAGACGAGGAGGCCGGTGATGGGGATACACAAAAAGACGACACTATGCCGCAGTCTTCCCCATTGGTGGCCAGTACCCCCAAGAGGCCCATGAAGAGGAGGCGGGTTCGGAAGAATGAACCACCAACTTGGTTCAAACAATCACAGGAGAAAAACCAAGAACTTTTAGAAAGACTTGTCAGTGCAAGTGAGAGGAGAAATGAGCTTCTTGATGCAAAGAATAAGCTTTTGCAGCAGATCCTTGAAAAACTCTAAATATTATACTTTATAGACATTGTTTTTTCTTCATTATAGTTCCATTTTTCATTTATTTTCTTTAAAGATTACTGCAATAAAACGCCCTTGTGGGGTAGCGGGGGCATTTTCTTTCTGTTATAAATAGTGTTCCCAGTTAATTTCTGGAAACTTACTGCTTTAATTTTCCTCTTTAAAGTCACTCTCTGTGACTGTGCCTTGTCCTTGCTTTTCTGTCATCTGCTGTCCCTCTTCTTCACTGTAACATTCACTTGCCTTTTTTCTGGAAGCTCTCTTTGTTCTTTTCTAATACCCCTTCACATACACACCATCACAAACTGACATTGAAGTTTTTAATAATAATAATAATAATAATTTATTTTATAAAGCGCAATTCAAACTTTTACAAAGTTTCACAAAGCGCTCACACGCATTCACTCACAGATTCACACGCATGGCAAGTGAACCTATTGTAAAAATTAACTAATGATAATAACAACAGGTAAAATAATACTAATTACAATAGAATTGAATGCATATAACAAAAGGTAAGAAAATAGAACATAATTCAACTTACAGAATACCAGTTTATGATAAAGCTAAAAACTATTACAACGAGACAAAATGTAATACTAAACCAGAAATCTATTAACTTCAAATAACTGAAACTCATACTTTAGGCACACAGTCACATACACATTCACAACTCCTCTCTCTCTCTCCCTCTCTCTCTCTCTCTCTCTCTCCAGAACAGATATTAGCGCGAAGTTTTTAATGCATTTTCAACTCAAACTCTTGTCAATGTAGCATATGGGCAATTCTCATCCACTTTTCAACTGCAATTCTTGTGCCGGCTTCCTCCAGCACCTCCTCACGCCTGACCACACTTGTCATGTCAATGTCCTCATCCTGCACACCATTTTCAATAATTATAAAATTGTGTAGCACACAACTATGCGAAGATCACGACGGGAACATCGTCAGTGTTTGTCATGTCCAGGTATTTTAGTCTTCTAAACTTTCCCTTCAAAAGGCCAATGGATCTCTCCACGTCCACTCTTGTAGATGACAGGAGTTTGTTGTACTTGATCTCAACTGAACACAGACGCCCGTTGTCCTTGAAAGGCACCAGGAGATAGTCTTTCAATGGGTAGGCTGAGTCACCAATCAAGTGGAGATCCATGGCCAACTTCCGTCTGGGGTCCTCCAATATTTTCACCAGATCCGAGTTCTTGAAGACGCGACTGTCAGCAACAGATCCTGCGTTTCCAGCATGAACATCCAGAAACATCAGCCGCTTGTTGCACACGAACTGCACAAAACAACCGTAATATATATCTTTTATTTTTAGTACCATAGAGAAAATTCTGCCAGTATCAGAAGTAAATTATAAAAAAATTCCAGGAACTTTTTTTCTAAAATTATTAATTGTAGAAAACAGTTCTGACCTCTAAAGCTGGGCGTCCTCCCCAGTCAAAAACTTAAAGGCCGGGTAACCGCAGTTAGAAAAGCCTGGGTACCAAAACTGACAAATTTACCTCTGTATGTCTTATTCAATAATGTTCCGTTTATTATGAACACGCATATTCAATGTTCCGTTTACTAACAAAACGCCAGTTTTGATCTGACCATATATGCTAATGACCGTAGTTGGAACCCCAGTGACGCGAAATTTACTGATGACTGACTGATGAAACTCGGCCCCGAGAGGCGCCTAGCTCTACGAAGGAGCAGTGGGTAGGATGGTCCTGTAGAAAGCAGGGGGGGGTAGAGGAGGATCCCTAGCCCGGGATTGATGTGTAAAGGGGGCTGGTGCGCTAGCTGCAGTACGTGTCTGGTGCGCATACTTGTGTCTTGTACGCATGCAGCAGGTGTGCTGTGCATCTAGAACTGCAAAGCGTATCTTGGGTAAGGTCTGGATACAGATTCAATATTCGCTGCGTGAGATTGAAGCTTGGTAAAAATGTTGTCAATAAAAGCGCTAGGCAAAACGTCACCTTCAGAGGTGTTGTATGAAAATTTGGTGTTGTTGTTTGTTAGTTAGATTAACGTCCCTGGACACTTTCGCATATAAGGGACTTGACTAGAACAGGCAGCAGGAGATGTCCCGATAAGGGTATAATGTAGAATGAAGCAGATGACGATGAGGTGCAAATTTGGTGCTTTCTTTCTTCTTTCTTTCTTGGATAAATTAATGTCCCCGGACACATGAGCATATTATAGGGGACGTTATTTGGTGCTTGTTTGAATGTAGATTATAGTCACACGACACTTTCGCATATAGGTGACTATACTGGACCGATTTATACTGACACCAGCGGGCCAGTTGTTGGTAAAGGGGAAAATAATATGATCACACGTTGACCAATCCGGGATTCGAACCAGCGACCTTTCGGTTACTAGCAAGACGCTCTTACCAACTGAGCTACCCGCCCCCCCCCCTTATTTCCCCTTATTTGGTGTTTGTTTGGGTAGATTATCGTCCCCGGACACATTGCGTATAGGGGACAGGTATTTACAGGTATTATTTTGTGCTTCTTGTTGTTTGTTTAGTAGATTAAAGTCCCAGGACACCTAGGCATATAGGGGACGTAAAAATTACAGATAAAAAATAATTTAAGATAGGTTAAGGGAAAATCTGCTGACTGGCCTTTCAGGACCGATTAAAAGTCAGGTTAAGAACAACTGGGGGAATAAGACATACAAAATCAAAAGGAGCAATGTGATGAGAACTTAGGTATAAAAGAAATTTAATATTAACAGGACGCAATGGTCCGTAAAATGTACAATAGTGATATGTACAAAAAATTAAGACATTTAGTTGGGGTGTAGGAAAAACAAACAACAAGAGACTAACACCCCGGATTAAAAATTAAGTGTTTAAGATAAGTTAAGGCGAAATAAACGTTAAAAATATTTGATATAAATCAGCAATCGACCAGGGGATTAAGAACTTAAAAAATCATGAATTTTTAAAAGGTTAAAAAAAACTCCGCAAGGCCGGAGTTACACAGACCAGGGGAGAAAAACAATTGGGTGTGTGACGGACCACATTCAACCCTCCGGTCAAGCCGGGTTGCCGTACACATTCATACCTCCAGAGAATTCTGGGTGAAAACCCCTTACACATTCATCCAATCACAAGTATAATATAAAAGATCAATACATTCAGACTAGTAACATTCAGGTAAAACTAATGAATATTAAGTTATACTGGGTTAAAATTATTTTAAAAAATCGGGGTGCATACAGGGTATGCAGCGCCCAAAGGGTATGGGAAGATAAAAAGCGCATACGCTATTTAGTTCTAAGAAAATCGATATTTTATAATACTTGTACGATCAACCTGTGAAGGGGATGGCGAGTGGGAACGGGATGAAATAAGAGGTATAGCAAGAATTAATAATTTGATAAAATTACATGATAATTTCGATTTTGACATTCATATGCCTTGACCTCGGGGGGGGGGGGGGGGGGGGGGGGGGACGAAAAATAAATGGGAAGTGGGGAAATCATATCAGTGATTTGAAAAAATGTACAAGGTTCAGGAAGGCTTAAAACTTAGTAAAAGGTTACATAAGAAATGATGTTATAAGCCTTGAGAGCTTGTGCCCGCCCTCGGAAACACTAGCTACAAATACCTAAAGTAGGTTGCCAACGGTGGATCGGTGGATGAGCTGGGCAGTTTGAATGAAGAAGCCCATTCCCTTCGCCGCTACGCAGCGGCGGAACCCCATAATGTCAAGAGGGAGGCCCAGAGCCCTGCAGGACATAGTGATGGGGGAAAAGCTGTCGGCCAAGGCGGTGCACCCAAATAGACAATGCTCGTAGCCACCCGGAAGGCCGCACACGCACACCGTAGGTGTGAAGCGCGTCCTCCAGTGGCCCGAGCAGAGTCTAAGGGCAATAGTTTTGATGTGGATGGGGATATTAGAGTGAAGTAGGACCGGAGTGTTGCTGGTAGGAAAGACCGGAGAGGAGCGGCCAGCACTCCAAGCCTCAAACTCAGAGGACCAGTCTCTCCAGAGCTTGCGCTTGATCTCCCCCACCAGCTCGGTAACAGATGGAAGGACGGGTGCCGAGGATAAGGCACGGCCTGCCGAGGCCAAAGGGGCCGCCCTGTCAGCTTTCTCGTTTCCGGCAATGCCTTCGTGGGACGGAACCCAGCAGAAGGTAAGGTCATTGCCGGTAGCCGCCAGGGCGGCCGCCGAGTTGAGGGCGTCGTCCACCAGACCAGGTCTGGCGTCGGAACGGCCCCTCTCCAGGCAGGTCAAAGCGGCCTGGGAATCCGTAATCAGAGTGACTCCCAGGCCGGGCGGCGGGTTTGTCTCTAGGAAGGTGTTGATGGCATATATAATGGCCAGCAACTCTACGGTTAGAGTGCTGGAGCCAGGTGGGGCGCCACACCTCCTAGTTCCTACGGTAGGTATGACAAACCCGAATCAAGCCCTGCCGTCCTCTAGCACGGAGCCGTCGGTGAAAATATGAATGTTATTGGGGGAGTTGTCAATCCTCTCCCTCGCCAGCTGGGTTATCAGGGGAAGGTCCCCCCCCCCCCCCCCCCTCGTCAGACCCGCAAGAGCATTAAGTACAATGAAGCACTGTGGCTCCCACGGCGGACGGAGAGGGGGGACCATCTCCACGGGCCCGATGGGCCCGTTTCCGCATTCAAGAAGAGGAGAGGCACTCTCACCAATTCCTGTAATATGTTTGCGTCCCTCGGGCCAGAGGAACCTGGGGGAGAGCTCCTCCCCAATGGAATTCTGGACCCGCCGGGCCCTGCAGATGTATGCGGCACAATTCCGCTTAATTTGTTGAGGTAGTGGCAGCACGCCTGCTAGTTGATAAACCACGTTAGTGGGGGTAGATCTCGGAAGGGAAAGGGCACGTCGGAGAGCAATGCACTCCGTCGCGACTAGCCTACTCAGCTGCGAGGGAGGAAGGTCATAGAGCAGCTCGGATCCGACAAGTAGCCGGGACCGCACCAGGGAGAGAACCAAGGTGACAAGGTTCCTAGGATCCTGTCCCCACGGCTCACTCCCCACGGCCCGGACCACATTGGCGGCCTTCCTTGCGCTCGCTATGATTTTATTTATATGAAGTGTAAAGGAGCCATTTTGTTGAAAAATCACACCCAGGTAACGTACCTCGGTGGACGGGAAGATAGAAGTCCCTTTGACAGATATGCTGATAGTTTTGTAATATTTAGGCCGGGGGGTGGAAAAAGGAATGAAGACGGTCTTATCAGGGGCCAAAGACAAACCTATCTCATCTAAGGAAGCCGCGATATGGTCTATGTCGGAATGGAAGGCGCGGACGTCCTGAACAAAAAGTGGACGTCCTGGCCCCGCATGGCGCCCACGTGTAGTCCGCCACAGAGCAATATCATCGGCATACATGGTACAGATGGTAGGAGAAGTGGCGGGAGTCACCACCCCAGAGACAGCGATCGAGAACAGGAGGGGCGCGACCACCGACCCCTGGGGGACAACCATGGTCAGCCTACTCGACCCTGTCAGGGTCCCGCCCCACCTGATCCTCACCACCCTGTCCCTGAGGAAGGACTCCACAAAAGAGAGGGTGGATGAGTCCAAGCCATGGAGTTTAAGTTTATTGAGGAGCCCCGCATCGAACGCCTTAGAGACGTCGAAGAAACAAGCAAGGACCGTGCGCCTCCTGTTCTTGGCCCGCCTGATGTGCTCATTCAGGCGGACCAGATGGTCGGTAATCCCACGGCCCCTTCTAAATCCGGCCTGGGACTTGGGGATGATGGATTTTTGCTCGCAGAAGAATTCGAGCCTGAGTTTAATTATACGTTCGTAGATCTTACAAAGATGAGAGGTTACGGAGATGGGTCTGTAGTTTTGAATGAATTTTTTGATTTATTACCTTTGGGTATAGGGATGACGGTCGCCAACCTCCAAGAGTCGGGGATGGTGCCGGAAGAGTAGCAGAGGTTAAAGAGATGGAGAATGTGATTTTTGATTCCAATGGAGCCCTCTTAACCATGGTGTAGTGGACTCCATCCGGACCAGGGGCTTAACTGGTTTTACAGCTGAGTAGAGCACGGGTTCGCGCATGGTGATGGGCACCGACGGTGCCCCAGGAGGTGCAGGGCCGAAGTTGGCCTCGCATGCGCGTCGGCGTTCAGCCTCGCCGGTGGTAGCTGGCTGCCGTCGCTAGCAGATACAAAATGTTTAAGAAAGGCGCCCGCTTTCTCCTCGTCAGTCCGATAGGTGTGACCGTCGCCGTCGGAAAGGTCAGAGCTCATCGGACGGAATCTGCCTCGCAATTTCCGCACATTGGTCCAAAGCTGCGTGACTGTTTGTTTTTCTGTGAAGACCTTCAGCCAGTATTCACGCTTGGCGGTTGCGATAACTTTTTTGGCATGCTGTTTAGTGGCCTTCATTTCTAGGTGGTTGATAGGGTTATTTATAGCTCTATATTTTTTATATGCTACTTTTTTGAGGCGCGTGGCCTTATTGCAATCCTCGGTCCACCAGGGTTTAGAAACCCCGGTCCCACGGCCGCAAGGAGGGGCGAGATCAGAGACCGTGCTGGTCATGCATTGTCTAAGTGCTAGTTCTAATGTGTCCACAGAGGTTGTGGTGGGAAGGGTGAATTTAGAGAGAGTGGCGTAGTATTTATCCCAGTCAACTTTGGCCAGGTTGGGTGTGGGATCAGCCGAGCTATTGTTTATGGGTGTGATTTGTAAATTTATAAAGATGGGCAGATGGTCAGACCAGACTGGATCCCCAGCGACCGACCATTCAGCTAGGGACGCCAAGTCGACAGTGGCTAAACTAAGATCTATAGCTGTCATGCTCTGGCGCGCATGGTCCGGGATACGGGTTGGAGCTCCGTCGTTCAGAACCACGAGCCCAGCTTCGCTCAGAGCATCATTTATGCTAGTAGAGGTATTTGGATAGTTCGAATCCCACATACTATCGCGTTTGTTAAAATCGCCCAGCACAAGCCAAGATCCCGCCTCAACCACCGGAATGATCCAGTCGAAATCCTTGCAGCCAGTAAGGTTATAGTAATTCAGAATTTTGAGAGGGCCCATGGGGGAATCTTCCCCCAGGTCTATACTAATGGTGGAAGTGAAACCGCCTCCTTCCCCCTCATCCACAGGACCCAGGTTCGCCGCCCGCAGCCCCACCCTGACGTAAGTGGCCACGTACACTTTGTCGTGCTCGTCAGTAGTGAAGGCGGGGGGGGGGGGGGGGGTGGTAATGAAAACCTGGGACCATGGGTAGGCCAAATCTATCGCAGCATAACGACTGCAGGCATAAAACGTCTGCCCTAGAGATAGATTCGGCCAATAAGGGGACGGAGTCGTTAAATGAATTGGCGGTTCTGCAGTTAAGCTGCAGAATAAAGATAGAATCGGGAGCTCTGGCCATGGCGACAGCCAAAGAAGATAAGAGGAGGAGGCGGGCAAGCCTAATAGAATTTAGTTTAATGTCTGTCGGCATGAAGCGATCTGCAGAGCATTTTAAATAAGGCCATAAGCAGGCGGACCATATTTTTAAGGGGGGCGCACTCCAGCGGGAGCTCCCGGAGCCCCTCCTCCAGTGACTGTTCGATCTGACTGTACTCGTCCTGAAAATCAGGACGAGCCTGCCCGGACGGGGTGGACACCGGGACGTCCGGCGGGGGCTCAGCGGCCCCCCGAGAAATGGTAGAGTTCGGAGTGGGAGAAGGTGTGCTGTCCACTGTCGGTTTCTTTTTTTGAACATTAGTTGGCTTGGGTGCAACCGGGGGTTTAACCCCCGTGTTTTTGGATTGTGTTTTGTTGGGGTCACGCGGGGCCCCATCTCGGGGTACAGGAATCGGTGCGGCATGGGCCGCAAGGTTTTGTGTGTTGGTGCCACGATAGATTGTGGTGCTGGCTCCGGAGCCAAATTTGGCTCCTGGTAGGGAGGCGGCAGAGGCCACAACGGTGGGCCCAGCCGTGGTTCGGGATGCCTGCGGGCGCACAGGGGCAGGGTCAGCGTCGGAACAAGCCCTCGCTTCTGCCACAGCAGTCGCAAAGGGCATGTACGTGGCCCCCCTGAGTCTGTTTGCCCTACGGCGGACATCCACCTCAGGACAACCTCCCCACGCGGCGGAATGGGCTCCATTGCAGTTGACGCAGATCAGGGTTTTACTGTCACAGGTTGCCGTTTTGTGGTCCTTCCCGCACCTGGCACATCTATCAGTCCTGCGCTTGCATTGCGACTTAACGTGGCCAAGAAGCTGGCAGCGCAGGACCGGGGCCACAAAAGGGTCCACATCGAACCAGGTGCGGCCTAGACGGACAGAAGTTGGGAGATCTTTTATCCCGAAAACAATTTTTATGGCGGCCGAGGGGAAGCCCCCCGAGCGCTGGAGGCGAGTGACGGACACCGCCGGGATGCCCTGGCCACTAAGCTCATCCTTGATCTCTTTCAGCATGGTGCCGTCCTCGCCATAGCCCGGGAGGCCCCGAACCACGAACAGTGGTAGCTTGAGGTATAAGTGTGAACATATGGATGCCACTAAAGATTTTGGTACAAAAGATTTTACCTTGCTGCGCAGCTGATGTACAGCCCACCAACCAGTCCCCCGATGGCGTTTGTCTAATTTGAGTGACCTCCCCGAAGAGGTCTCGCATCATTTTGTGTTGTCGCATGGGGCCCAGCCCAGCGAACGTGGCGATACCTCCACCCAGGCCCCTCAGGACCACTGGGTGGTCGACCACGTCGGCCCTACCTCTGGAGGTCGGGAGCCGAACGGGACGATTTACTCTAGCGGGACCAGGTCCCAGCTTTGCTTTCTCTGCATACGTAAAAACTTTAGAAAAATTGGAAAATGATCACTCCCACAGAGATCCGAATGAGGTTTCCAATCCAGGTCCAAAAAAAGAGAAGGGTCACAGATGGCCAGGTCTAACTTAGAAAATGTTCCTAAATGGTTACAATACGTAGGGGAACCTGAATTTAAAATACAAAGGTTGAGGTCATCGACAACATTCTCCAAAATTTTGCCTTGGGGATTCTGATGGTCACTTCCCCATCTGGGGGAATGACCGTTCAGATCCCCAACAATCACGAAGGGAGAAGGGAGTTGGTCTATCAAGTTTATTAAATCAGCTTTGCAAATGGTTTTGTAAGGGGATAAATATAAAGAGCAGACTGTAACAGTTTTTTGGAAAGATACTCGAGCAGCAATCGCCTCCAGGGGTGTGATCAATGTAACTGGGCTAAATAAAATGTCTGAACGAACACATAAAGCGTTCCCACGAGAAACATTGGATTGCAAGCAAGAGTATCCAGATAACTGAATTATTTTATCAGGACTCAGAAGAGTTTCCTGTAGACAAATTACACTTGGTCGGTTCTTAGTAAGCAGGAGCAACTGTTCGTAGTTGGCTTTAAGGCCTCTAATGTTCCACTGCATTAAAAAGGTCATAATAGAAAGAAAGAAAAGTAACATGTTTCAGTCCAAGCAACCTTACATGTACACTTTCAAATTTTTCCCCAACCACAACAGACTAGTTTTTAGTTGAAGATGGAGCAGCTGATCCCTGTGGAGGTGATTCCTCCATGTCAACTGATTCTACCTCCAGGGAGGAGAAACGATTCGAAAGAATATCTTTTTTTGAAGACAACGGTCCTGGCCTATTGTCAGTCCTTGAAGAGGACTTCGAGCTCGTTGACCGCTGCACGACCCCAGCCGAAGGGGTTCGACCTCGATGGGATGAGGAGGAGGGAGGTCGTGAACCAGACGTCCTCTTTTCCCGGAGTCGCAACAGGGTGTAGAGGTGTTTTAACGGCTTTTGACGCGGCCGTCGGCGCGTTCACCTGAGGAGGTGGCATTGTCTTAGTGAAAGTCGGCCCGCTTGGGCTCGACCTCTGCTGATTACTAGAGGCAACACTAACTTTGTCTTTATCTTCAATAGTCAACAGACGTTTTTCTAGAGTTTGTGTCAATTCTTTCAGAGAATTCAGGAGTGATCCTAAGGCAGATTTGTCAGCAACAGAGATCATGGATGAGAGAGATTTCAGCGTGTTTGGCAAAGTGTTTGTTGAGGTCACTTCTGCAAAACTAGGTTTGTTTATATCACACGGATTGAGAATCTCGTATCGTTTTCTCGCCTCTGGGAAGGAGCATCTTTCTCGGGATCTGATTTTTTGAATCTCAGTCTCCCTGATCCAAGCAGGGCAAGACTTTGACGATGCAGGATGATCTCCCTTGCAATTATAGCACTTCGGAGCATCACTGCATTGTTCGCCATGGAAATCTCCCCCACACCTGAAACAGGTCGGTGCGTTTTTGCATGTCGTGCTACCGTGACCATACCTCTGACATTTAAAACAACGCAATGGCGAAGGTACAAACACGGAAACAGGAATGCTTTCATAACAAACTATGACTCTTTTTGGTGCTTCAGGTGTGCAAAAGGTCAAAAACAGAGTATTTGTGGGTACTTTCTTTCCATCTTTGTCCTTTCGCATGACCCTATGTGCCTCAGTAACTCCCTGCTTAGCCAAGCCATCTTTTATTTCTGTCTCAGTGAGACCATCAAATTGAGATGACCGCATAACTCCTTTGGAGGAGTTGAGTGTGCGGTGGCAACTCACACTCACATCAAACACTTTGCTACCTAGCTCCAACTTGGATCCATCTCTCGATCGCAATTGTTCAGAAGTCCTTTCTGTGGGACAGTCCACTAAGAAACTTCCATCTCTTAATCTTTTAATGTCTCGGATCTGTCTGGACACTCCCTCAAACCACTTTTCCACGACAAAAGGTAAAATCTTTTGGCTTTCGCTGTTCATCCTTACTATCAAGAAGCGTGGCCATGTTTTGAAAATGCCAGATTCCTTGGCTGTGCGTCTCGTTTCAGTGTCGCTGTCAGAGTCACGTCCAATATCTTTGTCCAGTCCGTCATGAGTTCTTTTGTGTTTTTTGGTGGATGCCATGTTTTTATATTTGATTCATCCCCCCTGGTCCCCACCCACCACGGAGTCCAACAAGGGGATGCGTCCAAGCGGAAAATCCAGCAAGGGTGCGCACCAGGGCTACAGGGGGGATATACACCCAGACAATCCCGCACTGCCACTACGGTCTTGTTCAAGTTTGACCCATGAGCCGCAGCCTTCTAGCAGAGCTAGGGCAATACACGACCAGCCGCTTGACTGACGCGGGCCACGCCAACCTCCCGTCTAGGAGAAGTCCGGTCCAAAGAGATGTGTTAGTGTGAGCGACCGCAGTCCCTCAGTGACCTCAACCTCCAGGATCCCATTCTCCCCCGACACGGGTTGCCCTGCACGGCAAACGCAGGGGGCCAAGAGAAGGCCACAGAGAAAAAGAAGGGTAAGAAAAGAAGGAATGATGGGGAAAAGGAAGACAGGAAAAGTCCGGTAAGGCAGAAGAGAGGAAGTCAAAACTGCACAGTTTAGTGGGAGAATTTACGGGTGAAAAGAATATAGGTGAAAGGACCAATAAGACAGAAACAAGGCAAAAGAGAAGAAAAAGGGGTAGGCAACTTTGTCACCCAGCCAGAGAGAGGCATGGGGTCCACCCCCGGCGCGCGGAGCCGAGCCCGTGGGGGCTGAGTTAGATCAGCGTCTGCAGACGTAGAGTTCAAAAGATCCGCCACGTCCCCCGGGCCGGGGAGCCCATCGAGGTTAGGATTTTTGTTTTTGTTTTTATCCCCGACCGTCTCCCAGACCCCCACCACCTCTTCATCTGCACTTTCTGGTCTAGAATGGGAGGCGACCGGCGAGTGGACGGTCACGGGGACCAGCGGAGGAGTCCGCGAAACTGCGGGGTCCTCCACACTGGGTCCCGGACCGTTCCCAGCGCAGCTCCCTGGGGTACCAGGCCCCAAGGGAGAGACAGGAGTGTCCGAGGCTGGACTCATTGTGTGTTCATGGTCATGGTCATGAGAGCCAGCGCTATAACTGCAGCTAGCCTCAGAGGCTGAAGAGGATCTGGAACGGCTTCTTGAAGCCTTTCTTTTGTCTTTTCTATTGCGGCGTTTAGATTTGCGTTTTTTCCGATCATTAAGATCGGCAGCATCAGTGCTTTCATTGGTAAGTTTATTCATACCTCTTAAGAATTTGGTGATATTATGTTTTGTGGTCCCCAGGGGGGTGCCTGTGGATCCGATTGCTAAGCTCTCCTCTTCCGAGGACGAGCTAGACAGGGTGCCTCTCGGCATCGTTTAACGTCCGAGGGACGGGCACAAAAATAAGGTAAGTTAAGATATAACTAATAATGTATATAAATATGAATCAAAGGAAGTAAACAAGTATGATCGATAGATAGATTTAAAGAGTCGACAAAAAATTATTCAACCATTCGACCAAGGGAATAGCCTAGTGTATCCCCCCCCCCCCCCCCCCCCCCCCCCCACCCTAAAAAAAAAATGGCGGATATGAAAAATAAAATCTAAATCAAAAATGATAATATGAATCTTGAATTTGGGGGCAGTGGGACAAAAACAAATAGCAACCAGTGGGGTAGGGAAATAGAGTTAGGAAAGGTACCGTCTAGGGAGAAGAAGATTGATGTGAAGAATTGAAGTGTGAGCTCATGTCCCACGACATAGTAAACAGAGGAAATAAAGATGCAGAAGTGTAGTGTGAGCTCTTGTCTCACGGCAAAGTAGTCTATGGAGAAGAAAGTAGAAGGGTGTAGATGCATGGAGACTATGGCAGAAGTATAGTAAGCAGCAGCGAAAAAAATGGAGGTTGAAATGTAGAGTGGACTGGTAGGTGGATCTGGATCTGGATCTGGATAGCCCGCCTGTGTATGTTGATTGGCGGGTGCGCCACAGAAGCCGATGACGACTATCAACGTGACGTTTTAGAGGTGTAGAGGAGGTGTGAAGGTGTAGTTGTAGGATGGGGTGAAGTGCAGTGTAGATGTGGTTGTGGAAGTGGTGCTGATGTAGAAAGGCAGATGACGGCAGGCAGAGGAGTAATTTCAAGAGTCGAGGAGGCTGTGAAGATTTGTTGAGAAAAGGTCCAAATTCAAGATGGCCGACTTGGCCTGAGAGAACAATTTAGTGAGCTGTGATCATGGCAGAGAGGCATACACGTCCTGACCCTTTGGAAGCAGATTTGGAGATGTGTGAATATTTGGTGGTTGTTGTTTGTAGATTATAGTCACACGACCCTTTCACACTTTCGCATATAGGTGACTACTGGACCGATTTATACTGACACCAGCGGGCCAGTTGTTGGTAAAGGGGAAAATAATATGATCACACGTTGACCAATCAGGGATTCGAACCAGCGACCTTTCGGTTACTAGCAAGACGCTCTTACCAACTGAGCTACCCGGCCCCACCATATTTGGTGCTTGTTTGTTTGTTTGTTTGTAGATTATAGTCACACGACACTTTCACATATAGGTGACTACTGGACCGATTTATACTGACACCAGCGGGCCAGTTGTTGGTAAAGGGGAAAATAATATGATCACACGTTGACCAATCCGGGATTCGAACCAGCGACCTTTCGGTTACTAGCAAGACGCTCTTACCAACTGAGCTACCCGGCCCCTGATATTTGGTTGTTTGTAGATTATAGTCACACGACACTTTCGCATATAGGTGACTACTGGACCGATTTATACTGACACCAGCGGGCCAGTTGTTGATAAAGGGGAAAATAATATGATCACACGTTGACCAATCCGGGATTCGAACCAGCGACCTTTCGGTTACTAGCAAGACGCTCTTACCAACTGAGCTACCCGGCCCCTCTCCTTTGGTGCGTTGCGTTGCGTAAATTATAGTCCCCAACCCATCAGCGTATAGGGGACTATGTTATTAAGAAATTATATAGGGGCTCAGTGTTGCTTATATAAGAGCTCAGTGGTGCTAAATGCGAACGAAAGCGGAAACGGCAACGCCATAATTATCTGGTTTACTACAATGGCGATTGCTGATAAGTTAAAATTCTTTCAGCGGATCACTGTAATGGCGTTATGCAATACCCACGCTACACCCCCCATGCTACACTCATGGCGTTAGGCAATACCCACGCTACAAGTTACTCGCTCCATTCACTGCTTTCAGTTACGCGAGACAATATGGCGATATAATACCCGCTAACACAATACAACACTAGTGGGGCCGGGTAGCTCAGTTGGTAAGAGCGTCTTGCTAGTAACCGAAAGGTCGCTGGTTCGAATCCCGGATTGGTCAACGTGTGATCATATTATTTTCCCCTTTACCAACAACTGGCCCGCTGGTGTCAGTATAAATCGGTCCAGTAGTCACCTATATGCGAAAGTGTCGTGTGACTATAATCTACAAACAACTACAACACAACGATTAAGTTGTGCAATCCCTATTGGGCGAGTTTGCTCTCACACATGTAGGGGAATTGACTTGAGATGTTGCGAATTGACTGAAAACGAAGTGAGGGGAATCGTCGTAAGGCGAATCGTCATACACTCTTCTCGCCTCGCCTTGCGATTGACTAGCGAGCGAGCAGCCGTAGAAACGACCCAATGAGCAAGATCTACCGAGATCTCGCTGTTTTGAAACTCGCCCGCTTTGCACCAAGGGAGATCGAGAAAATCGTGATCAGAGAGGTGGAAACGATGTCACACACTCGCACTGTTGTCAGAGTAGCCGGCTTGTCAGGTCCGCTTTGCACCAAGGGAGATCGAGAAAATCGTGATCAGAGGTGGAAACGATGTCACACACTCGCACTGTTGTCAGAGTAGCCGGCTTGTCAGGTGCCCTGTCTGTTGCACTGGCAGCTTATGGCTCCCATGGTGAGTTTATTCTCGTGCATTATCATTGTTGTGAAGTCAAGTGAATACTAATGCTGATCCTATGTATCTTAAACATGCAAAAATAGTAATCAGATTGGCCGTGGCTGCTCGTACGGGGACCGTACGACAAGAAACCATTCTATTCGTACGGCACCGTAACTCTAACGATTTTGACCAATAATTTAAGCCGTAGTCATGCCATACACCCAAAGTATGCTGTATTTATCATTTTACAAAAGTTTGAATGTTAAAAACAAAAACAAAAAATCAATGCGCCACTCTAAAATAGCTCGCCTTTCGTTACCAATTCTAGTGTTTATTAAGCCTGGGCAAACAAAATATAAAAATAACTCTAACCCTAACCCTAACAGTTTCACAAACGTAGTTTCCTCAAACTCTTTAACTTTTGCTAAAAATTCATCATAGCTACAGAAAGTTTCGCCGCGCTGAAAGCGCAGCGTGCTGTTGGCAGCCATTTTGACTTTTCTCACCAAGGCCCGTAACCGAGATTTCCCAAGTCCCGCAACAGAGATTTCCCGTACGAATAGAAGATTTTCTTGTCGTACGGTCCCGTACGAGCAGCCACTTCGAAGCAGATTTGATAACGATGACCTTCTAATTTAACTCTCAGTAACATAGTCGATCATATTCATACATACTATAATAGGCATAAAACAGTCAGGAATATATCCAAATCCTGAGTTTTTAATTAAGGTCAAAAAGGTCTTTTTACTGTAACATAGAGAAAGAAAAAAAAAAGGTTGGGGGCGAGAGGGCTTTTTTTTTCTTACATCTTTTTCACCTTGGGTGCGATATTTTGGGCTTTTTTCATGTTGTTTTTTTCCCCAGACGATCCCAAGAAAGAATTTAGGATCCCTATATCCTATCCCATAACCCGGAGGTCGTAGGGGCACCACAGATGATCGTTTAACCAGCATACTCCATAGATCTTTCTCTGTCCTCAGCAGCCCTGATGGCTTCGTTCAGTGTCAAACCAGTCCATGGATTCTCGAATGTTGTCCTCCCACTTCTTTTTCTGTCTCCCTCTTCTTCTACCTCCTTGCACAGTGCCTTGCAGAATAGTCTTTGCAAGGCCTGATGATCTGGTGACGTGGCCATACCATCGGAGTTTCAGTTTCTTCACCATTAGTTTTAGTTTAGTTTAGTTTAGTTTGGAGGGACTTGTGTAAGCCTCGCGGCTTTTTGAATGTCCCTTTTATTTTGGGCATTTTTACTTGTCCGGTTCCATTTGCGGTTGTTAGGGGAATACTAAAGATAGTATGCTAATTAGTCATCATACTCAAATTTTGATTTCTGTATGGAATTTACCTTTTCCAGAAGATTTTTAAAAGTGTTCAGGTTGTTAGCTCTTTTAGTATCAACTGGCAATTTATTCCATATGGGCGCAACTCTGTAGGAGAATGAGTATTTTCTTTTGTTTGTGCGGCAATGTCTTATAAGAATATTGTCCTGTGAGTTTCTTGTTCTAGAGTTAGTATTTAACTGAAACAAAGTGTTAACATCAATGTTGTCAATCCCATTAAAAATCTTGTAAGTCTGGATCAGGTCACCTCTCAATCTTCTAAATTTCAGAGAGGGCAAATCCAAAACTCTCAATCTCTCTGAGTACGGCAATTGTCTCAGCGATTTAATCATCCGAGTCGCTCTTCTTTGTACTCTCTCCAAAGCAGATGACTGCTTCTTAAGATACGGAAACCATATCACATTCGCATATTCAAGATGTGGCCTTACATGCGATTTATACAGGCGGGTTAAGGTATCACTATCCAAGTAAGTAAAAGATCGGCGTATGATACCGAGCATTTTATTAGCCTTGGAAATTGCATTGTTTATGTGTTTATC
This sequence comes from Oncomelania hupensis, assembly GCA_036898135.1. Taxonomy (NCBI): domain Eukaryota; kingdom Metazoa; phylum Mollusca; class Gastropoda; order Littorinimorpha; family Pomatiopsidae; genus Oncomelania; species Oncomelania hupensis. Next base: position 2,011,734 of record CM072523.1, on the reverse strand, counting down.
AAAGTTTAGGTTTGTATCAAAAGTAACCCCCAAATCTTTTTCCACACTATTAGTATTATGGTCAATCGTCACTCTGTCGTCACCTGTGGTCATCAAATAGTCATGTCCAGGATTTTTCTTACCCATATGGAGTACGTTACATTTTGATGCATTAAAATGCAATTGCCAGGTATCTGACCAACTCAGAAGACTATCTATATCTTTTTGTAATTTATCGCACTTAGATGTCACATTATATAGTTTAGTGTCATCTGCAAAAATGCTACAATTACTAGATACTTTGTCAGGTAAGTCGTTTATAAAAATTGTAAAAAGAATGGGACCCCAAATACTGCCTTGTGGTATACCACTCAGAACTGGCTCGTTACCTGAGAAATAATTTCCAACTCTGACACGCTGGGTTCTTCCTTCCAGAAAGCACTTAATCCATTGTAATACGTGCCCAGTGATCCCGTAAGATTTTAGTTTAACTAAAAGTCTTGCATGAGGTACAGAGTCAAATGCCTTGCGAAAGTCCAAGTACAGCACATCAAAACTCTCCCCACTGTCAAACATTTTCGTAAAGTCTTCCATTACCTGCAAGAGTTGCGTCACACATGACCTACCTTTACGAAAACCATGCTGGCATTCCGTGTACAGAGAGCAAAGAGTCATATGGTTAACGATAGCATCTCTGACAAATGATTCAAGCACTTTACATAAAATACAAGTTAAACTGACAGGTCTATAGTTTCCTGCATCACTTCTACTGCCTTTTTTAAATAAGGCGGTGACATTGGCTCTTCTCCAGTCCAATGGTACAACTCCCTCCTCTAAGGACTTATTAAAAAGTTGGCAAAGTGGTACTGATAACTCTTTACTTGCTTCTTTTAAGACTCTGGATGGTATACCATCTGGGCCAAAAGCCTTATTTAGATCTAACTTGCTCAACTTCTCCTGAACTGCTTTCGGAGTTATAAGAACTTCAGTTAAAGTAACATTGTCAGATCTAGATGCAAGGTCTAAAAATGGTAAATTATTTAGATCCTCCTGAGTAAAAACACTAGAGAAAAACTTATTTAATACCTCTGCTTTATCAGCATCACTCCCTGCTATATCTCCATCCTCCTTTACCAGTGGGCTGATACCCGAAGATGCTTTAGTTTTAGATCGTACATATTTCCAAAACACTTTCGGATTATTTTTACAATTTATTGCAATATTTTTCTCAAAATTCTTTTTAGCTTTTTTCACCTCTCTTGTGCATTTATTTCGCACCTTAATATATCGCTGGTAGTCTAACCCATCACGGGTCACTAAGTATCTTTTATAAAGGTCATACTTTTTCTTTATTTTCTTTAGGCAGGATTTACTGAACCATACGGGTTTCAGTTTCATCTGTACATTAACTTTTGTCCTGGGGATATGCTGCTCCATAGCTGCAATAATATTTGTTTTAATTAACAACCAGCTTTCTTCAACACTAGTTACTCCAGTCTACCTCAGCCAACGTATGCCTGAGCTTATCATAGTTACCTTGTTTAAAATTGAAATTATTCCTTTTACCTTCCTCTGGTGCAGTGTCCAAACCTTGCAGTTTAAACAACAACACATCATGATCACTCTTACCCAGTCCAGGATAGTGCTCTATCCCTGAAATAAAGTCTTCATTGTTCACCAAAATCAGATCCACTAAACTCGGTTTTTGCCCTTCTCTTCGTCGAGTAGGATTTCTCACCATCTGAGTCAGGAAAGCATCCCTGACACATTCCACCAATTCGCAGTCTTTCGCACTGCCTGTTCCCAGTATCCAATTTACTGATGGGAAATTGAAGTCCCCCATAATACATACTTTATCAAATTTCTGAATGGTATCAGATCTCAGTAATTCAAATAATTTTTGAGTGTTTTCTTCTGAAGTGCTGGGGCTTCTGTAAATGCAGCCTAGTAGAACGCTAAGGCCACCAGGGCACTTAAAGTGACACCAAACACTTTCTTCAAAATCTGAGTTGTTTAGTTCTATACACTGCTGGGCATGCAGACTTTCTTTGACATAAATGGCCACACCAAGTTTATGTTTATTGTTCATAAAGCATTCATATCCTGGAATACTATATTCTGCTTCTGTAACATCGCTTTGATTTTTTGCAATAATTTCAGTAAGTGCAATCAAAGTAGCATCTTTTTCATCTATCAACTGTAGTAACTCACTCTTTTTATTTAATTGACTGTCTACATTTGAGTATATCACCATAATATCATCCTGTACATTATATACACTTTTGCATTTAACATCATTATTTACACTATGTACATCTTCACTGTCAATTCAGTTATTTTTCTGTCCTCCCTCCCTCACGATGACCTGCTCACCACTGTGAGCAGGTCATCGTGTTGTCCAATGGCTTGTGTGATGGTCTGTCGGACTTCATCGTTGGTGATGTGTTGGGTATAGGAAATGCCCAGAAGTCTTCTGTAGCACCTCATCTCCATGCTTTGTATTTTTCGTTGGAGATCTGCCGTGAGGGTCCATGCTTCGCAAGCATATAGGAAGATGGAGATGACAAGGGAGCGCAGCAGTCTTACTTTGGAATGTAGACTGATGGTCCTGTCTTTAGAATTTAGGGTCGGAGCCAAAAATTAGGGTCAGTCGAGATAACATAAACACATTTTATTTTTTGGCAGGGTGTGGGGTGCCTAATAATAATATTTAGACACCGTACCTCCCACTCACCCGACTCCCACACATACCTAAAAATAATAAAAGTGCCAATGTAATTAACAAGTGTGATTGTGGGTGCCTACAAAAAAACAAGACAAGACAATTTAAAAAATAAAAATAAAATGAAACAAAAATTGAAATGTGTATCAGAATAAAATGTTGAATGTCAACATCATAGACTGCAATCTTTTAAAAATCAAAGTTTGTGTTTAATGAAATTTTTTTTGTTAAATCTGTGTTCTCGTTTGATGTAAGAATTCTTGTTCTCTTGTGTTTTCAAGTCTATGTTGCCAATGTCATTTGTTAATTAATTTATCTTATTCTTTGGCAGGTTTTAAACAAAGTGACTCAGACCCACACATGAAGAAATTCAAGAATGTAAGTTTAGTATTATATGTGTTTTGTAATAAAAATAATAATAAGAAAAATATTATTAGTTAATTATTATTATTGTTATTATTATTATGAACATTAATGTTTGCCTAATCTTATCAGTTATAGGTTGGTACAATACAATAACACAAAAAGTCACAAAATGGTAACAAGCAGACCAAAAATGACAATCGCAGAACGGCGATGGACAGAAAATTACTGACACCAACTAAGATGAGAAAAACAAAAAGAAAATTACTGACACCAACTAAGATGAGAAAAACAAGATGTGAGGGCAAGAAAATGAAAAGAATGAACCAATACGTAATAATAAATGGATGAGACCAGGTGAGGTTTGATGGAATTGTCCAATACTCTCGCTCTCTTCTTCTCGCTCCCCCCTCCTCTCCCCTTCTCCCCAGGGCTATGAGCCTCTTGTCATTTTTGCATATATATTTAAATCATGTTATGTGAAAATAAAAGGACGAAGTTCCCACCCACCCACACACAAAGCAAGGATACCAATTAGCTGAACAAAGACCAAGAACAAAGTGAGGTACTGAGTGAACAGATATGTCTGTCACTGTTATGGATAATATGTATTCAGTGATAATTCTATCAAAAAAGTAAAGTATCATGCTCTTGAACATTTGGGTGGAGGAGGGGTGTGATAAAGGTGGTGAGGGTGGGGAGGGGTAAGGTCACAAGTTTTAGGTAGTTACATTACAGTCACACAACACTCTCTCACTCTTCTCTATGTCTCTGGTTCTCTCTCTGTCTCTCTCTCTGTGTCTCTGTCTCTCTTGTCTTCTTTCCTAAAGATCGTGTACTATCTGGCAGCTTCTGATTGAGTAAGCTGATTGTTGCCAACTGTTTCAAATGACTGAATCACTGAATTTGGTCAGTAATTTTGTGATATCGATAGGTAGCGCTAATGAGGCAAACAGGAAATGGTACTTGAGTTTTATCACTCCTAGTCCTAATCATTAGTCATAGAAAAAAAAAGAAGAGTGTAGCTTTACTATTGATATGCAGCCCTGAAAATGAAAAAAAGGTCCCACTAGCCTTTGGCTAGTAACTTAAAAATTTTACTAGCCAAACTTAAAACTTTACTAGCCAAACTAAAAAAAAGTTCATTTTAGCGCACTCGCATTTGGCGACTAAAGTTTTTTTTTCAGTCGACAATTTTTTTTTTCACTAGCCATGGCGACTAATTTTCAGGCCTGATATGTGATTTTTGCTTTAATAAAAACATTTGAATTGTTGTTTTTCAGCTGCTGATTCAGTTACTTTGTGATTTGTTTTGCAGACGTTTGACATTGCAAACAGAATACACATGACGCATACCGTTGCACTGCTGGCATCACCTCTGGCACGCAGACCCTATTTGGTGAGTGCTTCAGCGCTGTTAAGACAGTGCATTATAAAACTGTTACAACCAGTCACACAGTCAACATTCTTCTGTGTGTGCCGTGTCCGGTGCATCAAGATTTGATCGATTAAAACTGAGGGTTTGGGGAGGCATGGAGAGTTTGTGACACTGACAGTACAAATAATAAAACATTTAAAAATTGAATTAATCGTTTCAACTCTTTCAAGCTAAAACATAGAGGTTAAGGGCACTTTCTATAAATGGGAGTTTAAGCAAAAACCAGTCTGGTTAGCACTTGGATGACTAACATTCAAATGCACCCCAATTCCTTCAGCTATGTTTGATTGCTGTATTTACTCTCTTCAAGTGGTGCCGGAAAGACATCATCACGAGATCATGGTCACTTCCGATGTCTGCTCCTGGAAAAGTGCGTGTCCTGCCAATGTTGATGCTTGATCTGAAGCGTTTCTTGACCATGATGTAGTCTATTTGGTTGTGATGCTCCCCGCCAGGACTGTGCCATGTCCATCGTCTGGAGTTTTTGTGGAGATCAAGCGTGTTTGCCAGTACCAGATTGTTGTATCTGGCAAACTCCAAGAGTCTCAGACCCCTGTCATTTGTCTCGTTGCAGTGGGGTCCACATGTGTCTCCCCAGTTGTGGTGCGCATCTTGGCCAACCTTGGCATTCCAGTCACCTTGCACTATGACTATGTCCTTCTTCGGCACTTGGTCAAGGACCGCCTGTAGATTTTCATAAAAATCCTCCACTTCGCTGTCGTCATAGTCTGATGTTGGGGCATAGACCTGGGTGATGTTGAAAGGGGCTGCTCTCAGGCGGATGGTAATGAGTCTACTGGAGACTGGGCGGCAACCCATGACAGTGGCTAGAATGTTCTTGTGGACCAAGAATCCAACGCCGTGTTCGTGCCTGTCATCTCTACTGCTGAAATAGAGCTTGTGGCCTTTGTCGGTCGTTGTTTCACCTAGGCCTTTCCAGCGCAGTTCGCTGATGCCTAGAACGTTCCATCGATAGTGGTCCAACTCGTGGGCCAGTTCTTCTAATTTTCCTTCCGCAGTTAGGGTCCTGACAATCCAGGTTCCTATGACAATGTTGTTTCTCGTGCGGATCTTGCTAAATTGTCCATCAGTAGCATATTTAACACCTCCGTCCTGGTGGTCAACGGAAGGCGCGGTCCTTGTGCCGGGCGACGACCGATCCGGTATGGAATTAGTGGATTGTGTCATCATGTAGTGTGTCTTGGGCAAGAAAGACCTGGCGGTGCCCAATCCTCTCCAGGCTGTTGGCCACAGCCGAAATCCACGAATACAGTGTGGCTCGCCTTGGCCCTGAGCAGAGCACATGGTCGTTGAACCTGTAGTAACGTGAGGTTCCTCCGCCCTGGCCGGTGACTTCTGTGTAGAAGACTTTCGCCCAGTGATGCCGTGCTAACATCACCCCTGTTAGTCGCCTCTTACGACACGCCGGGAAACGTTGGGTCTATTCTATTTAATGCCCGAACCCACAGAGCATCGTGATGATGTCTTTCCGGCTCCACTTGAAGAGAGTAAATACAGCAAAGTGCACTAGACTGAAGTTCGACCTGGACAAACTGCAAGACCCGGAGGTGGCGGAACTATTTCAGGCCATGTCAACACCATGACCACCACCTTCAACTCAGCTGTGACAGATGCCGCCACTGAGATCCTTGGCAAGCACCGACCAAAGAAGAAGCCGTGGATCACACCTGAACTTTTGGATCTGTGTGATAAACGAAGAGAGATGAAAAAGAAAAAGAACACCTCACAGGGAGCTGATGTCTACCGAAAAATCAACAATGACATCAGAAAAGGCATGCGCACAGCAAAGGAGAACTGGATAGAAGATCAATGCCAGGAAATAGAGAACAGTCTGAACAAGAACAACAGCCTACCAGACTGTGAAGCGGCTGACAAGTGTCAAACAGCCCAAAGTCTCCACAATCCAAAGCAAGTCTGGCATATGCCTTACAGAAGAACAAGAAGTCTTGGACAGATGGACAGAGTACTGCTCTGACCTTTACAACCATACACCAAATGGAGACCCATCAGTTCTAGCATGTCCCGAGAACAGAGAAGAAGAAGAAATCCTCCCAATTCTCCGGGAAGAAGTTGAGGCAGCAGTGCAAGCGCTAAAGAAAGGGAAGTCAGCGGGAGTGGACAACATACCCGCGGAACTGCTACAAGCAGGAGGAGAAGCGATGATTGATGCCCTCACCATTATCTGTAACAAGATCTGGCAGAGTGGGGAGTGGCCTATACCATGGACTCAGTCGCTTGTCATCACTCTTCCCAAAAAAGGTAACCTTCAGGAGTGTGAAAATTACCGCACCATCAGCCTCATCAGCCATCCCAGCAAGGTCCTCCTGAAAATAATTCTCAACAGGTTGAAACCCCCAGCTGAACAAATCATAGCTGAAGAACAAGCAGGATTCAGGGCAGGGCGAAGTACCACTGAGCAGATTTTCAACCTCAGAATAATCTGTGAGAAATACCTACAGCACCAACAACATCTATATCATGTGTTCATAGACTTCAAGAAGGCGTTTGACCGAGTCTGGCATGCAGCTCTATGGGCAACAATGAAAGTGTACAACATCAGCCCTAAAATTATTGAAGTCATCAAAAGCCTGTATGACAAGGCTACCAGTGCAGTCCTCCACGACAGCGCCATTGGGAACTGGTTCAGAACAACAATCGGTGTGCGTCAAGGATGCCTACTCTCTCCAACACTCTTCAACATCTTCCTAGAGCGCATCATGTCAGATGCTCTTGCAGACCATGAAGGCAGTCAGCATAGGGGGTAGAGCAATCTCCAATCTTCGTTTTGCAGATGACATTGATGGATTGGCTAGAGAGGAACAAGAACTTGAACAGCTGGTACAGAGGCTTGACACCACCCCCCAGAGCCTATGGAATGGAAATAAGTGCCGAGAAGACCAAAATGATGACCAACAACACCAATGGCATCAAATCAACACGGACATCAAAGTCCAAGGCCAATCCCTCAACACAGTGCATAGCTTCAAATATTTAGGAGCCATTGTATCAGACAATGGGTCCCGACAGGAAGTCCTCTCCAGGATCGCACAAACAACTGCTGCCCTGACAAGGTTGAAGCCCATTTGGAAAGACAGGACCATCAGTCTACATTCCAAAGTAAGACTGCTGCGCTCCCTTGTCATCTCCATCTTCCTATATGCTTGCGAAGCATGGACCCTCACAGCAGATCTCCAACGAAGAATACAAAGCATGGAGATGAGGTGCTACAGAAGACTTCTGGGCATTTCCTATACCCAACACATCACCAACGACGAAGTCCGACAGACCATCACACAAGCCATTGGACAACACGATGACCTGCTAACAGTGGTGAAGAAACGGAAACTCCGATGGTATGGCCACGTCACCAGATCATCAGGCCTTGCAAAGACTATTCTGCAAGGCACAGTGCAAGGAGGTAGAAGAAGGGGGAGACCGAAAAAGAGGTGGGAGGACAACATTTGAGAATGGACTGGTTTGACACTGAGCGAAGCCATCAGGGCTGCTGAGGACAGAGAAAGATGGAGTATGCTGGTTAAACGATCATCTGTGGTGCCCCTACGACCTTCGGGTGACGGGAGAGGATAGGATAGGATGTTTGATTGATTGTTTGATCCTTATATTGATCGTTGGCTTTATTAATCAATTGATTGATAGTTTGATTAATTTTTTTTTCATCGATCGATCATAGTGATTTTGATTGAAGCTTTGATTGAGTGATTGTTTGATGTATTGATTGAATTATAGATAGATTGACTGATTGTTGTGGTTGTTTTCAGGTGGGCACGTTGCTGACCTCAGGGATGATTTTGTTCTCTGGAAGTTGCTATTACCATGCTCTGACTGGAAATAACAACATTCTGTTTATCAAACCCTATGGCGGAATTTTACTCATTTTTGGTTGGCTGGTGATGATACTTTGAACACAGAAAATGACAAAAATAAACAAACAAACACAAAATTAAAATAAATAAAAAAAACTACAGTGATACAACATAAGAAAGACACCTACCAACAAATTCTAGATACATGTGAAGAAAGCAGGAAAAACACACTGACACAAGGAAAGAAGTAAAAAATGAAAGTGTAAAATGAAATAAATACACAAAAAAAGAAGGGTGAGAGGGGAACAATAGTAGCAAATACATTACTGACTATAAACAACAAGGGACTGTAATGAAATTAAAAATCAAGTTATTTATGGTAAAACCATTTGTTACATTGTATCATGACCACACTATTAAGCTTGTTTATATAAGCCGTCCCTGTTCAAAACACTTTGGCATCATCATTTTCATTCACTCTCCTTTGACACAAAAACATAAATGTACGCTACGTGTATCAAATCATGGAAAATGGATTACAGTTGATGTGGGGTTTTTGTCTTTGATAGCGTGACCATCCACCGTCAATGGTATGGACATGCTCACTGCACATCCATTGGGTGAAAAGGGGGTGGGGGTTGGGGGACCGGGGAAGGGATCCTTAAAAACATCCAGTTTGTGTTGTTGCATTGCTCCTAAATGGATATTTGACTTGTTTCCATGTTTGCATCAAATCATGAAAGAAGAAATCAAAAAGCAGTAGTTGTATTGATTATAATTATCTTAACACAAGCAATTAAGGCTTGTTTTGGAGTTACATTGTTTACAGTTGTTTACATTTACGTATTTATTTATTTGGCACCATTATGTTTTGGTCATTGCTAGTTCTTCACACTGAACACCAACGAAGTTTTGATAGACAACTAGTCATCTTCACAATCAACAAATGCTGTGGATATGTACATACTATCAATAGTGTTATGTAGTACACATATTTAGCTTCAAATAAGATTTATCTAGAGACTGTTGGTTACTGGTTTTCTTTATTGTTATTGTTGTTGTTATTATTATTATTATCTTTATGAAAATGATTATTATTTCCTGTCTACACACGGTAATTCCATTTTCTATTGTGTAAATTTGGGTGTTTTTATTTTTATTTTTTTTTCGTTTGAAGGGAGTTGTGTTATTAATGTTAGTTGTAGTGGTAGTACTATGGTATTACTTTTAGTAGTGTTTTTTTAAAATTGGCGACTTGAATCACTGTATCGGCGAGAGATGCTAGAGTTATAAATCAGTGTATTATTATTATTATTATTATTATTATTATTATTATTATTATTATTATTATTATATTCTATTGTAATGTTTAGCATTGGTTGACATTGTGTAGATGTACTGCTGGTTTTTGCGATGATGTTGTTCATTTCCACACCCCTTTACTCTCCGTCATTTTCTATTTTCATCGTTTTGTTGGGACGTATCGTTTTGTTGGGAAGTATTGTTTTGCTCCCATTTGTGTTGCGTCCGCTTTACAATATCTCAGTTCAAACATGGGCATTGTGTTGGTTTTGTCTTGTTGTTTCGTCTTGTTGTTTCGTCTTGTCTTGTCTTGTTGATTGGTTTTGTTGTCTTGTTGTTTCATCTTGTTTCGTCTTTTTTTTTTGTCTTGCTGTTTTGTCTTGTTGTTTTATCTTGGTTTTTTGTGTCTTGTTTTATCTTAATGTTTTGTCTTGTCTTGTTTTATCTTGTTGTTTTGTCTTGTCTAAAGTAGCATTGTGGTGTTTTGTGTAGACATTTGTGTCTCATTATGGTACATGTTGAATGCTACAGATCCTGTCTTTCCACCCAACATTATGATTATCCAGGAAAAAGAACTTTTTATTTTGAATTCATTTGTACTATTTCTGATTTCTTGTCATTATTAATCATGTCTTTCCCCTTTTAATAATACATATCAGATATTTGGTTGTTATTTAAAAGTAATACATTGCCATTGTAGAATAAAAACTGTAGAAAACTTGTTTAAACTGATTGTTTGAAGTGTGTTGTGGTATGAATGGTATTGAATGTCAAGATCATAGTCTATGGCTCTTACACTTTAATGTGATTTCACATTCAATGGGTATATTTAAATATGTGAATTTCTCTGTACTGTCTTTCTCTCTCTGTCTTGTCTGTCTGTCCACATTCAATGTGTATATTTAAATATGTTAATTTATTTCCGGTAAATTTCTGTCTCTAACATATATAACTGTTAGATAAACCAGAAATCTTGGGTCTGTGGATGAACTCGCGAAGGCTTTGTCGCTATTTGCGCATATTTTAGTCATTAGAAACTAGGACAGTTCACTCCCCTCACTATAACTCTTCGAATAGAAAGTAAGACAATAACAACAAGATGGATTCTATCATTCAGGATAATATTGATCCGGCTGATTTGAAGGTTTGTACATGGCTGATCACAAGTATTAGAAGGTCGACGATAATGTTCTGTATTCTTTTGTTTTCCTTGAAGCTCACGGTAGTATTCACTCTATTCCCTAAAACAGCAGATGCCACGGCTAGTGATAAAAACAAAATCTCTCTGAATGATTACACTTACACTGTTACAGTGATTACAAACAGATCAAAATACTACCCCTTGCCAACATATTAAAATTTAATAAAGGAATTTTCATGCACAAGATCCTTTCTGGTAATACACTTTCCTATCTTTCTTCTCTTTTTTCTAGGAAAACTGCCAGATTTTCTACCAAACTAAATATCCCATTTCCAAGAATCTGTTTTAAAACCTGTCTCTGTCTCAGTGTCTGTCATATTCAGGTTCCACTCTATGGAATAATTTTCCAGAGGCAGAAGTTATCCGCAGTGCAGTCACTAAATACACATCCTTTAGAAACCATCTTTAATTAGCTACTAAGCAAGAGTTCTACATTTATAACTTTTATTAGATTGTTTTACATAAGTTGCGTGAGTGTGTGTGTGCGCTCAGATTGTTACATTATGTCAATATGATGTTATTGTTGTGAAGTTATTTTGTTTAAATACTAATTGTTATTGTTACAAGCCCAAGGGCAAGATGTAAAAAAGCACATCCAGTGCTTACTCTTTTACCCTTGTTAAATAAAATTGTTATCTTATCTTTAAAATGCATGACCAACTAATTGTTACGTCAGTGAGTGTGACTTAGTCACTTACGCAGTGCAATGACTTGAATTAGGACATTATTTCGTGTATATTTTAGTAGACATATTAGAGGGAAGTGATCTTTTGTTGTTTTTTCACACAGACCAAATGTCTGCCACTGAATTCAATCAGTGTGAGGAAAATGAAGGTTTAATTTGCAGTGTTTCGATCCTGATATATCGGTCATTCATGGGATGTTCACTGATCAAAAGCAGTGGACATTAGCAAAAAGAAGTAAATAGTTGTACATTGACACTCGGTCAAGTTTCATAAAGACAATAGAATTTTTGTTTTCTGTGGAGAAATGACATTATTAGTATGGTATGTTGGTAATAAAGTTGTTTCTGTTTTTAATTTTCAGAAATTTGAAGCATTGTACAGTGAGCAGTTTCGCAGAGGGTATGTGAGTGAGAAGACTCAATTTGACTATGCTTGGTGCCTGATTCGCAGTCGCTATCAGGATGACATGAGGAAAGGTGTTGCATTTCTTGAAGGGCTTTAGTTTTTAATTGTAAGAATATTTTTTAAAATGTATAATTGTTAATAATAGTCTGTGAGAGGCGCCTACAGCACCGGCAGCATCTATATCATGTGTTCGTGGACTTCTGGAGGGTGTTTGGTCGGGTCTGGCATGCAGCTCAGTGGACAACCGTGGGGGTGTCAGCATCAGCTCTAACTAGTTATTGAAGTCATCGAGGGCTGCCGGTGCGGTCCTCCATAGCGGCGCTATCAAAGATTGGTTCAGAGCGGCAGTCGGTGTGCGTCGGGGGTGCCTACTCTCTCCGGCACTCTTCAACCTCTTCCCAGAGCGCCCCATATCAGATGCCCTTGCAGATCACAAAGGCACAGTAAGCGTGGGGTGTGTGGCAGTCTCCGGCCTTCGTTTTGCGGATGACATTGGTGGATTGGCTGGAGAGGAGCAAGAGCTTGAACAGCTGGTACAGGGGCTTGGCACCACCTCCAGCGTGTACAGAGGCTTGACACCACCTCCAGCTGGTACAGAGGCTTGACACCACCTCCGGAGCCTATGGAAAAGAGGTGGGTGTAGAGGGGACCGGGGTGATGACCGACGGCACGTGTGGCGTCAACACGGATGTCAGGGTCCGGGGGCCCGTCCCTCAACGCAGTGCATAGCTTTAGATATTTAGGAGCCATTGTATCAGACAATGGTTCCTGACAGGAAGTCCTCTCCAGGATCGCACAAACAACTGCTGCCCTGGCAAGGTTGAAGCCCAATCTACGTTCCAAGGTGGGGCTGCTGCGCTCCCTTGTCATCTCAATCTTCCTATGCGCTTGTGAGGCATGGACCCTCATGGCGGATCTGCAGCAAAAAATTCAGAGCATGGGGGTGGGGTGCTGCGGAGGATTTCTGGGTATTTCATGTGCCCAGCGCATTACCGGAGACGAGGGCTGGCGGGCCTCTCTCACAGCCTGCTGTGTGGACAGGGCTGGAGAGGACCAGATGTGCCAGTTTCATCAAGTTGGGGAACTTCCCCATGTGATACAGGGCTATGAGTTGCCACAATTTGGCTGTGTCATCTTTGGGATACGTCTGTGCCACAACAGTCTTCCTGAGGTCCACCCATTCAGACTGAGCAGCTTCTGCACAGAGAAGGGCTGCAGATGTTGTTCACTTTTCAACTTTGTTGCTGTCTTCATCAATGACAGTGAACTTGTGGGATTGATCCTTTCCGTAATGATCAGTCAGTGACTCAATCTCTTGATGTCTTCGTTTCCCCAAGTGTCAAGGTCTGAAGCTGTCAGTACAGTCAGGGGTCTCATTCCCACCACTCCAAAGGCTGCCAGCAAGCCATCATCCAGAAACCTTTTTGTGAAAACGAAAAGTGTTGTTGCCGGAAGCACGCCGTTCGCAACAAGGGGAGTTATTCTAACTCTCTGCTAATGCATGTGTCTGCTTGGTGCTTCCGATACGCGATGTTCGATAATAACTCATAACACCTTTATTTATCCGATATGAAATTAATATGGCCAGAAGCAATAACAACGAAACAGACATTAGAAAGCAAACAAAAAATGGACAAAGGGTGGCTGATTGAGGCGTGAAAACTTAGGACAGCGGGCCGATCAGAACATGACTCTTTCTGACATTTTGGAATTTTAACGGTTAATGGCCGGTTTGCCAATGAAAACGACATCACTGAGAGCATGATGAGGAAAGTCATTAGTCAAAAGGATACATTTGCTATCTGAAGTGAATAAAGAAAGTTAGCAAGCAAAACTTGCCTAGGGATATACCCAATAATAATAACAACCCACTAGTACCTTTTTTTTTCTTTCCTGAATTTTATTTGTCACCTATATGGGTGACATTCAGGCTGCCTTCTCAATGAAAGTAAAAAGTGTTTGATGCTAGCTAATTGTGTCGTAAGTTAGCATAGATTGTATGATTTGGCAGTCAGTTGAGTTCAATATATATACAGAGATGCCAACCCCACCCCCCACCCCTCCCCCCCCAAAAAAATTGTGTAGCATAAATCTCAAATTGTGTAGCATTTGCAAACTTTGTGTAGCGTGTCGCGAAAAACGAACCGATTAGCCACAAAAAATAAAAAATAATGGCTGTACTTTCCATTTCAAACAATTCTTTTATTGCAGATACAAATTAATGTTAAAAAATAGATAAATAAAAATAATAAAACATTATTGCATATAGAAATTAATTGTATAACAATATAGGCTACACATAATATACGTAAAAATTAGTAACACTTTTTAACAATGTTTTCCACTGCACAGTAATAGGCCTACAAAGCTGATTGTCCAAGCAACACAAAACAAGACAGAACTGCTTTAAACGCGTGCGGCCTTCTAGTACTTCCCAGCAATAGGCGCTCGAAATACTATCAAAATCAACTGTAAATAATAATAATAAATAATTTTTTTTGTTTGTTTAAAGCGTAGCATTTGTGGTATTTGCGGAGTCGCGTAGGAAACGATTTTTTGCGTAGCATTTTCTGCAAATGTCATAGCAGTTGGCAGCTCTGTATATACATATATATATAAAGTCTTACATTGAGGGCCTGTTCGTGTTTGCAGATTAACTTAATTTTAGCCCACTCCCCTAGCCCTTCCTCCTTTTCCCTACTCCACCCAGCCTCTCCACACCAACAAAAAAACAAACTTAAATGGTTTTTCAGTTTTTCTGAGAAAGTGTTATTTAGATTCAAAAAGAGTTGCTTCAGGACTGTCAGGTTGACAGTGTTTATGTAAAAATATATTAAAGTTAAAAATGTGAATGTGTCCCTTTAACTGTAATTCTAGAAGTCGTAGTAGCAAGAAAGTGAAGCGCACGTGCGAAACGATCTTAGCGTTGCACCTCGTGCTGTTATTGTTTAGCTAAGGGCTGAATAGCGTGTACAGCTTTATGAAATTTAGTAATAATATAGAAGGGCACAGCAAAGTTTGATTTTGGTTTTAGAATTATCGTAGTGAGTTCTTTTATTTTTCTAGAAAGTTCGGGGTGGAAATATATATATACGTAGGTTAGCGACATTGAGGCAGGGAGACATATTTTTTTATGTGGTTGTGCGACCAACTTGGATTTAGTCTAGCACTGAAGTCAAGGACAGTAGACATCTTAGGTCTGTTGTGACCGGTCTATAGGTGTGTTTATATCTAGGTATAAGCAGACAGTCGAGTGTCCACAAAGTCAAAAGATTCTAACACGGACTGGTAAGTGAATGTTTTATTTTCTTACAGCCGTTGCTTCTTGTCTTGGTGTAAATGAAAGATAGTTTGTTTGTGTTCCTATTTATTTCTCCCGTTTTGTTTTTTATTGCATTTTTGTTAGGTTGATGTTGGGTCAGGGGCAGGTAGCATTTTATATGTCCCCAGGTTATGTGTTGTGAATGTGATGGAATGTTTGAGAATGTATATATATTAGACGTTGTTATATATATATAACATATATATGTATATATATTCCGTGATTAAGAAAACATCATGTTCATTTGTAATAGAGATTATCTTTCCCGGGTTATATATCAGTGGTATATATGAACATTCTTTGGGATAATAATCGGCAGGGGGTAAATAATTGTATATTTGCACTAGGACTTATACTCGTGCCTGATTACAGGATGAGTCTTCGTTCTTCGTTCTTCGTTCTCCGTTCTTCGTTCTTCTTCTACTTCATCAATGACATCTTCATTAACCACATAGTCCATTGGTCATCTGGGCCATCACCACGTTTACCCGGTCGGCTACTGAGCTGGGTGACACCGGGCGTTTTCAGTCAAGACAGAGCGGCATTGGCAGTTACCGGTTTGACTGGGTCTGCGTCTGGAACCGTCTCAACCTTCCGCACCGTCGGTACGACCGGGTGCAGCAGCGGTTGTCAGAGAACCCCGAGGGTGGGCAGGTTGAAGCTTTCCTCGCCGCCTTCTGCGGACCGTGCCTTACCCCCCTCGGGGTGTTCTACCCTGGACCTTCGCCAGCGGTGCCGGCTCAACGGTTTTCTGCCACGTGGTCTACATTATTTATTTAGTCATCCTTCTAACTGGTTTATCAACTGGTTTTTATATTAATACTTTTGAAACAAAGAAAGGCACCTATTAACTATAAATGAACGTTTGACTTTTGTGCCTTGTTAATAACCAAAGCAAATTTTGGAGTTTTTTTTTCCTAATGGTATTTCTTCTGGCCTAAGCAGTTTAAAGTGTGAAATACCATTTGATTTACTTTGTTGTTGTTTTTGTGTCATGTTTAAATAGTGCATTCCAATTCAGTCATTTATCATCTCATTTCATTTCATTTTCCATTTCACCCGATTATATTTCTGTTGATGCTTTGTTTATGTATGGTTGGTGTGATTGTTGTTTTGTGCGTATGAAAGTGTGATTTTGGGAAGTAAAACTTGTTTTTTTTATTTTAAAACTTAACTGACGTGTTTGTTACTTATTTGTGTGTGTGTGCGTGCGACTGTTTAGTTTCGGGTAGGTAGTTAGATAGCTGGGTTGTTCGGGAGGGATCTCTGTCCGACATTAGGTCGTGACATATATTTGGTGACCCCGACGTGATACGATTGCTGACGTGATTACGATTGACGACGACTGACTGACCAACTGACTGCTAGGATAGTGTTAGTAGTATTAGTGGCCTGTGTTTAGCTAGGGTGTGTTGTGAGATTGTGGTGTGTATGCAACTATTTTTCAGTGGGAGGTAGGCGGGCGTCCGGGGCCTTGTGCAAGCGGACTTACACCAGGTTCCACGAGGGAGTTGCGGCTGGGAGAGGACGTTCCTTGCCAGTCCGTGTTCTGTGGCCAAGACGCGGACACTCACTCGCGACGACTGTCTGCACTTCTATTGTAAGTAGTTGGTTAGGTGGAGAAGTAGGGTGGGGTGTTTGTTAGGGTGTTAGGTAGGTTGTTTCAAGAATGGCATTAAGATCTGGGGGAAAGTATCAGCCTGAGTTGAGTAATAGTGATGTTGATGAGAATGTTGACGCGAAAGACTTGGTTGTGGCAGCCACTGGGGAGACTGTGGTCACTGGTATTGTCGGGAAACCCGTGACGGAAACCACTCCACGTGGAGGACGCACCAAACCCCAAACAACACCGATCAGCGCGTTCAAGATGACGGCAAAGGGACGAGGTATGTCACCGTCAAGAGGAGCGTCAGGAGGAACGACATCTTTTGGTAAGGAGTCGGGGGTGGGACGTTACATGTCTATGCTTGTCTCGTCAGGAATGACGATGGGGCCAGACTTGGTTAAGATGGCCGCAGACCTCGCCAGAGCGGATGAGGAGCGTGACGCTCGTCAGGAGGAGCTCAGGCAGCAGGAAGAGTTCCGGAGGGAGGAGCTCAGATTGAGACAGGAGGAGCTCAAGAGGCAGGCGGAACGTGACACTCGACTGGAGGAGTTTCGTCAGGAAGAGCTCAGGGTACGCCGCGAGGAGCTCAAAAAACAAGAGGAACTGCGAATCGAGGAAGTGAGTACTTTAAAGGAAGTACTAAAAGCACAGAGCAGTAAGTTAAATGATAGTGGGTACCGGGTGAAGATTTCGTCTTTTGATGATAAGGATGACATGGACCAGTATCTTCTACATTTTGAGCGGGTTGCGACAATGCATGGCTGGGAAAGAGCTACGTGGACGAGTAGGTTAGTTCCACTTTTGCAGGGTGCAGCTCGGGAGGCATTTTTGCAGTTGACGCCAGAGGATGCCAAGAACTACGATGAAGTGAAGAAGGCCTTACTGTTTCGTTTTCGACGGGACGCCGACTACTTCAGGCGTACGTTCAGGTCGATGAGGAAGGAGCCGGCCGAGAACTTTGCGTCTTTCATCAAGAGGCTCAAGCAGATGTTGTCTCGGTGGTTTTGCCTCGCCAACGTCGACCAGAAGGACCCAAAGCAGGTAGTAGATGCTTTTGTTCTAGAGCAGTTTGTGAACACTCTAAACCCAGAGTTAGCTATCATTGTGCGGGAGCACAAGGCGGCCACCCCAGAGCAGGCTGCGACGGTTGCCGACGATCGCGTCTTAGCCAGACGGTCGGTGAGGGATGATCGGGTCGGATCTAACCAGGATGGCAAACGACAAAAGCGGACGGGAGATTGGTCGCCAGAATCTAGTAAGACGAGTGGGTCGGGCGCTAAGCTCAAAGGTGATGTGAAAACAAAGGAAATTATTTGTTTTCAGTGCAAGCAACCAGGTCATGTCCGGAGAGATTGCAAGCAAGGGAAGACAACCAGGTCAGCAGCGATGCGACCGGAATCGCCGGAGCCAGAGATGCGAGACGTCCCCAGTTTGTGTGACCAATGCAACCAGCTGGAAGTCGTGTCAGAAGCTAAGGTCATCGTGAACGGTGTCCCAGCGGTAGCTTTGCGAGACACAGGAGCTGAGCTGTGCATCGTTTCAGCCAGGTTAGTCTCAGAGGAAGACATTTTGGCGGGGATGAAACAAAGAGTATCGCTTGCAGATCCAACCGTCATGCGTGAGTACCCTGTTGCATCTGTGGTTGTTTCTTCTCCATGGATAAGAGGGAGAATACACATGCTAGTAGCGGACCATCTGTGCCGTGACATTGTAATAGGCAACACTGTTACTTTTACTAGTGGTGAATCTGTCAAGGTGCCAGTTTATGCATCACGAAGTTTGGCTGCAGTCCAAACTAGAGCCCAGGTCAAGAAGGAGAGGGAGACACATCCATTGCCTGTCGACAGGATATCAGGGTTGGACGTTACTCCAGAACAGCTGAGTAAGCTGCAACGGGAAGACCCTACACTTACCAGAGCCCAACGGGCTGCAGACACAGGTGAGCTCGTTGTTAGCCAAGGAAAGCAAAAGGGCAGAGTCAAGTTCATCAGAAAGAAGGGATTGTTGTTGAGGGTAGTCGAGGATGAGGGGAGGACGTATAAACAGATATGTGTCCCAAAGTCTCTTCGACAGGATGTCATGAAGTTGGGCCACGACACTCCCATGAGCGGACATGCTGGAGGAAGACGGACGTTGCATCGGATCTGGACTGATTTCTATTGGCCTCAGATGTCGGGAGACATTCGCCGGTATTGCCAGTCATGCGACGTGTGTCAGCGAGCGTTACCCAAAGGTAGAGTGCCTAAAGCAACATTGGTAAGCATGCCTTTAGTGGATCAGCCGTTTGAGAAGGTAGCGGTTGATATTGTTGGGCCGATCATTCCATGCTCTGACCGTGGATACAGATTTATTTTGGTCATGGTGGACTACGCAACCAGGTACCCAGAGGCTGCTGCTTTAAAAGACATTAGGGCAGAAACCATCGCCGAAGCATTATGGGAGATGTGGACAAGGTTGGGCATCCCAGGTGAAGTGCTCTCTGACCGAGGTTCGCAATTCACTTCAGAGGTAATGCAAGAGGTGTACAGGTTGTTAGCTGTTAAGGGAAACCTCACGACGCCATACCATGCCATGTGCAACGGGCTAGTGGAACGGTTTAATCAAACCTTAAAGTCCATGATCAAGAAGTTGTGTTCAGAAAAGCCAAAAACCTGGGACAGGTATATCCCGGCATTGTTGTTTGCCTACAGAGAGGTACCACAAGCAAGTACAGGTTTTTCTCCTTTTCAGTTGCTGTACGGTCATACACCCAGAGGACCGATGCAGGTACTCAAGGAACTGTGGACTCGAGAGACGCAGGAGCAGGAAGTCAAAACAGCCTTACAACACGTGCTCGATTTGCGTGAAAAAGTTGAAGAAACTTGCAGGATAGCAAAAGAATCCCTTGGAAAGGAAGCTGCACGTCAGAAGCGTCACTTCGACAAGAAGGCAAAGCTCAGGGTTTTTCCAGTGGGATGTAAGGTGCTCATGTTGTCCCCATGCAAAGAGAACAAGATGAAAATGTCTTGGAAGGGACCTTACGTAGTGCAAAGCAGAGTGGGTCCTACAGATTACAAAATACAGGTGGGAGACAAGGTAAAAACTTACCATGTAAATCTGTTGCAGCGTTACCTGGAGCGAAATGGAGTTGTCGCCGCTGTATCTGTTCTGGACGAACAGAATGACTCCGAGGTTCAGGAGAGTTCCGGATCTCTACCTGTATTCCCCTTAGTTGCAGAGGAGTCTTTGGACAACATCAATCTGGATCCGGAAACCCCAGAGATCCATGATGCCGTTCGGGAAGTGGTGGAACAGTTCGCTGATGTTCTCACCGATTTGCCGCTGAGGACCGAGCTGGCTGAATGCGAAATTCGGACGGTGGACGACACTCCAGTGCGCACTCGGCAGTTCCCGATACCTTTTGCACACAAAGACAACATCCGTAAGGAGGTCGAGACCATGCTGAAGCTGGGGGTCGTCGAACCAGCCCAGTCGCCCTACAGTTCACCGGTAGTGTTGGTCAGGAAACGGGATGGCTCTATCCGTTTCTGCGTCGATTTTCGTCGACTCAACAAAAAGGTAATTTTTGATGCTGAACCGTTTCCTGATGTTGAATGCCTTTTTGCCAAGTTAGGGAAGGCCAAGTATTTGACGAAGATTGATCTCTCCAAGGGATACTGGCAGATTCCCGTCAAGCCAGAGGACCGACCTAAAACCGCCTTCACCACGGAATTGGGTCAATTCCAATTTGTAGTCATGCCATTCGGGCTGAAGATGGCAGGTGCCTGTTTTTCCAGGATGATGAGAGCATTGTTGATTCCTCTCAAGTTGGAAGAAGTGGACAACTTCATGGACGATATATTAGTTGCGACCGAGACTAAGGAACGCCATATCGAGATCCTGAGGTTGGTACTGGGTCGTTTGAGAGAGGCAACATTGTCTGCTAGACCATCGAAATGCTATTTTGGTTTCAGGCAGCTTGAGTACTTAGGTCACATGGTGGGAAATGGCAAGATGATTCCGTTGGAGCGGGTCATGGAGAAGATTCGCCAGGTGGAACCACCCACAACGAAAAAACAGGTGAAATCGTTTTTGGGGTTGGTTGGGTTTTACCGTCGTTTCATTCCCCATTTTGCTGAAATTGCTTTGCCACTGACAGATCTCACAAAAGGTGGAACAAAACCGGGGCCAGTGCAGTGGACTGAACGATGCCAGAAAGCCTTTGACGAGTTGAAGGAGAAGCTGTGCAGTCAACCCGTCTGTTGCCTACCAGATTGGACCAAGGAGTTCGTGCTACGAACGGATGCGTCTGACGTCGGGCTGGGAGCAGTACTTCTCCAAGACCAGGGGTTTGGGTTCCAGCCGTTGGCCTGTGCCAGCAAGAAGTTGAACCCGGCAGAAAGGAATTATTCCCCCATTGAGAAGGAATGCTTGGCGGTGGTATTCGGGGTACAGAAGTACAGCCAATTCCTCTTGGGACGTCATTTCCGAGTACAGACGGACCACAGTCCTTTGCAGTGGTTGCATAGGATCAAGCCTCAGAGTCCCAAGTTGATGAGGTGGGCTATGCAGTTGCAGGCATATGACTTCACCGTGGAAGCAATACCAGGCAAGCAAAATGTTGACGCCGATTTTCTGTCCAGAAATGTGTAAAAGACAAAACTGTAAAATGTAAATATCCCTGCTTAAAACCATAATTGTAATTAAACTGGTAGTTTAATCTTGGTGGGGGGGTATGTCAGGTTGACAGTGTTTATGTAAAAATATATTAAAGTTAAAAATGTGAATGTGTCCCTTTAACTGTAATTCTAGAAGTCGTAGTAGCAAGAAAGTGAAGCGCACGTGCGAAACGATCTTAGCGTTGCACCTCGTGCTGTTATTGTTTAGCTAAGGGCTGAATAGCGTGTACAGCTTTATGAAATTTAGTAATAATATAGAAGGGCACAGCAAAGTTTGATTTTGGTTTTAGAATTATCGTAGTGAGTTCTTTTATTTTTCTAGAAAGTTCGGGGTGGAAATATATATATACGTAGGTTAGCGACATTGAGGCAGGGAGACATATTTTTTTATGTGGTTGTGCGACCAACTTGGATTTAGTCTAGCACTGAAGTCAAGGACAGTAGACATCTTAGGTCTGTTGTGACCGGTCTATAGGTGTGTTTATATCTAGGTATAAGCAGACAGTCGAGTGTCCACAAAGTCAAAAGATTCTAACACGGACTGGTAAGTGAATGTTTTATTTTCTTACAGCCGTTGCTTCTTGTCTTGGTGTAAATGAAAGATAGTTTGTTTGTGTTCCTATTTATTTCTCCCGTTTTGTTTTTTATTGCATTTTTGTTAGGTTGATGTTGGGTCAGGGGCAGGTAGCATTTTATATGTCCCCAGGTTATGTGTTGTGAATGTGATGGAATGTTTGAGAATGTATATATATTAGACGTTGTTATATATATATAACATATATATGTATATATATTCCGTGATTAAGAAAACATCATGTTCATTTGTAATAGAGATTATCTTTCCCGGGTTATATATCAGTGGTATATATGAACATTCTTTGGGATAATAATCGGCAGGGGGTAAATAATTGTATATTTGCACTAGGACTTATACTCGTGCCTGATTACAGGATGAGTCTTCGTTCTTCGTTCTTCGTTCTCCGTTCTTCGTTCTTCTTCTACTTCATCAATGACATCTTCATTAACCACATAGTCCATTGGTCATCTGGGCCATCACCACGTTTACCCGGTCGGCTACTGAGCTGGGTGACACCGGGCGTTTTCAGTCAAGACAGAGCGGCATTGGCAGTTACCGGTTTGACTGGGTCTGCGTCTGGAACCGTCTCAACCTTCCGCACCGTCGGTACGACCGGGTGCAGCAGCGGTTGTCAGAGAACCCCGAGGGTGGGCAGGTTGAAGCTTTCCTCGCCGCCTTCTGCGGACCGTGCCTTACCCCCCTCGGGGTGTTCTACCCTGGACCTTCGCCAGCGGTGCCGGCTCAACGGTTTTCTGCCACGTGGTCTACATTATTTATTTAGTCATCCTTCTAACTGGTTTATCAACTGGTTTTTATATTAATACTTTTGAAACAAAGAAAGGCACCTATTAACTATAAATGAACGTTTGACTTTTGTGCCTTGTTAATAACCAAAGCAAATTTTGGAGTTTTTTTTTCCTAATGGTATTTCTTCTGGCCTAAGCAGTTTAAAGTGTGAAATACCATTTGATTTACTTTGTTGTTGTTTTTGTGTCATGTTTAAATAGTGCATTCCAATTCAGTCATTTATCATCTCATTTCATTTCATTTTCCATTTCACCCGATTATATTTCTGTTGATGCTTTGTTTATGTATGGTTGGTGTGATTGTTATTTTGTGCGTATGAAAGTGTGATTTTGGGAAGTAAAACTTGTTTTTTTTATTTTAAAACTTAACTGACGTGTTTGTTACTTATTTGTGTGTGTGTGCGTGCGACTGTTTAGTTTCGGGTAGGTAGTTAGATAGCTGGGTTGTTCGGGAGGGATCTCTGTCCGACATTAGGTCGTGACAAGGACTTCTTGGTTAGTTCTACTGTATGACTTTGATGATTCGTGTTTTGTTTCATTATAATTATTTCCCCTTGTGGTTTTCAGATCTACTGAGGAACGAGAAAAACGACATGTCTAAAAGGGACTACTTGTATTACATTGCTGTTGGTCACACCAGATTAAAAGTAAGCAGATCTAGCATTAACCTTACATGTTATTATAGAGTATGGAGTAAAAATGAAGACTGTATTTTTCACACTAAAGAGATTAGTCAAGGCACAGGCCACCAATATCCAGCAACCACACAATAGTTTACTGAAGTCAGGATTCCAACCCACGTCCCCCAGGTCTGACCACTGAGCTGTCCCTGTTGGCAAGGTGATGCACATATAAGACGCATCTTCCCTCACCCCACTCCACCTCCTCCCCCTCACTTACCTCCTATACTTCCAACCCCTCTCTTCCTCCTTTACTTCCAACCCCTCTCTTACCTCCTTTACTTCCAACCCCTCTCTTACATCCTATACTTCCAACCCCTCTCTTATCTCCTATACTTCCAACCCCTCTCTTACCTCCTATACTTCCAACCCCTCTCTTACCTCCTTTACTTCCAACCCCTCTCTTACCTCCTATACTTCCAACCCCTCTCTTACCTCCTTTACTTCCAACCCCTCTCTTGCCTCCTATACTTCCAACCCCTCTCTTACCTCCTATACTTCCAACCCCTCTCTTACCTCCTATACTTCCAACACACCTCTTACCTCCTATACTTCCAACCCCTCTCTTACCTCCTATACTTCCAACCCCTCTCTTACCTCCTTTACTTCCAACACACCTCTCTTACCTCCTATACTTCCAACACACCTCTTACCTCCTATACTTCCAACCCCTCTCTTACCTCCTATACTTCCAACCCCTCTCTTACCTCCTATACTTCCATACTTCCAACCCCTCTCTTACCTCCTATACTTCCAACCCCTCTCTTACCTCCTATACTTCCAACCCCTCTCTTGCCTCCTATACTTCCAACCCCTCTCTTACCTCCTATACTTCCAACCCATCTCTTACCTCCTATACTTCCAACCCCTCTCTTGCCTCCTATACTTCCAACCCCTCTCTTACCTCCTATACTTCCAACCCCTCTCTTACCTCCTATACTTCCAACCCCTCTCTTACCTCCTATACTTCCAACCCCTCTCTTACCTCCTATACTTCCAACCCCTCTACTTCCAACCCCTCTCTTACCTCCTATACTTCCAACCCCTCTCTTCCTCATTTACTTCCAACCCCTCTCTTACCTCCTATACTTCCAACCCCTCTCTTACCTCCTTTACTTCCAACCCCTCTCTTACCTCCTATACTTCCAACCCCTCTCTTACCTCCTTTACTTCCAACACACCTCTCTTACCTCCTATACTTCCAACACACCTCTTACCTCCTATACTTCCAACCCCTCTCTTACCTCCTATACTTCCAACCCCTCTCTTACCTCCTTTACTTCCAACCCCTCTCTTACCTCCTATACTTCCAACCCCTCTCTTACCTCCTATACTTCCAACCCCTCTCTTGCCTCCTATACTTCCAACCCCTCTCTTACCTCCTATACTTCCAACCCCTCTCTTACCTCCTATACTTCCAACCCCTCTCTTACCTCCTATACTTCGCACACCTCTCTTACCTCCTTTACTTCCAACACACCTCTTACCTCCTATACTTCCAACCCCTCTCTTCCTCCTTTACTTCAAACACACCTCTTACCTCCTATACTTCCAACCCCTCTCTTACCTCCTTTACTTCCAACCCCTCTCTTACCTCCTTTACTTCCAACCCCTCTCTTACCTCCTTTACTTCCAACACACCTCTTACCTCCTTTACTTCCAACACACCTCTTACCTCCTATACTTCCAACCCCTCTCTTATCTCCTATACTTCCAACACACCTCTCTTATCTCCTATACTTCCAACCCCTCTCTTATCTCCTTTACTTCCAACACACCTCTCTTACCTCCTTTACTTCCAACACACCTCTTACCTCCTATACTTCCAACCCCTCTCTTCCTCCTTTACTTCAAACACACCTCTTACCTCCTATACTTCCAACCCCTCTCTTACCTCCTTTACTTCCAACCCCTCTCTTACCTCCTTTACTTCCAACCCCTCTCTTACCTCCTTTACTTCCAACACACCTCTTACCTCCTTTACTTCCAACACACCTCTTACCTCCTATACTTCCAACCCCTCTCTTATCTCCTATACTTCCAACACACCTCTCTTATCTCCTATACTTCCAACCCCTCTCTTATCTCCTTTACTTCCAACACACCTCTCTTACCTCCTATACTTCCAACCCCTCTCTTACCTCCTATACTTCCAACACACCTCTTACCTCCTATACTTCCAACACATCTCTTATCTCCTATACTTCCAACACCTCTCTTACCTCCTATACTTCCAACACCTCTCTTACCTCCTATACTTCCAACACCTCTCTTACCTCCTATACTTCCAACACACCTCTTACCTCCTATACATCCAACCCCTCTCTTACCTCCTATACTTCCAACACACCTCTTACCTCCTATACTCCCAACACACCTCTTACCTCCTATACTCCCAACCCACCACCACAATTTTACCAAAAACTTCCAATTTCAACATCAACTATATCTGTTGCCGACAGTTTCTTGCAACCACTAACCCAAGGAAGACGTGATTTGTTTATGTGTGGAAAAAAAAAGAAACGTAGTACTACTTAGTAATAGAACTATTGTTTACTATTACACAGTAATAGAACTGGTACTATAATAAATAGACCTTTTAATAATAATAATAATAATATAGGATGCTATCACACACTTTTTCTTCAAACGAATTCAAAGTGCAGCGATCTGAACATAATTCGAAATAGAAATCAGTGTTTAGCTTTGAAATGTTAGAGTGACTGCATCCAATAATGAAATGTTAGATTGACAGCATCCAATAAATGTTAGATTGACAGCATCCAATAAATGTTAGATTGACAGCATCCAATAAATGTTAGATTGACAGCATCCAATAATGAAATGTTAGATTGACTGCATCCAATAAATGTTAGATTGACAGCATCCAATAAATGTTAGATTGACAGCATCCAATAAATGTTAGATTGACTGCATCCAATAAATGTTAGATTGACAGCATCCAATAAATGTTAGAGTGACTGCATCCAATAAATGTTAGATTGACAGCATCCAATAATGAAATGTTAGATTGACAGCATCCAATAAATGTTAGATTGACAGCATCCAATAAATGTTAGATTGACAGCATCCAATAAATGTTAGATTGACAGCATCCAATAAATGTTAGATTGACAGCATCCAATAAATGTTAGATTGACAGCATCCAATAAATGTTAGATTGACAGCATCCAATAAATGTTAGATTGACTGCATCCAATAAATGTTAGATTGACTGCATCCAATAAATGTTAGATTGACAGCATCCAATAATGAAATGTTAGATTGACTGCATCCAATAAATGTTAGATTGACAGCATCCAATAATGAAATGTTAGATTGACAGCATCCAATAATGAAATGTTAGATTGACAGCATCCAATAATGAAATGTTAGATTGACAGCATCCAATAATGAAATGTTAGATTGACAGCATCCAATAATGAAATGTTAGATTGACAGCATCCAATAATGAAATGTTAGATTGACAGCATCCAATAATGAAATGTTAAATTGACTGCATCCAATAAATGTTAGATTGACAGCATCCAATAATGAAATGTTAGATTGACTGCATCCAATAAATGTTAGATTGACAGCATCCAATAATGAAATGTTAGATTGACAGCATCCAATAATGAAATGTTAGATTGACAGCATCCAGTAATGAAATGTTAGATTGACAGCATCCAATAATGAAATGTTAGATTGACAGCATCCAATAAATGTTAGATTGACTGCATCCAATAATGAAATGTTAGATTGACATCATCCAATAATGAAATGTTAGATTGACAGCATCCAATAATGAAATGTTAGATTGACAGCATCCAATAATTAAATGTTAGATTGACAGCATCCAATAATGAAATGTTAGATTGACAGCATCCAATAAATGTTAGATTGACAGAATTCAATAATGAAATGTTAGATTGACAGCATCCAATAATGAAATGTTAGATTGACAGCATCCAATAAATGTTAGATTGACAGCATCCAATAATGAAATGTTAGATTGACAGCATCCACTAATGAAATGTTAGATTGACAGCATCCAATAAATGTTAGATTGACAGCATCCAATAAATGTTAGATTGACTGCATCCAATAATGAAATGTTAGATTAACAGCATCCAATAATGAAATGTTAGCTTGACAGCATCCAAAATTGAAATGTTAGATTGACAGCATCCAATAATGAAATGTTAGATTGACAGCATCCAATAATGAAATGTTAGCTTGACAGCATCCAATAATGAAATGTTAGCTTGACAGCATCCAATAATGAAATGTTAGATTGACAGCATCCAATAATGAAATGTTAGATTGACAGCATCCAATAATGAAATGTTAGCTTGACAGCATCCAAAATTGAAATGTTAGATTGGCAGCATCCAATAATGAAATGTTAGCTTGACAGCATCCAAAATTGAAATGTTAGATTGGCAGTATCACACAGCCTGTGCTTGATAGATCTCTGACACTCCAATAGGGGTCAAGGTTGCCTGTTTAGTGACCTATTTTACATAAAACCTCGAAAGGAGAACAACTTGTGTATATTTTACCTGGGACATCCATGAGGCTAACGAGCGTCAGAGATCTACCACAGCTCAGCGCTGACAGAAGTAATGATCAACCGTGGTATTGTGTTCAGGAGTATGAGCGAGCGCTGAAGTACATCGATGCCGTGACCCACATTGAGCCCGGCAACCACCAAGCCAGGCAACTGCAGGTCTACATCAAGAAAAGAATGGAGAAAGGTGAGCACTCGTTTACATTACATTACAAAATTGTTGCTTTAGGTCCAGCGGACTCTTCCGTGCCAAATCAGGACCGGACAACCCCCAATCCGCATAAAAGATCTGCCGAAACAACCCTAGTGGGAAAACTGAATGCCCTCCACCAGCCAGTCACTTTACAATAAAGACATCACACGTAGGGGACGGCTGAGTCTTCACCCCAACTTATCGAACCCCCATTTACAAAAACAAAATAGAATACAAACATCATTATAAATTATCAACAAAACACATACATATAAAATGCCTACATTGCTAAATAATAACATCATAGGAAGCCCTAGTGACCACCTGGCAGAAAGCGTCCAATATTCCCAAGCTGATCCAACAGACCTCATACACAAACAAGGAGTCTTGTCCCGGAAGAGTTTTCAAGAAAAAAGGTAGAAGACTGGTCTAGCGAAGAAGATGATAGTATAGCAGATTGATAGAACAGAGCAGGAATGGGAAAGAGTAAATGAGGAAGACAGCGACAGTGGGAATTTAAAGCACTAAATTTCTAGAAAGTGGGGATACTATTTATACTGAAACCCCCGGCACCCCAACGGGGGATGAGTACTCGTTTGTTCAGCCATTATGTATGGCTTTCTTCTTTTGTTGGGTTGTTATTTTTAGTCGTCATTGCATTGTCAGCATCACCATTATGTTCTGATTTTTATACTTATTATCTTTGGTTTGCATGGCCGAAAACAACTGTTCCAAAGTTGATTTATTTAAATTAAAAAAGTTGGATTTTGTTGTTGTTGTGTATTTAAGTCAGATGAAGTATAAACACAGATCTAGTATGTGCATGCACTGCATTCCTTGGCAGACTTTAAAGACAACGCTGGGTGAGTGCCAGCGATGTGGCCGAGTGGTCCAAGGAGGGACCAACTTGCATTGTCCACAGGCTACAAACGCATGGTGCCTGAAAGGTGTGGGATCCATTCAGCATCTGGGCGTTAGGTTTCTCAGAATATTATTTACTTTCGACTCAGGCAACGTCTCGGGGGTTTTCTCCAGATACTCTGGTTTGCTTCCCCAGCAAAATTTCAAAAACACAACTAAATATTAGGTAGGCTGGGTTTGGGCGTGCCACAAGCTGCGACTACGCCTTCCCCAGAATTTCCTGCTAAAAAGGGATAAATAAAGTGTTAAAAAAATCAATTTATAAAACATCTTTATATATATATATATATATATATACTCTCATATTGCCTGGTTTCTGGCAACACATGCATGTTACGCGACCTTACTTGTGTCAACATGGATAGGAAAGTGTCAACATTCAAATGTTGTCAGAAAACGGGTACACTTTTTTTGCTGTTTTGGATTACATGGGACATAAATCGTGTTTTTTTGACATGTTGTCAAAAACCTGTAATATGACTGCAGTTAGTTCCCTTGCTACACTCTGTCGTGCTTCTGAGGATCCATATACATTTTTGATGAGACAGGCTAAGAGTGAATCAGAATGAGAGCACGCGCTGTGAAGTGACGTCTTGTCTGTGATGTGTGACGTTGCACGAAGACACTTACTCAAAATGGCGGAGCTCAAATCGGTGAGTGGATATGTCTTTTGTAAATACTTATCAACGTTTAATTTGTTTTGAAATAATTTTAATAGTACGTAAAGCTCTGCTCCATAGTCTGCTCTCTTCACTTCTGACTTTTAGGACCCTCCTGGCGCCCTTGTCTCATCTCTGTTGCCGCTTTGTGCGCTCCATATCACCGTCATCGCTACCTCTAGACTCATTTCCTCCTTCTGAAAGTTGTAGCACCTTATAAACGTGCCATTCTACTGCATATTGACTTCTTATAACAACAGCCTCCCTTCAACCAAGTCCCCTATGCGCTAATGTGTCCGGGGACGTTAATCTAACAAACGTGAACGTGAACGTGCAGGAATGCATTATGTACTTATGTAGCCATTCTTGCGTTGTAGTTGCTCTTCAGTTTTGTAAAATATGAAGTCATAGTAAAAATTGACTTGTTGCAATTTGCCATTAATTTTTGGGAAATGCGTATTAAATATTACTATTGTAATGTTACTATGGTAAATATTGCCCCAATTAGAATTCCATAATCGTATAACGCATTGTCTAAAGCAGTGTCGACATCCTGTCTGTACATGTCGATCCTCTTGTCTGCTGTATCAACATAAAGTTTTGCATGGAAAATACATTACAGGCTGTCAACAATTGTCGACCTTGGCATTGTGAGGGTTAAATCAGAAAAGAAATATTACTTTTTTTTTTTTTTAGATCTAAATGTCTAATCTGGCTGGTCATTGAATGCTCAAATTTGAGATTTGTTGACTGGCTGTTGTATCTAATTTCTCTTAATATATTTTTAAATCGTTGAAGTCATTATAGACGTATATCTGGTTGTTTATTTTCTTATGTACTGTGTTTAAACAGCAAGTTCCGAGGATAAAGTAGCAGCCTAGCTGGAAACATCACCGTTAGCCCGCAAAAAAGCAGCGCATCGGTCTGTTTCCACTGCCCCATCTTAAACTGGTAAAGAAGAACGTACATGTCGTCCTAAAGTTATTCCATAATTTTTTAAGTTGCACAACGTTTTTAACATTTTAGTAACTTTTAACATCTTCAGATTTAGTGTACACTCTTTAGTGTTGTCAATTGGACGTGAGTTTGATTATCAGTGAATTATTTTCAGACTTTTACAAACACCTGTTATAATAGTGTACATAATGTTAATGCAATAACACTACAGTAAGTCAAATGAAACATAAGCTGGCTGTTGTACATAGTTCAAAGAGTTCAGCGCATTAACGGAGCAAGAAGCTTCTTCTGCTCTGATCCTCAGTCATGGAATTTCTTATGTTATACAGTATGCTACACTTCCAACATTTAAAAAAAGGCAGTTGAAAAATCTGTTTGTTTTTTCAAAGAGTATTTTATGTAACAGTTTCTGATCAGATAGCAGGCTCATCGATTTGTTTTTCAATTGTTGTAATAATTAATAATAATTTTGACTAGTTAAAAACAGGTAACTTTTCTTCTTTTTTTTGTGGGGGAGGGGGGAGGAGGAGAGGGGAAGGGTGATGTGTTTCCAGTATGTGTGTATGGATTCTTCTGACTGGTTTTAAATTGAAAATATTTGTTTTTCTTGTAACCGGTCTTTGGGTAGGCTCGAAAAAATATTCAGTTATTATTATATTTATTATTATTATTATTATTATTATTATTACTATTATTATTATTATTATTATTATTATTATTATAATTATTATTATTATTATTATTATTATTATTATTATTATTATTATTATATTTTTTAAATTTTATTTATTTATTTATTTTTTTATAATAGTTCTCGTTCTTTGAAAACAGCAAGTCTACCGTACATCTAGATGGGAGGCAAACAGATTTAAATTTTAATGTAAATCACTTGTCAGTCTTGTAAGATTTTTTTTTTCTTTTCTGATGTACTGTGTAAATTGTTTTAACAGCGAGTCCTAAGGAGAAAGTCGCAACAGTGTTGGAAACATCTAAAATAGTATGAGTATGAGTATGAGTATGAGTATGAGGCAGCATCATCATCTCTTTCCCCTAGCTCTGCTCTATCTTCAGTTGGTAAGGAGGTCAAATTTTCTTTAATGTATATGTACTTTAACTGACACTTATACTTTTTTCTCTCCATGTACATGTATTTTCGATTAACTAAAACAAAGGTAACTGCACAGAACTGGAGGTAATGTTTTACTCTTTACAAAAATCAACAATGACATCCGAAAAGGCCGTTGGCCGTGGTTAAACAAAAAGAATATCACAATAGAGCGAGTTTGTTGAATGAAGTTAAGCCGTCCGAGTCTTCTGTATTGTTGGGTCTGCAGTTTGTGTTGACTATTGCCCCCGTTCTGTGCAAGACATCGTGCAACACACCTATATGAACCAATTTCCAAGACATATTAACCTGATCTTTTCTTTGAATAAAAACTGGAACTGACTGCTTTTTGTTACACATGTCTTTGTTTCTCAGATGTTATGTACACATAACTTATTTTATTATATAAATGTGTTAAGTTAAATAGCAATCTTTAACCTCCTGATTTAAACAGAACATTTTGCTTTACAATATTGAATATATATGTTTAAAATAAATAATTGCTGTCCCCTTCTAATTCCCTAGGTTTTAGGATTTGTGTGTGTGTGTGCTAGAATTTGAAACCACAAAACATTGTGAACTTTAAACTAAATTGCCCCTGATCCCTCTGCATAGCATAATGATCAACAAAATGATCTCTTTTATAAAAATATTCTTACCAGTGAGTAGCCTCACTACATTCTCTTTCAATGTTCCTTTTCAAGACTCTACTGCTTACATGTATATTGTCTCAAATTCTGTCGTTTTTCATATTGCCGAGGTTCGTAATCGAATCCTAAAAGGCGGGTGGAGTATTAATGACGCTTTGGGTCAAGTACATGGGTTTTTTGTGTGTGTGCAGTTGAACATGCCAACGCTGGGACTGGGAAAAGAAAATACGTCCTTGACAAGAAGCAATACTGCATCTTCTGCAACAAAGGACAACTGGCTCTCCCAAGACATTTTCTTATGTAACACAGACACAGAATTTACCATCTTGTCTTGATGCCTGCTGTGTGGGTGGGGTTGATTTAGCAAGATTGTCATCTTCAAACACAGAACAATCTGGGGTTTCTCCACTGTCAATTTTGGCAAGCAATCTTCCAACTTTGGTGATCTCAGTGGTACTTTCATGCAGGCGATAGTACTCTTTTTCAATGTTCAGAGAAGTGGCCCATGTGATTTGCTAGCAATTTCTGCTCATTGGGTGACAAATCAAACAGTTGAGTGATTGTAGCTCCATACTTTCTGCATTTCGTCGATATGATCAACCCTGCCTTCTGTAGCCCAATATCTGATGTGACAGCATGGATGGCTTGCCAGCCATCCAGGTAACCGTTCACAGACTTAGATGGAAAGAAAAATGGATTCGATACAGGTATAGCTACATCAGTCATCATTTCAAGAAGAATGTACAGAGATTCTTTCACCTGGGGAGGCAGGGAGTAAGGGGGACTCACATGGATTAGTTAGTTCTTCATTTTAAGCCCTAGTGCTCCCGTTTCTCCTGTGAGGGCGTTTATCGCCTTCCCCCCCCCCCTCCCGCCCCCTCCTTCTTCGACAGTTGATGGTTCGGGTGCATTGCCGCACCCCACAGTCACAGAGACCGCTAGGGATTCGAACCCTTAAGTGACAGGTTCTGCGCCTCCCGATGGCAGTAGAGATCCTGGGCTGCCTTACTCAGGCTCAAAGGCTTGGTGGAGAGACTTGTTCACACCGTGGCTGGGCTTGTCGTTACGGTTCATAGCTTGGCTGTGGGAAATCCGTCTTTTCCCGGTCACACAGCCAGTTCACAGTCCGACTCCAAGGCCCCTGCCTCGAGCCCAAATAGTACGCGGGACGGGATGTCGTAGACCCCCCCCCCCCCCCCCCTCCCCACCCCCCGGCTCTGGCTCCCCTGTGGAAATAGCGGAGCATTCCTTTCCTAAGTTGTCTCCATCTACAACCGGCGTTCGGCTAAAGATGTAGTCTATACATTACGGCTGAGACTCAAGTCCCTTTTACCCCCGTTGGGGTGCCGGGAGTTTCAGTATAAATAGTATCCTCACTTTCTGGAAATTTAGTGCTTTAAATTCCCACTGTCGCTGTCTTTCTCATTTGCTCTTTCTCATTCCTGCTCTGTTCTATCAATCTTCTATACTATCTTCTTCTTCGCTAGACCAGTCATCTACCTATTTTTTGAAAAACTTTCCGGGACAACACGCCTTATTTGTGTATGAGGTCTGTTGGATCAGCTTGGGAATATTGCACGCTTTCTACCAGGTGGTAGATGTTATTATTTAGCAATGTATGCATTTTATATGTATGTGTTTTGTTGATAATTTATAATGATGTTTGTAAACGGGTGTTCGATAAATTAGAGTACAGCCTCAGCGTCCCCTGCGTGGGATGTCTTTATTGTAAAGTGACTGGCTTGTGGAGAGCGTTCTGTTTTACCACTAGGGTTGTTTCAGCAGATCTTTTATGCGGATCAGGGGTTGTCCGGTCCTGATTTGGCTCGGAAGAGTCCGCTGGACCTAAAGCAACAATCAATCAATCAATCAATATGTTTGGCTTATTTGATTTATAACTGTAAAGTTTTGCATTTGTCATTAATTCAAGTATCATCTTCATGTTGTTCATAATTTTTTTTTTTTTATCAATTTTAAAAATTCTGTTTAGCCTTGGTCTTATTTATAGAGGGTTGCTTGCATGATCAATTGCTTGATTGATGATGTAAATCTCATGCAAACTCTGAATAAAATCAAATCATCCCAACCAAGTGCTCGTCTTATTGGACAAAGACTGCGCGATATCACTTTCTACTTTTAATCACTCATATGCACACACCCTGCAACATTTATAATGTATTATTATTTATATAACAAAAAAAAACAATTCTTTTAGTACAAACAAATTGCCATAGCTTTTGGGCTTAAGTAATAACATCTTTGACTTTGACAAATAAATACATGTATTTTTTTTATTTTCTTAATTTTGTTATAATTATTTTGATAATGTGTTCTCTCTCTCTCTCTCTCTCTCTCTCTCTCTCTCTCTCTCTCTCTCTCTCTCTCTCTCTCTCTCTCTCTCTCTCTCTCTCTCTCTCTCTCTCTCCCTCTCCCCCTCACACTAATTGTATGTGAAGTGAAAAATTCCACAGCAAGTCTATCCTATCGTATCCTATCCTATCCGGTAACTCGGAGGTCGTAGGGGCACCACAGATGATCGTTTAACCAGCGTACTCCATCTTTTCCTGTCCTCAGCAACCCTGGTTGTTTCGCTCATTGTCTAACCAGTCCATTCTCGAATGTTGTCCTCCCACCTCTTTTTCGGTCTCCCTCTTCTTCTACGTCCTTGCACTGTGCCTTGCAGGAAGGTCTTTGCAAGACCTGATGATCTGGATGGCCATACCATCGGAGTTTCCGTTTTTTTCACCACTGTGAGCATGTCATCGTGTTGTCCAATGGCATGTGTGATGGTCTGTCGGACTTCGTCGTTGGTGATGTGCTGGGTATAGGAAATGCCCAGAAGTCTTCTGTAGCACCTCATCTCAATGCTTTGTATTCTTCGTTGTAGATCTGCTGTGAGGGTCCATGTTTCGCAAGCATATAGGAAGATGGACATGGGAGCGCAGCAGCCTTACCTTGGAATGTAGACTGATGGTCCTGTCTTTCCACATTGGCATCAACAACCTCGCCAGGGCAGCAGTTGTTTGTGCCATCCTGGAGAGGACTTCCTGTCGGGACCCATAGTCTGATACAATGGCTCCTAAACATTTGAAGCTATGCACTGTGTTGAAGGCACAGTCAGCATTGGGAAAAGAGCAGTCTCCAGCCTTTTTGCGGATGGCATTGATGGATTGGCTGGAGAGGAGCAAGAACTTGAACAGCTGGTACAGAGGCTTGACACCACCTCCAGAGCCTATGGAATAGAAATAAGTGCAGAGAAGACCAACATTAATGATGACCAACAACACCAATGGCATCAACACGGACATCAAAGTCCAAGGCCAATCCCTCAACACAGTGCTTAGCTTAAAATATTTAGGAGACATTGTATCAGACAATGGGTCCCG
The DNA here is from genome assembly GCA_036898135.1 of Oncomelania hupensis. Taxonomy (NCBI): domain Eukaryota; kingdom Metazoa; phylum Mollusca; class Gastropoda; order Littorinimorpha; family Pomatiopsidae; genus Oncomelania; species Oncomelania hupensis. The sequence continues at coordinate 1,975,700 of CM072523.1, read as the reverse complement.
ACAGGAAGTCCTCTACAGTATCGCACAAACAACTGCTGCCCTGGCGAGGTTGAAGCCAATGTGGAAAGACAAGACCATCAGGTTACATTCCAAGGTAAGACTGCTGCGCTCCCTTGTCATCTCCATCTTCCTATATGATTGCGAAACATGGACCCTCACAGCAGATCTACAACGAAGAATACAAAGCATGGGGATGAGGTGCTACAGAAGACTTCTGGGCATTTCCTATACCCAGCACATCACCAACGACGAAGTCCGACAGACCATCACACAAGCCATTGGACAACACGATGACCTGCTCACAGTGGTGAAAAAACGGAAGCTCCGATGGTATGGCCACGTTACCAGATCATCAGGTCTTGCAAAGACCATCCTGCAAGCACAGAGCAAGGAGGTAGAAGAAGAGGGAGACCAAAAAAGAGGTGGGAGGACAACATTCGAGAATGACTGGTTTGACAATGAGCGAAACAATCAGGGTTTCTGAGGGCAGGGAAAGATGGATTACGCTGGTTAAACGTTCATCTGTGGTGCCCCTACGACCTCCGAGTTAGGGGATATGATAGGATAGGTATTAATGTATGTATTATTATTACTGTGATTATTTGAGAAGGGAGGGAGATGTAGCAGATCTTGACTTGGAACTGTATGTGTGTGTTTTATTAGTATTCCATGTGCGTCATGGTGTTTATTTTACGTCATTGTAGGAAGTGTGACGTAGGAAGAAAGAAATCGAAGAAAAATAAAAAAAAAACGAATCAGTTAGCAAGCTGCCGTCTTCACGGTCTTTTACAGTTTGAATGCATATCTTCCACAGTCCCAAGAACATGTTTCATTTTATTTTTAAAAAAAAATATTGTTACGTATTTATAATGACAGTTGTCCATAGATTAATCTTAAATGTATTTGTTCAATCAGCATGCCCGTTATAAAAATATATTTATATATATAGTGAATACGAGTCGCATAACCGTTTTTTGACGACATATGTCACAGACAGGGTGTTGTGGCAACCTGTTTGTTTCTCAAATTTCTCGAGGTGTAATATATATATATTTAATATTGACCCATATTTATAATCACAGATGTGCATTTAACAGTCTGACATCAAATTTGTATGACCAGTAGAAATAGGTGTTGCCAAAAAACGGTGCCAGAACACATGTCGCGGTAAACCATGTATTATGCGCATATATATATATATATATATATATATATATATATATATATATATATATATATATATATATATATATATATATATATATATATATATATATCATATAACTTTAACCCTGACCGGTATATATATATATATATATACCGGTTAGGGTTAAAGTGAAAGTATATATATATACACAACTATACTCCAATCCCCGGTTGCCCAATATTGTGCTTAGTTGTCTGTGCTTCAGACAATGCGTCTAAGGTAGAGAGTATGTGTTGTGGACCGTTTTGAGTTAGATCCTGTATCAGACAGCGCATTTGAGCAGCTCTTGAGCTGGAAAAGCGCTATATAAGAATGAATTATATAAGAACTCTGGTCCAATTATTTTGTGCGAAAGGGAACAGTTTATCTGTTTGTATCTTGTGTCAGTTGATTGATTGATTGATTTATTGTTGCTTTAGGTCCAGCGGACTCTTCCGAGCCAAATCAGGACCGGACAACCCCCGATCCGCATAAAAGATCTGCCGAAACAACCCTAGTGGGAAAATTGAATGCCCTCCACCGGCCAGTCACTTTACAATAAAGACATCCCACGCGGGGGACGGCTGAGGGTTGACCTCAACTACGCGAACACCCCGGTTACAAAAACAAAATAGAATACAACCATCATTATAAATCATCAACAAAACACATACATATAAAATGCCTATAGTGCGAAATAATACAATCATAGGAAGCCCTAGTGACCACCCGGCAGAAAGCGTCCAACACTCCCAAGCTGATCCAACAGACCTCATACACAAACAAGGAGTCTTGTCCAGGAAGAGTTTTCAAGAAAAAAGGTAGGTTATTGATCTAGCGAAGAAGAAGAAAGTATAGCAGAGTGATAGGACAGATCAGGAATGGGAAAGAGCAAATGATGAAGACAGCGACAGTGGGAATTTAAAGCACTAAATTTCCAGAAAGTGGGGATACTATTTATACTGAAACCCCCGGCACTCCAACGGGGGGAACTGTTGCCGCAGTGAATTAGTCAAGCCTACAAAGGCAAGACAGGTTTTCAACTGGGGCTTTCACTGTTCCCTTTATAGGTTAGAACAATCTACAGTGACAAGATTGCTCATGACCCCAAGGGGTATTGTGTCAGTTATCAAAGTCACAGACACTGTGTTGCAGACGGCTTGTATCTTGTGTCAGTTATCAAAGTCACAGACACTGTGTTTGTATCTTGTGTCAGTTATTAAAGTCACAGACACTGTGTTTGTATCTTGTGTCAGTTATCAAAGTCACAGACACTGTGTTTGTATCTTGTGTCAGTTATCAAAGTCACAGACACTGTGTTTGTATCTTGTGTCAGTTATCAAAGTCACAGACACTGTGTTTGTATCTTGTGTCAGTTATCAAAGTCACAGACACTGTGTTTGTATCTTGTGTCAGTTATCAAAGTCACAGACACTGTGTTTGTATCTTGTGTCAGTTATCAAAGTCACAGACACTGTGTTGCAGACGACTTGTATCTTTTGTCAGTTATCAAAGTCACAGACACTGTGTTGCAGACGGCTTGCTGGGAATAGCCATAGTTGGAGGAGCTGCTCTTGCTCTTGGTGGACTGGTGGGACTGGGCGTGGCTGTGCTGAAGAAGAAATGAAGCTGTGTATATTGTTCCCTTGCTGGATTTGAAAAGTACAGATTTCTGGTTGTTCGGTTGTTGTTTTGGGGGATTTTTTTCTTCTCTGTATTTATTTTTGCTGATCAAGCCGTTTCAGTTTATTTGTTGCTGTTTTTTTGTGGCTATTTGATTAACAGTAAATTCTGGGCAGTAGAGGAGTTCTTCAAACATTAAAAACAAAATTCTTTCATCTGCAGTTTGTTTATGCAATGTTTTTTGTTGCGTTGGTATATATTGCTTTTGTTACAAAGCAAAGCGCTTTGCTGGGTTGTACAATAGTTTTTTGTTGATGTTGCATTTTGAAGTTGTTTTCTTAGGTTGCTGTTTATTATTAGGGGGCGCTACTCTGGAGCGACCGGACAGGTTTTGATCACGCTCGTTCATTATTTGTATTTTAACATTTTCAATGTTTTAATTCTTCAGATTTTAACCTGAATGTGAATGTAGTCGTCTGTAAGAGTTCGGTACATGCAGGGAAGTGAACGGCTATGAAGTGTGAGCATTCAGCGCGCGTACTTTTCAGTTTTCTTCTCGCAGCTACTCTAGTGTTTACCGTTGTACCTGTCATGGCTGCCAGCGATACAGTGTGTACAGTACAGGGCCAGCATTGTGTGTCTAAGTACACGAAGAATGATTTGTTGATGGTGGTTGCCAGCCTACCCCCCAGCCCACCACTTGAGTCTTGGGTACCGGTTATTCGTCCCCCAGAACAGCAGCAACAAAGCGATGGAGCGCTGAGTGGCGATGTCAATAACAACAACAGCGGCAGCAGCCGGCATCGTGTGTACTATACGAGGGATGATTTACTAAAGATGAATACCAGCCTACCCCCCAGCCCACCACTGGAGTCCTGGGTACCGGTCAGGTGTCCCACAGAACAGCAACAACGAGAAGGAGCGTCGAGCGGCGATGGCGACAAAAACAGCAGCAGCAGTAGAAGGAAGAGAGGTAAGAGAGGTGGCGTTAGGCTACGGCTTCGAACAATCAAAACAGCCGTCCCTCTTCCTTCAGTTATACTCGCCAACGTTAGGTCATTCGGCAAACACGTCAATAACAATACGTTTGAAGAACTTTATGCCAATGTCAAATATATTGCCGACTACCGCGATGCATGCTTGCTGTGCTTCACAGAGACATGGTGGTGTGCTGACACACAAACTGATGCCATAAAACTTGATGGTTTTGGTTCCCCTTTCAGGATGGACAGAGATAGTGATGTGACTGGGAAAGGGAAGGGTGGTGGGGTGGCTGTGTATGTCAATGAAAGATGGTGTAAGAAGAGCAGTGTGATTGTGCGAGAACAAATGTGTACAGTGGATCTTGAGCTTCTGGCATTGTCACTCAGGCCTACTTATCTGCCTCGCGAGTTTGGTCAACTGTTCTATGTTGTTGTCTATGTGCACCCCAATGCAAACATAACGCGTGCCGCTGCTGCTGTTGCAGAGTGTGTTGACAGGCTACGTGCTGTATCACGTGACGCGCCTGTGTTTGTTTTGGGAGATGAAAACACCTGTAATCTAAACACTACATTGCCTGATTTTCACCAATATGTGACCTGTAAAACTAGAAGAGACAATACTTTGGATAAATGCTATGGTACCATCCCAAGTGCTTACAGATCTGTCTTGAAGGCTCCCATAGGAACATCAGATCACAATGCAGTATTATTGTTACCCACCTATGTTCAAAAGTTGAGGAGAGAGAGGGTGGAGACTAAGCTGATTAAGGTGTGGGATTCTGATGCTGTGGAGCAGCTGAGGGGTTGTTTTGACTGCACAGACTGGAAGGTATTGACAGAGGAAGTCACCGATGTAAGTCATGCCACTGATGTTGTCACAAGTTATCTGTTGTTTTGTGAAGACATGATCATGCCAAAGAAAAAGATTAAAATTTATCCAAATAACAAGCCTTGGATCACTAAGAAGCTAAAGGCTAAGATTGTACAAAAAAACAAGCTGTTTGCTGAAAACAAAAAGTCTGAGGGGAAAGTATTACAGAAAGAAATAAACAAATTGATTAAAGAAGAGAAGTTGAGATACAGAGACAAAGTGGAGGGGAGGTTTGTTTCAGGGTCTGTCAGGGATGCATGGAGGGGACTGAGGGAGCTGGCGGGGAGGGGGGATGTCAGGGAGAGGGATGATGGAATGAATGAGGAGGAGAGGGTGGATTTTGCTGAGAGACTGAATACATTCTACTGCCGTTTTGATACGCAGGACTTTTCACAGGAAAGGAATAAGATATGTGATACTCTGAAAGATAATCTAGATAGTGATATGATTCCAAAAATTGAGCAGGAGACAGTAGAGAAGGTTCTTAGCAGGGTCAACCATAACAAAGCCTCAGGACCTGATGGTGTTAGTGGCAGGTTGATCAAGGCATGTAGTAAGGAGCTTGCTCCTGTATTCTGTGATATTTTTAATGCTTCAATAGAAACACACAATGTGCCTCAGTCTTGGAAGGCGGCCACTATCTGTCCGGTTCCGAAGAAATCCAACCCCTCCGGCCTGAACGACTATAGACCAATAGCACTAACCTCAGTACTAATTAAATGTTTTGAACGAATATTGCTGGGCATGCTGAAACAGCAGGCGAAGCCTGCGCTTGACCCTCTTCAATTCGCGTATCGGCAGAACAGAGGTGTCGAAGACGCAGTTATCTCCCTGCTTCATTTTGCTCACTCTCATTTGGAATTCGGTGGTGCCTATGTTAGGATCCTCTTCGCAGATTTCTCTTCAGCGTTCAACACTGTTCAAACCCATCTCCTTGTAAGCAAACTCCAAAATATGAATATCAATCCGTACCTGACCCTCTGGATCTCTGACTTTCTTAGCAACCGTACGCAAGTTGTTCATGTAAGGTCCTACTCTTCTTCTTCTTCTGTCTGTTTCTCATCAACCAAGTCTATCAACACCGGAACACCCCAGGGGACAGTTATCTCACCTTTTATTTTTACTCTTTATACCAATGATTGTAGGAGCTCCAGAGATGATTCGCAGATCATCAAGTTTTCAGACGATGCCGCAGTAGTGGACACTTCCGACTCGGCCATAAGCTTTGAGAGGAGTGTGGTTGACTTCGTCACCTGGTGCGAAGGTAACCATCTGGAGCTCAATGTCGGCAAAACGAAAGAGATGTTGGTGGATTTCAGAAAGAATCGGACAGATGTGGCTGCACTTCACCTCAGAAATCAAACTGTAGAGAGAGTGGAACAATATAAATACCTTGGGACCATGATTGACCACAAGCTTTCTTTCACAGCTAATGCCGAAATGATATTTAAGAAATGCAGGCAGCGTATGTACATGTTGTACCAACTCCGATCTCTTCTGGTTTCGCAGAGCATACTTAAAAATTGTTATCGTGCCTACGTGGAATCAGTTCTTACGTTTTCATTCATTTGCTGGTTTCAATCTCTCAGTGTCAAAAGTAGAAATTCCTTGAACAGTATTACCAATACCTGCAGCAAAATCATTGGTGAAAAGCAGACACCTCTGTGTGAATTGTTTCAGAGAAGGGCCCTATGCAAAGCCATCAGCATCAAGGATGATCCCACCCACCCTCTCTCTTCTTGGTTTAAAATTCTACCTTCTGGGAAACGCCTCATGAGCCTTAAGACCCGCACTGTACGTTACCGATCCAGTTTTCTCCCCTCTGCTGTGGCCTTGATCAACTCAAACCTGACGCGCTGATGGCTCTGCTTGAGGCTCCTTCCTCTTCCTCTTGCTTGTTGTAATCGGCTCTACAGTGTGTAAGTGTGCGTGTGGTTGTGCATGTGTGGTTTGATGAAGCGGAAGGGGGGAGGGAGGATTACTTTATACTATGTTTAATTTTTTATTTGCATTTTTCTTTTTATTTGTTTTATTTTAGTGATCAAGTGCCTGTCATAATTCCTTGTAAGAGGTAATAAAGATTTGTTGAATTGAAAAAATTGAATTGAATTACTCTGTGTCATAGTCACCTGTCCATATTAGGAAGTGAAGAAGAGGATTAGAATATATCTCCCAATATTTTTACATTATTGGTGTTGTGTTGTTGATGGTTTGTTGACGTTACTGTTACCGTTTGCTTCTTGTACGTGTCAGCTGCTACTTGACATTCGCACTTCCTCTTGTTTATCTTGGTTGCTTGTAGCTGGTAGAGTTTGCTGATATGTAAGCGCTTTTTTTGGTTGCACATTTGTTATGTTGGATTGTACGTTACAACCTACATGTATGTAGTCTAGGAGGCTACATCTCTCTCACACATTTACACACAGCGATTTGAGAGAGATTTGGCAATGTAATGGTTTTTTGGCCACCCTCCTCTGCATACACATGCCCCGGAAAAGCTGTTGCTTTCGTTTTCTTTTGTGGTTATGCCGCTTCAAGACACGTTACATCACTTTTTGAGAGAAGTCAATCAAGTCAGGTTATTGGGTTACACGCTTCAGAAGTCTGCTCGATTTGTGTGCTTATTGGGTAGATGATTTGTCATAATGACACTGATTGGTAGGAGCTTAACTAACCTCCCAAGACTTACCTTTGGACCATTTGTATTGTTCTGAACTGCTGGCAGATGCTTTGCCACCTGCAGTGGTACACAGACAGACACTGATGGCTGTGCGATCATAGCGTGTGTGGAATGTATTACGAAAGCACATTTCTGCCAGTTTATTTAGTGTGGCGTAGTGGGAGGCAACTGGTCATGGTTAGTAGGGATTGTCTCCCATGAGGCTGCCAGAGGGAATGCGTTTCCTCGTTATCAGTCTGGCCTTGGGTGGTTTCTGCTATGGGGAGAACGTTGGGGGAGTACTTGAACCCTTGAATTATGCAAGACAAGGCAGTACACCATTCTCCCAGCCTGGGTTTTCATTTTGTGCTGTTGGAAGTGCATGAGGCTAAATTGTCGGCTAACATTTGATGTAGGTTTGTGGCAGTGACCTGCAGAGGGTGCTGTGGTACTAATAGCTGGCAATCTTGTGTGCTCTCAACATGCTTCCCGCTTTACAAGGCATGGACTTTTATGTCTCTCTAATGAGGTGTAACTAAAGGGGTCTGTGGAGGTTGGGCCGTGTTGTCATGGGAATTGGTGGAGAGTGGGGAGTCAGATGCTCCACTGGACTACATTAGTCAGACTTGTAATTTGTGTATTGAAATTGTATTGTATTATTATTGTGCCTTTGATAGTAACCTCAGACTTGCCCTCTGTGTGTTTCAGAGGGCTTGCTTGGCATGGCGATCGTGGGTGGTGCAGCGGTGGTGTTGGGAGGGTTGGTGGGTCTTGGCATCGCGGCGCTGAAAAAATAACGTTCAGGGCACGTTATGAAGCTAGCCAACCCTACCAGTGTCAAAAGTCTTGTTATTCATTATGAATTATGTTATTTCCTTAAAATGTGATAACGCTTCATGCTTCAGATTGCAAATAGCCCAGCAGATTTACCCCTTCCTATTATACTGTGTTGGTGTAAAATATGAAATAAATAAATACAATTTTATTATGAGTGACTTGATTCCTTACTCAACAAAAAAAGAAGTTGCAGCAAAGCAGCCTATCACAACCTTCTCCACCCACCCCCATACAATTTATCTAAAAAAATATTTTTGCAAAACGAGTTCAGCTTGTTGAGCGTCTCAGAGCAAACTGTCCATTTTCTAGAACTGCAAAGAAGGGCTTCTTTTTGAAGATTTGTTCGTTTTTCCTCTAGCACATGTTTAGTTGCGGTTGAGAATGTCCAGAATAGACCTTGGAGAAGAAAAGGAAAGCGAGGTACGGTGGTTAAGGAGGAGGACAAGAAAAAGAGTTAGCTTGCAATTAATTTTATTTTTAACAAGAAATAATTATCCTTTTTTATATTTTAAAAAAAATTGTATTTCGTTGCATTAGGGTAGGATTTTGCTTACAAAATATTTCATTTTATTGTAGAAAACTGTCCAATGTTTGGAGGAAAACAGGTACGGTGTACAAAGAAAATGAATATGGTTTTGTGTAAACATGTGTATGTGCGGGTGTGTAGTTTGTGAATGTGTGATGATAATTATATTTTTAAAGCTACTCATTTTTTTATTTCCTAATGTGCATTTTTCTAAATGATATCCATACGTGATGGATCTTAAGCTCGCAATTAGGAGAGTATTGTTAAGTTTAATTCTTATTTACGGCTTCCACTCTGCAATGTCTTCACATAACCATGGAGAAAGTAGTTGTCTAAGGAAAACAGCAACTAAATTTAATGACTCTACCATGCTGTTTAAAAGATGAATGGAGATAGCGTTCTGCTGGGTGTCTGTTCATTACTTGTAAATGTAAAATATTGTTTGTTTTTTTTAAAGTCTCAATCACGGAAAAAAATTGTTTATTATTTCAAAGCTTGATTATAGTCCACTCAAAGCATCAGGAGACAATAACACGAAAATACTCTTGCAGATTGAAAAAGCTGGTGTGCATTAAGGTACCATCATAAAACAGGAGAAACGAATCATTGATAATGATATTAAAAAATTCCAGGATGTAAATTATTAAGGAAACGGTGCAATGACTGTAAATTTATGTACATTTGTATTCTATGGTTTGTTAGTTTTTCTGCTTTTGTTTCTTGGAACAGCATTTTTGGTTTGTTGTAAGAGTGTGTGTGCAGTTGAATTTATGTCATGAGTCTCTCTCAAGTGATGCTGTGATCATATGGTTTTCTCATTTTGATAATTCAGTTTAGAAGTTTCATTCTTGTGTACATTATCTTGCCTTCATAATCCCACACGTTCCTCCTTTCCTGCACAAGACTGTTATATTGACTGAAATGAAGCATCTCTCTTGCTGCTGTTATTGCCGGAAGTCGGAATTCCACCCTTTTGATGCGAGTCCTGGCACTGTGCCTGCCGGAATGAAACAGATCTGATGCAAGAGTGTAGGAACAAAAATACAACCTGGTAGTAGCCTACTTATAAAAAAAAAAAATTCCAAGATTATGGATTTTGTCTGCGTTTATCAGTTAATGTGTAAAATACTGTTATATGGACTTCTTGTAACAGTATAAGTGTGGATCATGTAAGGTCTCATGCAGGACCAAATGATTTTTGGTTAGTTTTGACTGCCTATTCATTGATTTTGTTGTAAGATTACAGTTTTGACTGAAATAAGGCAATTGATTTGTGTTTATTGGTAAATTGATTTTATGCTCATTGGTCAATGTATTTTTAATGTTCATTGGTAACATTGATATTATGTTCATTGCTAGCACCCACTTGCACTTGTTAATGTTCATCATCAATTTGTCAATAAAGGGTAGAACATTGTGTTGTCTCAAAAGTTAATTTATTATTTGTTACTAGTTACGACAACAGAAAACTAGTATGGTAGGTGTTTATAGATTTGTCTATTACAGTACACGAGTATTATCAGTTATCTGCTTGTAACAGTGCAGTTTCTCTCACACACATATTTTTCTTGATGGCAATCTTTCATAGCTTTTGAGCTGTTAGAATAGGACCTAGGTGCTATGTAGAAACACTTCATTTTACACACTGCATGCTATCATAGCAAACCCAACGCTGCACAAGGGTTTAGCCTGAACATCAAATATTGGTATCCAACAGGCTGTGGCTTGAAAACCCAAAGCAGAGAAACATTATTTGCTTTGAATTGTTTATTTTTTCATGTAAATCGACATATATTTCATGCTTCATTTTTTTTTTTTTTAAATTTTTTTCATATACATAAACACTTTACAAATTTTTAACTGTATTTAAAACAACTTCAAACATTCCTCATTCGTTAGTTTGTGCATATGTTTTTGTACATCATCAAACACTCAAAACGGTGTCCGTTAAGCTGTAATGCAAACAGTCGGGCTTCTCAAGGGAGACAAAAAGTGTGTGCAGCACACTGGCAGTAACTTTTCACAAACGTTTTGTCTCCCTTGTTTTAAACTTACCTGCAGCCACTTTCTAAACATTCAATGTTTCAGGTGTCCAACTCTCAACAAATTTACAAATGCAACCTACCAAACTCTTCTTATTGTATGGCAAGGGCACTCGTGCCTGCTTATGTGATACACAATACAGATCTTTCTTATTCCTGGATGCATTTATACAGAAAACTGTAAACAGCTTATCTATTACATTATTTTATTACCATTATTTCATCACTTTCATACAGCACTTTTCCAGCTCAAGAGCTGCTCAAGGTGCTGGCCGATATAGGATCTAATCCAAGCCGCCCACTTGCAACATTTGGGCGCATAGTCCGACGCCCAGATGACTGGGCACAATCCTGGGGATGGGGAGAAGGGATCTAGTGTATGCTGGGTATTTTTGTGTTGCCAGGACTCGCTCGTCTAGGACATGAGCATCAAGATCTTTAAAGTCAGTGCTATAGAATAAGTGCAAATACAGAATAGACCTCAGTTTATACTCTCATCCGAAGGAGAACAACATTAAACAATCTATACATATACATATGTCAAAAGACTGTTAAAAACAAAAATTGCATACTGTATTTTACAGACGACAAGGCTGTTCACATAATAAATTTATAAGCAGAATCTCCCAAATTGTACACAAAATCCATTTTCATCCATATATAAGGCACTGCACATTATAAGACGCACAATAAAATTACGACGACTATAATGAACCTTGACTTTGTTAGGACAGATTTTAGTTCTCGCCACACATTAGGCGCAACGAATCATAAGACGCGTGGTTCTAATTTTTTTTTTTAAGCATTGCACTGTGGCCCATACAGTATAATGGTATGCTGTCAGTCCCCCCCTCCCCCCCCCCCTTCAATTTCCCTCCTGGTCAATTCCCCCCCCCCCAAGGAAACTTACTCCCTGGTTATTTTTCCCCCGTTATCAACTTCATCCCCATAGTCGCTTCCCCCCATTTGTTTTACTACCCGGTTCTTTTCCCCTGTTATCAATTTCATCATCAAAGTCACTTTCCCCCATTTTTTTTATACCCCAGTTATTCCTCACTCTCATTCCCATCGCAATCAAAATATTGTTGTTAATTGTGTTGACGAGATTTTTTTAGTGATCACTGAAAATGAACATAGCTCAACGTACTCACTATTTCTGTCTCCAATTTCTCATTTCTATTCACATTTTCAAAAGTCATTGCTTCAAAATCGCAATAATATGGCAGAGGTGACACACATAGAAGTTGGTACATTCATGACATCGACAAAAGGCAAGACAATGATTGCGGACAAAAGTAATTACATCTACCACTATCAGAAGCCATTAGCAGGAAACAAACAAAGTTTCAAATGTGAGTTCCACCATGACACAAAATGCAAGGCAGCAGTGCACGTGATGGTAAGTGTTACTTATTGTATTAATAATAATAATACCAGATGCTAATACGCGCTTTACATCGAATGATATCAAACTCAAAGCGCGGCGACCTATACCAACATACACGCTCACGAGGATGAAATTACGACAGGGGGGAATTTTGTGGGGAGGATAAGTCCTGGGGGGAAATAACCCTGGGGATGAAATTGCGACATGGGGAATTTTCTCGGGAGGATAAGTCCTAGGGGGAAATAACCCTGGGGATGAAATTGCGACAGGGGGGAATTTACTCTGGAGGATCTATCCCAGGGAGGAAATGATCTGGGGGGAAATGACCGGGGAGGAAATGACTGGATACCCATTGTATTATATACATTGGATAACCTCACCACACAGCCACCTCTCACATGCACATCCCATACACGAACACACAGTCACACACACGCAAACGCACCTAGCTCACACACACACAATTTAAAAAGTTCACATAAATAAGATTTCATTTTTTTTCTAAAATTGTAAAAGTCAGGGTGGAGAACAACTGAATCAAGAAATCTCTGAAATCCGGCCGGGGCCCAGGGGCCAAGCCCCGGTATTCGCCCCCTGGAAGAAAATGACTTTATGCTATTTTGAAAGTAATTTAGGGCCTCTCCTGAAAGCAAAAAGCACAAAGTAAACATGAATAGAAACAACAACAACCAAAAAAAAAGGAATGTTTTATGCACATGTCTTTCAAAAAAGTTAAGAATCTTGATTTGTAGGCCTAACAAAGTTTGAGGTCCACCACTGTTACACACAAACTCCACATTTCAAATTTTACTGGGCACACGTTTGTCTATTTTTTAGCTGTAAACAGGCAAGAATTTTTATAATTTTAGAGATATTTAGGGGTACGTTAGTAAAAACACTACATCTTAGGTATTAGTGACTAGTGTATAGATTTAAATGAAATAAAATGCAAAATGAACAGAAATAAATCTCTTTTGATTATCTACCTTTTTAAACTTCTCTTGTCATGTCTTGCTTTTGATTACTCCATGTGTATACAATAAAAAGGTTTTTAAAAGTCCAAACAAGCCCCCTCCTCTTCTTCACTTTCATGCCAGTCTGAAAGATCGTATGCATGCACACTACTGACACTAATTGTCTAATGTCAGTACCGATCTCTTCCTCCGACTCCAAGTCCATTTCTCTCACTTTAATGTCTGATAAATGGAAGCCAGTAAACTTTTCTTCATCAGTCGAAGTATCCAAACCATCCATTTTAGACACACACACAAGAAAATTTGAAAACAAAATCGAAAAAACGAACGCATCACAGAGAAAACTTGTGGAAATACAGTCGAATGTTTTCACAACAGAATTTAACCGGAAGTCAATTGCCGGAAGTCTCGCAATCTTGCAAACAACGCGAGAATATAACCACATGGTTGATACGGCCGCTTTTGGACGTTTTGCCTGTTTAGACCTTCGGCCGCTTTTGGCCGCTATGCCCAGTAAAGGGTAGCCCTCAGCTTCTCACACTCTGAACTCAATATTTTTTCCTCGGAAATGCAAATGCCTTCCGCGGAAATCCGCGGATTCGCGGAGAATTCTCCACCCTGAAAAGTGCTTGCATGTGTGAGTGTGCTAATGTGCTTGTTCATTTTATTATTCTCTCCCTCTCTCTCTCTTCTTTTTAGTGGTTGCATAATCCTTTATGCTGCCAGTGGTTTGCCGTTCAGTCAGAACACAATTTTTGCTTTTTGGGGCTCCCATTCTCCATTCTCTGCACAAAGGACGTAAAAACGGGTTAAAAATAAAATATTAAAAATCTTAAATTTCCTATCACTAACTTACCTATAAACATGATCAGTTTGATCAAAGATCAGAGATGGAGATTAAAAAAAAAAAATTAGATTAAGAAAAAGGAAAGAAAAATAAATAACATTATTGTTAGCGTAATAATGTGAAAATGGTGTCAAGGGTGCATGGTACCGTTCCATACACATCACTGAGCTTGGCGACTAATTTGAATGAAACTATGAAACAACAATAATAATACAGTAATAATTCAGGATACTATCACACACGTTATCTTCAATTGAACTCAAAGCACTGTGATGTGAAAAGATCACCATTACAGAACACGGAATAGAAATCAATTGTTATTTTTCTTATTTTTGACTCTTCAGCAAAGATAGGACTAACACCGTTGGCATGCTATGTTGTCTTGAATTGTTCGCTACCGAAATTCAGCACTTTCCTGTAACAATAATGTAGTGACTGAGGAGAACAGAAAAACCATGGAACCCTACCACTGTGTCCAAGGCAGCTGTTTCAGTACTGAGAATTCGCATGGTTTCCAAAATCCTGTTGGCGCAGTGACTCATGGAATCCCGAAGGTCCACCACTGCAGCGTAAGGAAAAGAGTTGTTTAATAACTTTGAAGGTAATTGATTCAATGGCAGATTTTACAGACAGCTTAGAGAAGGGGGGGGGGGGGTTGGGTGAGGGAGGGGAGTCATGCACTGCTAATATCCATGTCAATAAGGCCTATAATGTTATAATGTTAAGTATGATGAGAGTATAAACTGAGGTCTAGTCTGCACATGCACGCATTCCATCACAGCGATTTGACAGATCCTGACGTCCATGTCCTAGAAGGGCGAGTTCTAGCTACATACATACACCTAGCAAGCACTAGGCCATTTCCCCTCAATCCTGGTCATCCAGGTTTGTGCTCAGTTGTCTGGGGAGTGTGCAGCAAGTGAGAGCCTCAGACAGCTTGAGTTAGATCCTGTATTGGCTGGCACCTTCGGCTGAACATGTGCTATTAAAGACCCATAAAATAGGACATAAAATAGGACATAAAATAAAGAGTGCTACCTCCTTCCTGCCTGCCTGTTGCATTAGCTTCATCCAGCTGGTGTAAGACTCTGTCAAATGTCTCCTGTAGGTCTGCAGTCAGCTGGATACGTTGCTTCAATGTGGCGTTGGCCAACTTCACCTTCACATAGATGACTGTACATTGGGACCCTTAGCAATTACACCATCAATCATTTTTAAATAGCGCTTTTCCTGCTTAAAGGTCTGCTCTAGAAGAGAAGAAGGAGAGGGAGAAGAAGAAGAGAGGGAGAAGAAGAAGACAGAAAGAAGAAGAAGAAGACAGAAAGAAGATCGAAGAAGACAGAAGAAGGATCTTTATTGTACAACAAACACAAAGGAAAATGTGTTGGCAGTGTACACCAACGATAGAGACAATACATTGACACAATACAGCCATTATACAATAACACATCAATTTCATTACAAATAAATGTATCAGTACAACTTATGTTAATCTGATGAATAAAAATTGATACAACAACAAAAACTACAAATAAACACAACCTTCTAAATACACCAATCCTGCGTACAACCACCCTCTCAAGCTCTCCATCCAACTAAGAACCAACACCACCCACCCCCTCTCCGCACTCCCAACCCCATCTCAAACACCTCCCCCCCCCCCCTCTTCTCTTCGCACACAACTACATCCCACCTCCCTTTTGAAGCCTGCACATGCAGGTCCTCAGTGGCCAAAGTTCAAAGAGGCATAGACATCTAACTTTTACAATATAAATAATAATAAAAGAATTATATCCAGAGCTTTTACTAAAAATCAAAGAGATCAGTACAATGGAACCTCCGGTATCCGTCTCTCTGGTATACGACTCCCTCCGTTATGTGACCTGAAAACTTCTGACGGATTCACTTCCAATAATAAATGACCTCTGGTAGGCGACAACCTCGTTTATGCGGCCAGCGACCGTGTCTTAAGCCCTATATTCGACCGTCTTAGGGCAATTTAAAACAGATATCAGTTAATTTGTTGTCTGTACCTTTCGTTTTTTTCTCTCATGTTAGTGTACGCCTGCTGTTGTCTGCTATTTCCGGTTCGCAACTAAGGGACATTACTCGCCTACACTGGCTTGTCAAAATGGCGTCGCGCAAGAGGAACGTTTTGAGTTTGGCAGAGAGAATGAAAGTGATTGAAAAGTGAAAATGGGGAGAGTTGTTTGTCTATTGCAAGAAGTTTAGACGTTGGGAAGACCAAATTCAGCTCATCATAAAGGATAAGAAATCTGTGAAACTACGATGGGAGAGTGGAGAAAGTGGCGAAAGGGAAACATCGAAACTGAGAGCTTCTGCACTGACAGACTTGGATGAACGTGTCTGGCAGTGGTTCGACTGTTTTCTATTTTTTAAGTTGTGAATAAAAGACAAAGCTAAAAATGAAATATGTTTTAGTTTCCTTTGTCAGAGAATACATGCTGGTGAGTGTGAAAATTATGACTACATAACCCTCCGAGCCTGACCCCCCCTCCCCACCCCACCCCTTGTTTCCGGTATAAGACCACCTCTATTATAAGACCGTCTTTTCTCAGATTTTGGACGGTCGTATACCGGAGGTTCCACTGTATTATAGATGGCAGAAAAGAAATAAACTTTTTATTTATTTATTTATTTTTTAAATTTAGAATGACTGCATCCAATACCAGTTACCCTTTCTGGAGGAGTAAAAACCACAATATCCAGAGAAAGCCCTCAGTGACTGGATATATTGTTGATATTGTTGTACATTGGTCCAAGAGAGATTACTCTGACTTAGAGTTATAAGCTTTTCATCGGAGTAAAGATGACGAAATCGCACCAGTTTATGTTAGTCTTCATTCTTTTATTGAATCAATGTCATGTACACTGGGACATGACAAATCTCGGCATTAGATACTACAGCGCTCTACCAACTGCTCCTGGGCCAGCTCATCATCGCCAGCGCTTTGATGCCAGTCCCTTGAAGGTCAGCAATGCAACCATCAACAAAAGTAATAGACACTTACCGCCAAAATTTTATTTTTCATGCGCTGAATGTCTGCCTGCATATTCTGGCAGTCCTGTAGAGTGACGGGACTGTCCATCTGAACCCTGTCGTCTGGCAGCACAACGTTCGATGGTATGCAGAAAATATTGGATGCCAAGTACGCCTGTAAATAATAAAAAAAAATAATGATAATAATTTATCAATAAATGTAGCCATGCTGGCTTCAAGAATTTCTGACCATATGATACGTAGGCCTTACTCTGTCTGTTAGGTTTAAACTAGCTGTGTGCAATAACTTGAGTCGTTGAGATACTGTTCAGATCCCTTAAAGCACATAACCGTTAGACGTAGCATAAAAATTCTCTATCAGAATATATAAACTTTTTTTATTTATGTAGCAGCTTTGAAGGAAAGCTCGATGCTTAGAATAGCGCTATGCATATCACGTTGATGAAGACACCAGGCTGTTATAGGCTAAGAGGTTAGTTATTTAGTAATTTTTTATAGGGTCCAGCAGACTGCAAAGAACCGAATCAGGATCGCAACTTGTTTGAAAGAGGGCTCACCCCTGATCCGTTTAAAAGATCTGCTGAAAGAACCCTAATGGCAACACTGAAGGCACTTCACCCGCCGGTCACCTTGCAACAAAGCAGGCATGCCTACCTTCAATTTGAAGTTTCAGTATTAGCTTTTTCAAATTTCAGTATTACTATTACGATTTCCGTATTTACTTTTACTCACTATTGTTTTTGCACTCATCCTTGTTGATATTATGTGAAGAATCATAGATTGATTTGCTGCCACAATGTTCTTTTTCTTCTCCGAAGCCTCGTAATTCTTGATATGCTGTGGGCCTTTCATGTGCCGTTTGATGTCGTTCATACCACCAGCGGAGATGCGAAACTGGTTGGCACAAATCGTACTTTTGAGTCAGTGCTGCCGCGAATACGAGGCAAGATATGTCTGCCCCTTGCGCCATTTCTTTGAAGATTCAGATTCACAATCACTTAGCCATTCGTTTGGACGTCATGTTTTGAACTCTGTCTCAGGAGCACCGATCTTCACTGCGACTGCGCCAAAACTGGTTCGGCACACTTTGGTTCTACCGGAAACTTCGGTTCTACCGGAAACTTCGATGCCAGGTGTCTCTACTGCGACTGCGCATTGCGGCATTAAACTAGGTTCGGCTGTCTTCAGAAAAACGTCACGCGGTGCATTACCACAGGCCAATGAGTTCGATTTTTTTTCCCAATGTTCTTTTTATTTATTTCAGGACCGTAAAACAAGTATCCGTATTTTCCGTAGCGCTTGCCGAGTTTTTGAAATTTCCGGAAAAAATACGGAAATTCTGTACGGGTAGGCATGCCTGATAAAGGCATCCCATGCAGGGGACCTGAAATTTTACTCTAATTTATCGAACCCCAGTTTACAAAAACCAAATCGAATATATAAACATCATTATAAAATATTTAAAAAACACATACATATAAAATGTCTACATTGCTAAATAATAATACAATATAAAGCTCTAGTGACCATTTGGCAGAAAGTGTCCAATATCCCCATGCTGACCCAATAGACCCCATAAACAAATGAGGAGTGTTGGGAGAGTTTTCAAGAAAAAAGATAGGTGACTGGTCTAGCAAAGAAAATAGTAGATTGATATAACAGATTAGGAACGAGAAAGAACAAATGAGAATGACAGAAACAGTGGTAAATTAAAGCACTCAGTTTTCACAAAGTGGGAATACTATTTATACAGAAAACTCCAGTATCCCAACGGGGGTAGAAAGCTAGAGGTAAAGTGACAGAAGTAGTCAGAGAAGGTGGAGGGAACCCTGACCTCCAAGGTGTCGAATGCTTTGTCAATGTGAGTCACCAGATGTTTACGAATGACAAACATATTCTCTGCCACTTCATTCGCCGTCATTACATCTGAAAACTGCAAGGAAACAAAGTTGAAATGTTGGAAATAAATAACATAAAATACCAAACCCTCAAAGTTTTAACATAATTACGTAATATTAACATTAAAAATAACACTTTACAAAGAATGTAAAGAATGTTTAAATACTGCAATTCTCTTTCACCAGGCTCAACGTGCTCTCACACCTCATGCCAACCTGCTTAACATTCAAAACAGTTGTGCTGCCTACAAATTTATTACAATATACAAAACACTGTGTAATATCTCTGTCATACTCTGCAAAATGTACATATGAACAAAGAAAAAGAAAAATAACACGTAATTTGCAAACAGAAATTGAGAAAACATGTGGGGGGGTAGTTGGGGTAAGTGTTGTGGTTGTGGTAATGGGGTTGGTTGGGGTAACACCGTAAGGGGAGCGGTGGGGAGGGAAGTAGGGAGGGGGGAAGTGAGTAAGGGAGTCACACACAATCAATGCGTACAAGCAGTGGTGATGGAAGGTGGAAATCAGGTATAGAGATGAAATGCCCACACGAAACAAACCAGTCTTTAGGTTTGATTTGAAAGGGAGAAGAGTTGAAGCGGTTCTCTAGTCAGCCGGCAGCAAGCTACATAAAGTAAGGATATGTAAATAAAAGTAAACATTGTTAGTTCTAGAGGGTCAAACTAGTAATAAGAGGTACACCTGCTCTCAATGCAATCTGATTCTGAAGTGAGCTGCAGAGCAGCTAAGAAGGAGGACTTCACACACTGTTGTAATATTACAAAAACTGAAAAAGTTCAAAAGTAACTAATACCATTACCTGTTTTTCAAAATACTCTTTTAAAATTTCCAGAGCTTCCATGAAATATTCACTGACGGCATTATAAACTGCACACAGACAAGCAAGCCACCATTGACAATAAACTGAAAATCAAAATGACATCAGAATGTAGAGAAAACAGAAACTAAGCAAAGACAGAAACTGGTTAATTATATAATAATAATAATAATAATACAGGATGCTATGTACGCGCCTTTCCCCAAGGCTGAAAGCGCGGCGATCTATACCAACATACACGCTCACCTGTCTCATTTACCCTCACACACACCAAATACACATACGTCACTCAAACAGGTGGTGTAAAGGCAGGGAGATCGCTATTAGAAGAAGGAAGAAAATCGAATTTTTATTTTCTGAAATTTTTATATTGACTGCATCCTGTACCATTATTGAAGGGAGGGAGGAAACCGGAGTGCCCGGAGAAAACCCTCGGTGACCTCAATAGTCTTGTATCTAAGTCACATACGTTCTTCCCTTGCGGGAATTGAACCCGCGACCTTCGGCATAGGAAACCGACGACTTATCCACTGCGCCACGAGGCCAAATACAAATAAATAACAGTAATACTAATTTAACAAAATACTAATGACAGTAAAATAATAACAACAACAATAATAACAATAATAAATAATACAGACCTGATAGTGATCTAAGAGAGGTTTCCCCTGAAATGGGGCAGGTGTCCGGGGCCACCTAGGCCCCGGTGGGGTTCGGGGCAAAGCCCCAATGGGAGACAAGGGAGGGCGAAGCCCCCCCAGCCAAAAACAAATTTTAGCATTTTTTTAACACATTTCTTTGCATCTAGTAACATTTTGTAGCTATTATACACCTTTCATAAGAATGCCATTCTCCTCCCCACACTTTAAAAAAGACCACTAGGAGACAAGTTGTAGTTGTGGAACTGATTATCACACAACAGACATAATGCACATGTATACACATGTATCAATGAACAAATTTACCTGATACTGGGAGGAACGGCAAAAATATATACACAGAAACAGTCAACGCTGCACCACTATTCCAAAACAAAGTATGGCGCCGAAAACCGGAAGCCAGTAAAGCAACTTTCGTCTTGCGATACAAAACAACAACAAAAACAACAACAAATTTTTAAGTGTCCGCGGATTGTTTTGCATTTCCTTTTTTTTTCTTTCTGTTTTCGTTTTCGCGGATTTCCGCGATTTCGCGGAGAACTATCAGGTCTGTTAAATAATATTAATAAAGAGCATATCATTATAAATATTAAATAGCACACCACTTTTAACAGCTGAACTCTATTTGCCTGAAACACACACACTTGTAGTACAGTTTCACCATGAAATAAATTAAAAACTGAAATAGCAAGGAAGTTCTTACTGCCAGAAACAAAGGATTTGGGTGTAAATCCAAAGAGCTGTGTTATGTAATCCTCTAAGTCTTCCTTTGTTGTTTCTGAGCTGTTGGTGACCACCACATCGTCCACTGGCTGTTGAGTCCATGGTTGGTGTGATGTCATTTTGCTGGATCCTGTGAAAATGGAAAACAAAATCAAAATCAAATTCAAGGTGCTGCTATACATAGTCTGCAGTAGAGAGGGCGAGGAGGAGGTAGGAGGTAAAATTAGGGGGTAGAAGGAGCGAGGAGAGAGGGTGGGTGGTGGGAGAAGCAACTTTTAGTTACAACTGCTCAGAAGAATTTGCAGAAAACTTACTGAGTGAATTACAGAACTTCAGAAGTCAGAAGAGAATATATTAATAATAATAATAATGAATGGTACTTATATCGCGAAAATCTCACATTGTGACTCATTGCGCACCCACTCGCATTCATCCATTGTACATCCTGTCATTACAACACATATGGCATAATATTACAATGAAATAAAAACAACAATAATAATAATTATTATTTGAACGCAAGCTTGAACAAATAAGTTTTCAGTTGCGATTTGAATGTTGCCAAGTCAGGTACGCCTCTCATGTTTGCCGGCAGCGAATTCCAGAGAGTAGGCGCAGCAAAAGAAAATGCACGTTCTCCAAAAGTTTTCATATTTCGGAGTGGCGCTGTCAAAAGACGTTCAGACGAAGAACGTAGTGCCCGAGTTGGTTTATAGGCTACAAGTGCATTGGCTAGGTAGGATGGTAGTGTGCCTTCAAAGAACCGAAAAGCCAAAACGCAGACCTTGAATTGAATGCGAAACTTCACCGGCAGCCAGTGAAGCTTGCATAGTAAGGGAGTGGTGTGATCCCTTTTCTTCCGTTTCAAAATAAGACGTGCTGCGTTGTTTTGTACGCGTTGAAGGCGATTTATTTGTTCAGTTGGAAGACCAACCAGAACAGAATTGCAGAAGTCAAGCCGTGATGTTACAAAAGCATTGACAAGAGCTGCACACGCTGACTCGGTTAAAAACGGTCGAATAGAGGCAATGCGCCTCATCTCGAGAAAAGTAGCATGACAAATAGTACCAATTTGATCTTGCATTGACAAAGTTTGGTCAATTTTGACTCCAAGATAGCGCACAGAGTCTTGGTACGGAATGCTGCTGCCATTTACAACTAGGGAGTCGCTGCCGACCTGCCTGAGACACGAGGCATGATTTCAGTTTTTTCAGTGTTCAATTTAAGCTTATTGCTATCCATCCAGGAAAGAACATCATGGATGCAAGTTTGAATGTCTGACTGCACAGTCTTAAAGTCTGATGGCTGAGAACTCTTGGACAGTTCAGTATGGTCTGCATATTTGTGGAAATTACATTCATGGTCTGTGATGACATCTGAAAGTGGCTGAGAATACAATGTAAATAACACAGGCCCCAACACAGAACCCTGAGGGACACCAAATACAAGTGAGTCGGGTGATGATAAAGCACCATCAACCAGAACTGACTGAAAGCGATCCTGCACATACGACACAAACCAGTCATGAACAACACCACGTAGGCCAAATGATTTGTTAAGTCTTTGAAGCAGTACAGAATGATCCAGCGTGTCGAAAGCCGCGCTGAGGTCAAGAAGCGCCATGAGAGAAACTCGCTTCTGATCTGAACTCATTAGTAGGCCATCCAGAACATTCAGCACGGCTGTCTCCACGCTGTGATCCTTTCTGTATGCACTCTGATACACTTCTAACAGATTGTTTGCTTGCAGATGCTCGATCTTCATTTGGTTTACCCAGCAATCATGAAGATCAGCATCCCATACCCATCCATTACACATGTTCCACAGCAAAATTTGGAGAGAATCTAATAATAATAATAATAATAATAATAATAATAATAATAATAAACCCGTCTACTTGTCTTTCTAATAATACTTGATATATCGGACTAACAGTAACAGCCACGCGCGGCACGGTCTTTGATAACATTACCAACCAAAGAAGAGTGGTAGCACTATAGACTATAGTATAGACAATAGTGTTTGCAAGGCCTGATGCTCGTCACCAGAGCATTGGTAAAAAAAAGATAAAAGTAGTCCCATAGCCTTGTGGCTGTAGTGGAGCGTGATGTTGGAGATCACACTTATCTTTGGCCAGCGTAATGAGGGTGATGCCCATCTCTCTCCCTCGCTGCTTTACCTTCCCCACCCTTAAGAGAGTAGGTACTCGGTCACAGTTGAGTCAACTGTGGGCGTTGCTATTTGTCGCTTCACGTTTTGCGTTCACCCATCCAAGTGCTAACCGCACTGGACGGTGCTTAACTTGCGACACAGTAGCGAGTGCTCCAACCACTGCGCTATCTGACACCCCCAGAGCATTAGGCCTTACAAAAACCATCCTGCAAGGCACGGTGCCAGGAGGCAGAAGCAGCTCCTATGTAGCGACACGATTTAAATGTTATTTACTTATTAGCTCCGGATCCGTACTTGACATGCGTACAAAACCTACCTCTCAAATGCCATAATGATCAACACGATTGATTGTGGGCGTACACGGCAAGACAAGGGAGAAAAAGAGGTGGGAAGACAACATTCGAGAATGGACTAGTTTGACACTAAACGAAGCCATGAGGGTTCCGTTGCTGAGAACAGAGAAAGATATTGAGTACGCTGGTTAACTTAAACGATCATCTGTGGTGTCCCAACGATCTTTGGATTACGGGATGGGATAGGATAGGATATCATCAAGATCAGCCACAGGCTCTAAAGTCTTTTCTTACTTTCCATATCTCTACCTACTGATTGAAGTGATTCTAGTGATATTAAAAGTTACAAAGACGAAACAAGAGACTTCCGAGCATGTGGATCACTTCACAGCACTTCATCTCATGGAAAACCATGGCATATCACCAAACACTGAAACAGTCCAAAGGCAAAGAAAGAGTGTTAGTGCGGTAGGATGCTGCTCTTGATGGTTCAACGAATGATCAGTTGTTGTTTTTTTTAAAGTTAGGTCGCATCTACTATTCCAAAGAACTCGCCTGTCTTGTCACAAAGCCGCGAAGTTTACCTTTATACAATCCCTTCTGAGCAGGATTTCGAAAGTCAAAACAATTGCGCCATTTTCATCACTTTAGCATAATCTCTAAACGTGGAATATACAATGAGTTATTATGAGATTATATGTGAATAATAATTATAATATTTTAATGTATTTAAAAACTTGACTTGTTGACATTGTATGACATTTTAAAAGTTAGTCGATTTAATTTACTTATTCGAAACTAATTATGTATATTGCCTTTATTTACGGAACAAACATGGCCACAGAACCTCAAGGTTGTATGCTTGAAACTTTGATCACTCTTATTTTAGGGAGAAAATAACAATTTTCCGTCGGACTAACGTAGTTCTTTTGTAAGATCATCATCACTATTGAGTATTTTGTGCATGTATGTGACCGACTTTGATAAATTATATTTAATCCAAGGAAGAAGTACATGCCGGCGGCAGGAAGTCGTCTGCTACAAGGAACGCCAAACGGCCTTGAGACTTGAAGTTGACAATGTCACTATGACATTTATTTTCGTTTTTTATTATGTTCTTCTTTGACGTTTTAATTTATTTAATATATTTTTATGCAGAAATATTGAACAATTTGATTATTTTCCATCTCCATTCGGGACACTTATACTATCTTCTTCTTCGCTAGACCAGTCACCTACCTTTTTTCTTGAAAACTCTTCCAGGACAAGACTCCTTGTTTGTGTATGAGGTCTGTTGGATCAGCTTGGGAATATTGGATGCTTTCTGCCAGGTGGTCACTAGGGCTTCCTATGATGTTATTATTTAGCAATGTAGGCATTTTATATGTATATGTTTTGTTGATAATTTATAATGATGTTTGTATTCTATTTTGTTTTTGTAAACAGGGGTTCGATAAATTAGAGTGCAGCCTCAGCTTCCTCTGCGTGGGATGTCTTTATTGTAAAGTGACTGGCTGGTGGAGGGCATTCAGTTTTCCCACTAGGGTTGTTTCAGCAGTTCTTTTATGCGGATTGGGGGTTGTCCGGTCCTGATTTGGCTCGGAAGAGTCCGCTGGACCTAAAGCAACAATTATGTAATGTAATGTTATTATAGGCTAGCACTTTGACAGCCTTTTGCCCTCGAGTCAAGTTGATG
Organism: Oncomelania hupensis; assembly: GCA_036898135.1. Lineage (NCBI taxonomy): Eukaryota > Metazoa > Mollusca > Gastropoda > Littorinimorpha > Pomatiopsidae > Oncomelania > Oncomelania hupensis. The sequence continues at coordinate 1,950,461 of CM072523.1, read as the reverse complement.
TGCAGATGATAAGATCACATTGGTATTGTCTTACAGTTTATGCCTCAAATGCTAAATTATTGGGGGACTAGTGGTTTTTGTACCCTGGCAAGCCAGGGTACACAGGTTGCTGTTTAAAATGTAAACAGAGAGACAACTGTTGTCTGCGAGTTTCATTTGGACGATGATACCTCCCCATATCCCCCTTGATACCTCACCATACCCCCCCCCCCCTCTGATATCTCCCCGTCCCCCCCATGATGCCTCATCATACCCCCTTGATACCTCCCCGAACCCACTTGATACCTCCCCATAACCCCTTGATACCTTTCGTACCCCCTTGTAACCTACCTGTACCCTCCTTGATACTTCCTTCCCCGTTGATCGTTTCGCAGGTATGGATGAAAGGAATCGACCATCACCATACCCCCTTATATATACCTGTATCCCCGTTATGCCTACCCATGCCCCTTTAAACCTACCCGTAGCCCCCTTTTACCTACACGTACCACCTCATCCCGATCCTTGATAATAATAATAATAATAATAACAATAATAATAATAATAATAATAATAATAATAATAATAATAATATTGAATAATACAAATAGAAATCATAAAAAACGCCAAGGTTTTAAAATAAAATTTGATATAAGATATTATAATTATAATAATAATAATTATTATTATTAGTTTATAAATAATAATAATAAAAATAATAATAATAATAATAATAATAATAATAATAATAACGTACCACCCCATCCCGATCCTTGGTAATAATAATAATAATAATAATAATAATAATAATAATAATAAATATAGAATAATACAAATAGAAATCATAAACACCAAGGTTTTAAAAGAAAATTTGATATAAGATATAATATTATAAATAATAATAATAGTAATAATAATAATAATAATAATAATAATAATAATAAAGGTAAAAAGCCTAAATTAAAAAGAAAAATATCCATATTGTAGTGGGAAAAAAAACATTAAAAAAAAATAGGGCTTGCGACGGATTCGAACTTGGGTCGCCCTAAAGGTTAGGCGAAGGTGTTACCAACTGAGCTATAAATGCTTCGTACGAAAACAATAAATTTTTTGGTCTATATGGGAAAACATGCTGAAACCTCAATTTGATTTTTAATGGAAGCGCGCGGAATGAGGCTATTGCAGTTTGTGGACATTTTGTTTATTTATTTATCTCAGAAACGGTTAAACGTTCGGTAAGGAAATGTCGGCTATAACGATTTCGCTGGTTTTGAGCACACAACAGGCCGATTCCCAGCGGCCAGCACCTGCCCAGATCAGCGTCCATAGCGGACAAACTTTATAGTAGTGGCGAAGAAGGACTTCCGGCTAAGCAATTTATATATATAGAAGAAAGGAGGGAGAAGTGGGCTCCTCAAAACTCAGTGGAGATTATTATTATTATTATTATTATTATTATTATTATATCCTATCCTATCCCATAACACTGAGGTCGTAGGGGCACCACAGATGATCATTTAACCAGCGTACTCCATCTTTCCCTGTCCTCAGCAAGTTCCCTGATTATTAAATATTTGCCTTTTCCTCCTCACTGACTGCCATACCTCCATCCTCTTTCCTCAAAGAGCTGATGCCAGAAGACACTTTCGTCTTGGATTGAATGTATTTCCAAAAAACCTTTGGGTTTTCTTTACATGTACTAGCAATTTTAAATTCATGATTCATTTTTGCCTTTTTCACCTCTCTTGTGCATTTATTTCTTGCTTTTATATACCGTTGATAATCGACACCATCTTGAGTTTCTAAATATTTTTTGTATAAAGTATGCTTTTTCTTTACCTTTTTTAAACACGATTTCTTAAACCATGCAGGCACTAAAGTAGATTTTGACTGTCCTCTTGACCTTGGTACATGTTTTTCCATTGCTAATAAAATGTTATTTTTTATATATAACCAACTTTCTTCCACATTTTGTTCTTTTATTTTATTCTAATCAACTGCTCTTAAAGTTTGCCTTAAATCATTATACTTATAGTTTCCTTCCTTATAATTAAAATGTTCATTATTTTTCCTTTTCTGTACTATTTTCAAACACATTTAAATTAAATACAAGCACATCATGATCACTTTTTCCCAGTGGACATAAATGTTCAATATCGGAAATAACTTCTGCATCATTTACTAAAACCAGGTCTAAAAGACTTGGTTTCTGCCCTTCTCTCCTCCGTGTTGGTTTACTCACCATTTGAAACAAATACGCATCCCTAATACATTCAACAAACTGCTGCTCTCTAGTGCTGGCAACCCCATTTTCCCAGTCAATTGTGGGAAAATTGAAGTCTCCCATAATGCATATGGTCAAAGTGTTTGATTTGATCAGATACTAATAGATCCATTAATTTACCAATATTTTCCTCAGATGAGTTTGGATGTCTGTACACACATCCCAACAGCACGCTGTGACCATTTTTATTTTTAAAATGGCACCAAGTGCTTTCATCAACGTTAGCCTTATTTAGTTCTTCACATGCCTGAGGATACAGGTCTTCTCTAATAATTACAACACCCAGTTTTGGATTTTCATTCATGAAGCACTCAAATCCTGGTATATTATATTCTGCTTCACAAACTCCTGATTGATTTTTAGCAATTATTTCAGTGAGAGCAATAACACTAACATTCCTTTTCTCTATAAGCTGTATTAATTCAATTTTCTTGTTTAAAAAACTGTCAAGATTTGAATACAGAACAGTGCAGTTTTGAACACCTTTGAGCTTCATACTACAATTAAAATCCTTACAATCTATGCAGTCTTTGTGTTGTGTAAAACTATGTACAGTGTGACTGTCAGGTCAATGTTCTGTATTTGCATCCCCCCCCCCCCCTTCTCTTCTTTTCCCCTTCCACGCCCTATGTCTTTGTCCTGCAGCTGATTCCTCTTCACTATCCTTCCATTTCTAATAATCCAGTCATGTTCCCCTGTGTCTTTTTTTTTCTGTTCAAGCTGTTCTTTCAGTTCTCTATGTTTTTGTCTTTGTTTTGGAGTGAAGTCTTGATTAAAGAAAACCCTCTTGTTATGTTCAACCCCTTTGTTCAGGTTGAAGGAACCTCTCAAAATGCTTGATTTTGCTGCCTCATTTCTTACTCTTAGCGTCCTATAGCGCGGTAATGCGCGCCTCACCCATAATCCTGAAGCGCGGTAAACCGCGACTCGTTAGTGCACCTTTTAGTCAGTAAATCACAGGAAATAGGAACTCTCCTGTGCGTGAGAGAAGGTTTAGTCAACTTCCGGAAAGGTTCCCGTTTGTTTTCCGCTATCATTTTCACAAGTTTGACGTGGTTTTGTGAAATTTTTTAACGATTTTGTTTGAGGTGTGAGTTTGCGAAATTTTCGGCCATGATGGCAGGGGATAGCTCCGACAGTAATAGTGAGTTTTGTAACCTTATTGATGAGCTTATTGCTGAAAGAGCACAAGGACTTGGTGTAGACAACCAGAGTGAGTTTTCTTGTCTGTGTTGACTGACTGTGCACACATTCACATGCAATCCACACTGTCTTGTTGTTTTATTAACATAGTCCGTAAAATACATGTAATTATGAATTAATTACAAGATTCCAACAGGTAAAAATAGTACTAAAGTCAAAATGGTTCTTTGGGTACATAGAATAACCATTTTGTAAACATATCCTAAAATATGAAGTTAATGTGACAATAAATAAATTTTTTGCAATTTTTTCAAATTCATAACCCAATTTATTGCAATAAACTTGAAATCCTTACAGAATATAGGCGCAAATGTACAGAAAACCTTATAGGACGCTAAGAGTTAAAGTTTAACAGATGTGGCCTGCCAGGAACGTTTGAGCGCAGACGGACCACGTCTACAAGCGTCTCCTCCGCGAGACTTGAATCCATCTTCGCTATTATGCTTTTCAGTCTGATCAGATCATCTTTTAACTTATTTTCTTCCCCCTCCTTGTCGCTTTCTGGCAACCCCACCACCATCACGTTGAGCTTTCTTTTCTCCACCTCAGCGCGCTCAGTGCGTCCGCCAACTTTCTCTCAACCGCTTTTTCTATCTTCTCTTCAAGAGAAACGCCTGTGTATCCAGACTCCAACTTTATCAGCCTCTGCTCCATGCTTTCAATCTTTTTGATCAACGCATCGATTTTCACCTCTAGATTACAATTTTTCTGCCCTTTTCCCTCTTCACAAGTTTGACAGAGTCACTGAATGTTCTCGCCGCTATCGACCAGGAAAGAAATCTCAAGTTTATTCAAACTACAGACCTGCCTACTCTCCAGCTTTTGGCGGGAGACTCACGCTTTTGATGATCTGGCTAATCTTAAGTTGTAACAGTGATGAATAAATATTCATTATAAATGTGTACAAAAAACTTGTGTTCTTGCTTTTTGATCCCCTGTCTCCCGCTTTTACTCTGAGGGGGGTAGGCAGGTCTGAAACTAGTGCATTTATAGTGAAACCAGTATTTGCAATCGTAGCACTGCACAACATCGTGCTCTGGAATCTGATCTTTGCACTTTGGGCAAATAAACAATGAAGTAAACTTAGGACTCCACACCGTATTTTCATATTCCAGTATAGGACAAACAAGGACCTTGAAGAGCAGAGGGACCATTATTGCTTTGCTTTTAAATTTAATTGATCTTATTAACAGTGCTGATATTCTGTTGGCCCTTTTTATAACGCCATTAATGTGATCTTCAAAGGAAAGATCTTTATCAACGACTCCCAAGCCCCTCTCACACGGAGTACTTTCCAATAAATTGACAGTTATAACGTTATGCCATCCTTTTTTTCTTACCAAGGTGAATTACCTTACATTTGGTACTGTTAAAACGCAAAATTCACTTATCAGTCCTTTGGACCAGGTTGTCTAAACGCTTTTAGAGAATCTGTTTCTTCTCCTCATTCCCCATGGAACTGTAGGCTTTAGAGTCATCAGCAAAGGTATAGGTCACACTGTCAACCCCCTTATTAATGTAGTGTTGCATGTAAATACTAATTTTAGTTTAAATATAGACCATGTGTTTGATGTTTTGCACAGAACATCTGAAGCTTTGTTGCCTTGGCTCTTTATGTGGGAGCGGGGAATCTAAAAAAATGGAGAGCGACGCTAAACTTGCCAATAAAGAGAGCTTAGACAAAGTGGATTACCGTAACTATAAAGATATGCGCAGAGGTAGGCTAGAAATACCAGTCACGTTGGACCAAACAGTTGGCTGCCGTTCATTTGCATGTGCATGCCTACATCTAGCGTAACAATGAACTAAAATTAACATTGTAATTTGTATTGAGCAAATGTTTCTATTTTATATGATAGAATGTATTTGTGTAGGAAGTTTAAAGACTGGTCCACTTTCACCTTCTTTATTATGTAAGGCTGTTGATGTACGATGACTCCAATCCATTTAGACCTTGTTGTTTCATTGGCTGTCATCCAGAAGCTTGATGATAATGATTATGATGATGCCCACTGCACTTGTTGCACACCTGTCTCCATTTATCCAGCTTGAACAGTGTTGTGCAGTTAGTGGTTTTGCATGCAGCTGCTGAGAATGTATTTTGGTTTATGTTGATGTAATTGGAGGGAAAAACATGGATATTATTTCAATGAATTACATTATTTTTATGATTGATTGTTTTGTGTTTGACTTTGAACAGCCTTTGAACCGCGCCTGCTCATTTTTCAATGAATGACAATATTTGTATGGCTGTGTGTTGGAACAGTGTTTGAACTGCGGTGCGGGGTGCAGGAGTATGACTGGGGGAAGGTGGGCAATGACAGCATGGTGGCCAGCCTCAAGGCCAGTGCTGACCCAACCTTCGTCCTGGACCCCATGAGAAAATATGCCGAAGTGAGTTCACCTGTCGATGTTTTGTACCTGTCCAGTAAGCTAATAGACTTTAAACAATCCATTACTTGAAGTCAAATCTGACCTGGTAGGCCAAAGCAGCCAGACCTTGTGGAAGATTGAATGTAGTACAACGGAGAGATCAAACTTTTCCATACTGAGATGAGACTCAAGTTAAGTTACTTATTTCCTATCCTATCCTATCCTATCCTATCCACTAGGGTTACACCTATTGAACATTTTGTATGTACACATTGTTTGACCATGCAGGCAGATGTTTTTCATTATGTCAGTTGCAAAGGTAATAATTGTCCTCCATCTCTGCTTTGACATTTGAGGGATGCAAATCAAATCCAAGTGTTAACACAACACATATTCACTGATTCCCATTGATTTGTTGTTTTTTTTAATTTATTGTAATTGTTATTATAATAATTTCTTGTAACTATTTATAATCGTTAACAACAGTTTTTCTAACCAAGCAATCGCTCCAATATGCAGAACATAAAAAAGGAAATGTTATCCTGGTTGCTAAGGGTGGTGAAGAGGGGGACATGAGGGTGTAGGTTGGGGTGGTGGTGTTAGTTGAACTGTACCTCAAAGAAGAGCCAATCAATCAGTTTGTTTGAAACAGAAGTCCTCAACAGTGAATGTCTAAAAGTAAAACCACTTATGGTTTTGATTATAAAGTTGATCAGTTGAGTTGTGTTTTGGGGTTGATTGTACTATGATTGTTCTTCTGCTGTAGTTGTGTTGGGGTTGATTGTACTATGATTGTTGTTCTGCTGTAGCTGTGGATGGGGACTCACCCCAACTGTCCGTCCATGGCCAAGATGCCAGACAAAGGTGAAATGCCTCTGCTGGACTGGGTGCGCCTCAACCCTGACAGCCTGGGTCAAAAGGTCAAGGACTATTTCCACGGCAACCTGCCCTTCCTGTTCAAAGTGTTGTCCGTGCGAACGGCACTGTCCATCCAGGCTCACCCCAACAAGGTACTGAGGATTTTGGTTGTGTTTCACAACAAACTCTGGTCATTGACTTGATTATTTATTGGCTATCCATTCAGCTTTATGCAAAGTCGTTATATTCAGGGATTGCATTTGCATATGTTTTCAGAGTATTTCACATTCTTGTAAAGTCCATGCACGCATTTTTGTGTCGCGTTCATAGCAATGTGAGTCTGTGTACTCATACTCCACTTTTTTTTCTTCCGATTTTTGAAAATCTGTCCAAGAATGAGTCCTAAATATTCAAAAAATGACATTTGAAACAACAAAATTTCCGTCTGTCCCCTTCCCACTATCGGTCTGTGCAAAACTTGCAAGTGGATTAAATTTCTGAATCTATTTGATTTTATCACAACTGAACTTGGTGAGATGGTGTATATTCATGAGACCTCGTAAATGATCAGTGAGTGAATGAATGACTTCACTTTGAAGTCAAGGTCACAAGGTCAACAAATGTTAGTCAGAAAATGACAATTTTTTACAAAATTATATTTTTGTTTCCAAGTTATTAATATTAAACTTATGATTCTTTGATGCATGATAAATATCAACGAGACACACTTGCAATACAAAGTTGGTCAACCTCACTCCAATGTCAAGGTCACTGGAGCTGTCCAAATTTGGTTAGTATAGGTACTTTGAAGTGACCTTGATCCTAAACTATGAGAGATATAAAGTCCAAACATGTTGTATTTAGAGATCATAGATTGATATTTCATATCTGTTCCATTTTTGCATTGATCTAGAAGGTCAAGGTCATTTTAGGGCTTGCAAGAACATTTTAAAAAAATAGGTCATTGCTCAGTGGAATGGCTGTATATTTAATCCATAGTATGCAACAAAATTGGATTATTTGAGAGGTCACATGGTGGTCTCATGAAGATCAAGGTCATCCCAAAGTCAAGGTTACAGAAGGTCATTGTGTTTCTTTGTGTGCATAAAACAACTTTTGGTGTAGTCTATTTGATGGTGCATGAGTGTGTTTGGAGCCAGAGATGAAGGTCATCTCAAGATCAAGAGCATAGAAACATCAAAGTCGGTATTATTTTGCATTTTAATGCCATCGTTTCATTTTGTTATTTTGGGATACTAATTTTGATGTTAAATATTGCCGTTTCCATAAGGAGCATGTGAGTCATGTATATGAGGTTTGCACTTCTAGTCCATTGTAATGGTGCGTAAGTCTTACACAAAACTGCACTTCTTACCGTTGAGGCCAGTCCTTTGGCCAAACAGACTTTAACGGCATGCACCTCTGATCTCCAAAAAAATCATTATAAACAAGTAGTCGTTTGGAAATGGATGTCAATAATGGTACAGGACGCAGTCAATATAAAAATTTCAAAAATAAAAAATCGATTTTCTTTCCGTCTTCTAATAGCGATCTCCCTGCCTCTACACCACCTGTTTGAGTGATGGATGTGTGTTTGGTGTGTGTGAGGGTGGATGAGACAGGTGAGCGTGTATGTTGGTATAGGTCGCCGCGCTTTGAGCCTGAATGATTTGGGGTAAGGCGCGTATAGCATCCTGTATTATTATTATTATTATTATTATTATTATTATTATTATTATGTCATCTGCATTCCTGGCTTTTAACTGGGTTTTGTCAAAATTGCATCATTGAAACGAAATATAGGCTGTGAAACAATGTGAAGACACCTCATGTCTATTCTGATGGCATTGTTAGGAGTGAATTGCAGATGCAAACCCTTTTTGGAGGAAACCAGTCCGTATTTAATAATGGATATGTATAGTTTTTGTTCTGTTATTCACAGAATTGTTGATTCTTCACACTTTAGTATGTTTGCCAAGTCCTATGTTGCAATCCATGAACTGTGACTAATGTTCAACAGTGTTTGTCACTAAACAGTGTGCCTATGACATTTTAAGTATGACTTTATGGTACTGTCACTGAGATGGACTATAGGAGTTTTGATATTACAAGTAAGGCTGAAGGTAATTCATCTAACTCTAAAACAGGTTTATCAGACCAAACCACCCTCGTTTTAAATCATATCCGATTCACTGTCAGCACTGCAGGCTCTTTCCACGAGAAAAATCTCCACACACAACTTGTATCTGAAGGTAAAAAGATAGTTTTATGTGGGTACCAAGTCAATATTGCAGTGGACAAAGCTGCAAAAGAAACTCTGCGTCTAGATTTCCCTTCACAGATTTGAGGCTAGTTGAGTGTGGGAGATCTATTAACCATAGGCTGTGTGTAAGTGTGTGCCCTTAGCAGCCTCTGACATTGGGGTCAGCCTTGTGTTCAGGTCAGCTGCCTCTATAAGTTTATTAACATCCCCATAGCGGCAAGAGGTATATGGAAATATATTCATTACTGAGCGAGGCCTACCGTCATTGAAATTTCCTCAATGTAATTATAGGTTACATATATTGCCAATAGGATAGGATATTGCCAAAGCTCTGTAGATGGTGTTCCATGGGTCTTGATGACACCGCTGTGTTTACTCAATGCTGTGCAAGACATAAAATGACCAAAATCTATCCAGTCAAAATGAATGGTAGCCTCTCTAGATGTCTGTCTTGTGTTTTGTTTCTGTAACTCTTCAGAAGTCCTATCGTATCCTATCCTATACCGTAACTCGGAGGTCGTAGGGGCACCACAGATGATCGTTTAACCAGCGTACTTCATCTTTCCCTGTCCTCAGCAGCCCTGATTGTCCTTTGGAAGTCATGAAAACAAATATCTACCAAACACAGTCTTACTCACTAAATACACTGACAATAACAGCTGATTGGTTTAGGTGTGGGAATTCAATAAAAACAATGGATTTTGAAATTACATGCAAGACATTATAGTACACTGTTTTTAGTTTGAGTTGTTGCAGAATAGCTGGCTTGATTGATTCATTGAATGATTGACTAAATGGTTGGATTGCTGCAGGTGCATGCTGAACAACTGCACCGGGAGCAGCCTGACTTGTACAAGGATCCGAACCACAAACCCGAAATGGCCATTGCACTGACCCCTTTCCTGGGCCTCTGTGGCTTTAGGCCTATCAAGGAGGTGGCGGAATTTTTCAAAAGTAAGTCTTCAGTCGGTCCTAGCCTTTTGGAAGAGATTTTCTTTGTCACTGTTGACTGAGAAACGCTCTCCCTTTCCTGCACCTTGTTCCTGGGCAATGGATTTGGCTTTACATTCTCTGGTCATTATCCTTTGTCTGTCTGTGATGTTGGGGTGCTCGATGTTTGATGGCCAGTAGCGCACTTGCCTATGCCAAAGGTCAAATCCCGCAGGGTCTAACTTCCGTGACTTCAGTGATGTTGCTAGAAATTTTCAGCATAGGCCTTTTGGCCGATTCAGTCACAAACCTTAGGACATTTTGAAAATCTTTTGGCCATCATTTTGACTTCTTTCTAACACCAAACAAGAGGCCACTGATAAGATTTGGTTTCTTTTTCGGCGGCATTTCGAAAACGAAAAGTTTTATTGCCGTAAGAACGCCGGCCATTTGCAACAAGGGACGTTACTCTAATTCTCTCTGCTGATGCATGTGTTGTCTGCTTGGCGCTTCCGATAATTGATGTTCAACAATAACTCATAACACCTTTATTTATTTATCTGATAGAAAATTAATATGGCCAGAAGCAATAACATTGAAACAGACATGAGACAAGCAAACAATAAACTGACAAAGGGTGGCCGATTGAGGCGTAAAACCTTAGGACAGTGGGCCGATCAGAACATGACTCTTTCGGACATTTTGGAATTTAATCGGTGAATGGCTGATTTGCCGATGAAAACGACATCACTGGACTTTAGTGTGAGACTTTGCAGGAATTCTAGTTTCTTGCCTCCCTTCAATAATGGTATAAGACCGGACTCTCAAAAAAAAAAAAGGTTGACTTTCTGTCTTGTAATATAGCAATCTCCCTGCCTTTACACCACATGTTTGAGATCTGAATGTGTGTTTGTTGTGAGCAGCATGTGAGCGTGTAAGGTGGTTACAGATCGCCGCTCTTTGAGCCTGGTTAGTGAGGTGGACAAAATGCACCTATATAGCGTCCAGTGGCATTATTATTGTTTATTATATTAACATTATTATAAATAGTCATTGTTATGGTTGCAGACATAGAGGAGCTGCGCAATGCAGTAGGGTCCAACAACGCCATCAAGCTGATGACAGCCAGTCGCAGCATGACCATGCCTCTGCACCGTGAAGCCATGAAGAACTGCTTCTCTGGTCTGTTTGAGAACCAGCGTGAGACCGTCATCTCTGAACTCAAGTCTCTAGTGCAGAGGATCCATGACATGAGTGAGTCACAGTCATAATCATAATGTCATGTTAACGTTGTTGAACAACTCAACAGATGTCATGTTACACTGCTGACTTACATTGATGTTAATTTACAGTAAAATTAAACTCAATGTCATTTTACTCCACAAAAATAACTCACAATGATGTCATGTTGCACCATTAATCAACTCATAAAGATGTTGCTTTTACACCATGAATGAACTCTTTGTGTGTGCAAACACTAAAACTGAACATCTTTTCATGCACGACGTGTGGTCATAATTTTGATGACAATGTCCTCTTTTTACAGAGGAGAGGGGGGACGACTTGACACCAGTGAAAGGGGACATAATCCTGAAACTGCATCGCGAGTTCCCTGGTGACCCAGGGGCATTCTGTGTGTACTTTCTGAACGTGGTGGAGCTTCAGCCAGGAGAGGCCATGTTCCTAGAGGCCAACCTTCCCCATGCCTACCTGTCAGGAGGTCAGTCACCACTCTTTCTGCCGTTGTCAATCATTTAGGATGAGGAGGATGTTGACATTGATGATGATGATAATGAGATGATGATTGCAGTCTTAAAGGTGCAGATACCCATTATGTTTTTAAGAGCATTGCACTCCCATGTGGTGTTTGATAAGAAGTAGAGTGTTATTTTAAAATAAAAATCATTTTGTATAGTAGACTTAGCAGCCGATATGGTGGAAGGTGCCCATGAACAGTTTGATGTGAAAATTGGAGTATGCCTGCATTGTTGACTTTCTCTCACACGTTGCTATCCTCTATATGGCTGCAGATTGCATGGAGTGCATGGCGTGTTCAGACAACGTGGTTCGTGCTGGCCTGACACCAAAGTACATCGACAAGCACACCCTGGTGGAGATGCTGGACTACACCAGTCGCACCGTCAACAAGACCAAGTTCCCCGGCATCTGCCAGACCATCCGCTCAACCCCACCCAGCGAGGGACACTACGACAAGTAGGTTTTGGGCCGTTTTTCTGCTAAAGCGCTTTTGTGGAGAAATGGTATGTTATAAAAAGGACAGTGTTCCGTTTTTGGAGTGTGCCTCTCACCCATGATGTTTAAATAAACATGGAGAATGGTGCTGGCATAAATGTGAAACCAGTGAGTCAGTCTGGGTAGTGTTTCAAATATTTCTATCTGTGGGAGTGAACTGAATGCCCTCTCACTGCTGCATTGTTTGCTAGACCTAACTCACTCCTGGACATGGTATCTTATAAGGAAACTAGGATAACTCAATAGTCCACTGTTTTCTTATAAACTACAACTTCTATGTTGTTGCATTGCGCATTGCCAGTGGCTTTTTGCAAGCCAGACACGCTGGCTTATATTCGTCAAGCTGTAGTAGTTGTGGATAATAGTAGTATTTCAGGCCTCAATCATTCCTTCACTGATGCTGTTTTTTGTAGGGGTGAATCTGACGTGGACCAGGGACAGCCAGAAGTGTTCGTCACTGTCTTCCACCCTAACGTTCCGGACTTTGGGGTCACCAGATATGACGTAAGACCACAGACTGTAAAAACAGCTTTGATAATAATGTAATATCTGACAAGAAAACTTGAGATTTCAGAGCTAAATGACACAGAATGTTTAGCTTGTTGAAGGATATCTTGATTTTTGTGGTCTCTCCATGCTGATGAAAGAGTTGGGTGAATTGTGAAAGCTACATGTATATTACACTAGGTTTGCTGTGGGAAAAAAAAACGATGATATTGCTCTATCAAATTTGGTTGTTGGTTTTAGGGCAGGTAAAGGGGTCCTTTTACATGGAGCTAATGCAGCCTGTTGTAAAAGTATTTATGGCATTTTGCCAAGGAAAACACCTCATGTACTGTTTGTAGTAGGCAATGCTCAAACACGTTTACAATCATGCTTCACAGATATCACTCCCAAGCACGCACACACACAATGTATGACTATGTAAGCAGGTAGTCACCTCGTACTGTACCCCTTGGGGTCATGAGCAATCTTGCCACTGTAGATTGTTCAAACCTATAAAGGGAACAGTGAAAGCCACAGTTGAAAACCTGTCTTTCCTTTATAGGCAAGACGCTTCACTGCGGCAACAGGACCCCCGTTGGAGTGCCGGGGGTTTTCAGTATAAATAGTATCCCCACTTTATGGAAATTTAGTGCTTTAAATTCCCACTGTCGCTGTCTTCCTCATTTACTCTTTCCTATTCTTGCTCTGTCCTTCACTCTGCTATACTATCTTCTTCTTCGCTAGATCAATGACCTACCTTTTTTCTTGAAAACTCTTCCTGGACAAGACTCCTTGTTTGTGTATGAGGTCTGTTGGATCAGCTTGGGAGTGTTGGACGCTTTCTGCCGGGTGGTCACTAGGGCTTCCTATGAATGTACTATTTAGCACTATAGGCATTTTATATGTATGTGTTTGGTTGATGATTTATAATGTTTGTATTCTATTTTGTTTTTGTAACCGGGGTGTTCGCGTAGTTGAGGTCAACCCTCAGCCGTCCCCCGCGTGGGATGTCTTTATTGTAAAGTGACTGGCCGGTGGAGGGCATTCAATTTTCCCACTGGGGTTGTTTCAGCAGATCTTTTATGCGGATCGGGGGTTGTCCGGTCCTGATTTGGCTCGGAAGAGTCCGCTGGACCTAAAGCAACAATAAATCAAAAAAAAACCTCGTACTGTGAATGAGACGATTTCATATTTTTTCCCATTTTAACCTAAGGCTCAGACTGGGTTAAAGGACTTGCTCCGAGCCTGAGACACTTGTGTGCAAACACTAACCTCTGTGGCTGTGTGGTTGTACTTGCAGGTCCCACCGTCACTGGACAGCCTCACCTTCCCTGCTCTTGACAGCGCCAGCATCAGCATCGTCATTCGCGGGGAGGGCATGGCCACTAACCGCACCATCACCAACCCGCTCAGCCTCAAGAAAGGCACCGTCTTCTTCACCGCCGCCCATGAGGAGGTCACTGTCAAGGTCTCAGGGGGTCAGGGCATGTTGGTGTTCAGGGCCTACGCCGGTCGCTCTTAATTACTGAGCGAGGCCTACCATCATTGAAATCTCGTCAATGTAATTATAGGTTACCTAAATTACCAAACCTCTGTAGATGGTGTTCCTTGGGTTTTGATGACACTGCTGGTCTTTCTGCGCTGGACATAAAATGACCAATCTCTCTTGCATCAAAATTAATGCTAGGCTGTGTTACCTAGAACTGTTTAGACACTATTAGAACAGAAAAGATGGTAGCAGCCCTTTGTTTCAACATATTTAGATGGTGTTCCATGTCGGAACTCGCCCGTTAATTGAACTCTTTTTAAGCCGAGTTTAATGATTTTCAAGTTAATGACATTGTATCCTTCATTTGGTTAGAATGTGATTAGTGTTTCTCTTTGACTTATTTTCTTTTCTTTCACGTTTCAAAGAGATGGAGTCAAATTAGATAGACTGAATATTAAAATATTTGCCAGCTGTTTCTCATTCTGATGCTTGAAACACTTGTGTGTGCTAAGCCTATGCTGACGTCTTTTTCCAGTGTGAAGTGTTATGTCATAACGTATTGCCAGCGTCAACATTCTGGTAGATGAAAGCTAAATACATCTATCAAAAATAGCTTGATTGAACTCGCTTTTATTTATCCCTCAGTGTATTTACTTATTTATTATTCATGATGAAGCAGGGTCTGCCTGTGACCAGTTTTGATGCTATCTGATCTTCGCTGTACAAGTTTAATCTGCCCGCAGTTTGTTTTTACAGAAAGAGAATAGCAAGATGGATGATCGTCTTGTCAGTGCCAGTAGATTCCATTCTCAAACTTGCATGACAACTTTACTGTTAACATACAATCTGGTTGTTGTTAGTTATTTTGTTTCAAAAGCCTGTTTTACAGGTGCAGATCTTTTATATATCACAGAGCATTACAAGGAAAATTGTGTGTAGTAAGTAGTACATGTCACATGAACAGATGATGACAAACACCAGTACTCTGGAACACACTATCAGCAATGACCACTGCTGCAAGGTCAACCTGTAAGGACATAATAGGCCAGTTTCCATTACACAAGCGAGCTTTATGCTGGCAGAGTATCAGATATCTATCAACCATGGGCTGTATGTAGCCCTCAGCAGCCTCTGACACTAAGATGGGTGTCAGCGTCACTGTCAGGCTGACTAACGGAATGATAGCAGCAAAAGGTCTGTTAAAAACGCTGATTCAGTTTACAAATGGTTAATATGGACAAGTTGAGCTGATGTTGAAAGTGTGAGCTGATCAAACAATACTTGACACCATTGGTGCAGCTGTTATGGGTGGACATTGATGGATGTCAACTTTATACAAATATGGTTAGAAAAAGTCTTTTGGTTAACAATAGTATGCAAGTGTTTGGACCAAACAGGAAACAATGTTTAAATCCTCTGTTAATAATAATTATAATAAATGCATTTCTATAGAGTTTTTGCTAAGTCAATCAGTTGTAGCGTTATATTGCTGATGAATGTATATATATTGCTATTTGAGTTGATTATGGGATAGGATAGGATAGCTAGAGTTGGAAAAGCGCTAACGATTAAATAAAACAATGCAATGTTACAAACCTTTTAAAGTGTTTGAATGAATGCACCACAACTTCTACAGTGGATACAAACTTCCACACCCTGAGGCGTTCCCACACTGCTTAGCGCACAGTGTTCTGAAATGATTAGGTAACTGAAATGTTATAACAAAAAAAATTAGGGTGGAAGAATTGATTGTCATGTTGGTACTGTTAGATTCCCCAAAGACTGCAGCTTTTTTTTTTTTTACTGTGTGAAAAGAACTCTTTCTCCATTTAATTATATGTCATGACTTGTCCAATTATTTATTTATCAGTCCCAAACGCGTTTTGTGTTTTGGTGCCACAGCCATTTCACTGGGTTTCATGCTACGTAAGCCTGCTTTTTGTTTTGTTGTGTGGCATCCTATTCAAAACAGGCTTTGTTGATCATTTATGTTGCATTTTGTTATAATTTTGTTTGGTACATGTGTCCTCGTTTCAGTATTCCCTGCGGCTTGAAGGCATCATTTGTGAGGTCTAAAGTGGTTATGTGTATAGGAGTGTATACTAAGGTAGTTTCTTTAGTGATGCTGGATATATATATACTCCTTTCGATAACAGTATAGTCTGTACACACACGCATACTTTAAAGATCCTGATGCTTATGCCCACCCCCGTTGGGGTGCCGGGGGTTTCAGTATAAATAGTATCCCCACTTTCTGGAAATTTAGTGCTTTAAATTCCCACTGTCGCTGTCTTTCTCATTTGCTCTTTCTCATTCCTGCTCTGTTCTATCAATCTGCTATACTATCGTCTTCTTTGCTAGACCCGTCTCCTACCTTTTTTCTTGAAAACTCTTCCGGGACAAGACTCCTTGTTTGTGTATGAGGTCTGTTGGATCAGCTTGGGAATATTGGACGCTTTCTGCCAGGTGGTCAATAGGGCTTCCTATGATGTTATTATTTAGCAATGTAGGCATTTTATTTGTATGTGTTTTGTTGATAATTTATAATGATGTTTGTATTCTATTTTGTTTTTGTAAACGGGGCTTCGATAAGTTGGGGTGAAGCCTCAGCCGTCCCCTGCGTGGGATGTCTTTATTGTAAAGTGACTGGCTGGTGGAGAGCTTTCGGTTTTACCACTAGGGTTGTTTCAGCAGATCTTTTATGCGGATCAGGGGTTGTCCGATCCTGATTTGGCTCGGAAGAGTCCGCTGGACCTAAAGCAATAATAATGTAATGTAATGTAAATGAAATGCTGTCTCACCCCATAAAATCCATGCTAGATATAACTAGCGCTGTTGCCTTGTGTGTTGCCGCTAACAGTGGGCCAGTCCACTTATGGCTAGAATCTCAGGTTGAGTGGTGGCATGAGTGACTGTCAAAGGATTGTTAGTAACATGCTGTTTGTGTAGATGTGTGTGTATTCTTACAGCTGCTTCTGCTTCTGTACAGAAGAAAATACTGAATCCCAGGGATGAGGCCCCATATGTCTCTATAACTACATTATTTTGTGTGTTGCGGGATCAACATTATTTAACTGGTGCTTATTGACCCTATTTCTTCATTATTGTTACTGATACAAATACACATCTGTTATTTGTCCTCAAACATTACAAGGAAAAGGAGGTGCAGCCCATATAATGAGAAACACCAACACTTTACAACAATTTACACAGTTAAAATGGCTGTTGGAAGGCCAACATGTAGTAATATAATTACAAACATCGATTTATTTTACAGAACGGAGTTAAAATGGTGATTAGGATTTTTAAGTGTATTCAGTTTTGTGTGAAAAGTAAACTGTGTTGTTTTCCTTGACAGTTTATTTGTCAGACAAAAGAAGGTGAAAGAGAGGCGGATTTAGCCATGATCTTGGGCACCTCATTATTGGTGAAAACATTTTTTTGGCACATACTGGGCAGAGTGGAAACCTTTCTCTGTGCCATGGTCATTTCAATTAAGATCTTTTACTGTGCAGGTTGTGATGTTTGTTTAGTTGTGTCGCAAACTGCCATTACACATAAACACATGTAAACACAGTCCCCCCCCCCCCCCCCCCCCAGAAAAAAATGTTGAACGAAAATGGTGAGTGGTAATAATATGTAACATTAACATTTGGATTTTAAACACAGGGAGGAAAAAAAACTGCATACTAAATCGACAAACTAGAAACATTTTACTATCATTGTTCTTACGACAGAACTCATTGTTAAGCCATTTGTGAATGATACGTCCAGATTGTTGGTGTGCTTTTATATTTTTTGATGACATTGATGATTGAAAGTGCAATGATTTGTGTGTGATATTTCTACACAGCTGTTATCACTGTTATAATAATAATGCAGCCGGTTTTAACTGTCCAGTTGCTATTGTTGCTTGTTATTCCTTTTGCATTGCTGGTTGGCAAATTCATCCATACTGTCGACTCACGCGGTCGCTGCTTTGGCGTATAATAACGCTGCTTCAAGAGGCAGTAAGAGCAGTTTTACCTGAACAGGAACTCTTGATTCTAGCCGAGTGTCAGAGAGCTATCAGTCATAGGCTGTGTGTATTGGAATTCCCCGTTGGGGTGCCGGGGGTTTCAGTATAAATAGTATCCCCACTTTCTGGAAATTTAGTGCTTTAAATTCCCACTGTTGCTATCTTCCTCATTTGCTCTTTCTCATTCCTGCTCTGTTCTATCAATATGCTATACTATCGTCTTCTTCGCTAGACCAGTCTCCTACCTTTTTTCTTGAAAACTCTTCCGGGACAAGACTCCTTATTTGTGTGTGAGGTCTGTTGGATCAGCTTGGGAATATTGGACGCTTTCTGCCAGGTGGTCACTAGGGCTTCCTATGATGTTATTATTTAGCAATGTAGGCATTTTATATGTATGGGTTTTGTTGATAATTTATAATGATGTTTGTATTCTATTTTGTTTTTGTAAACGGGGGTTCGAGTAGTTGGGGTGAAGCCTCAGCCATCCCCTGCGTGGGATGTCTTTATTGTAAAGTGACTGGCTGGTGGAGGGCATTCAGTTTTCCCACTAGGGTTGTTTCAGCAGATCTTTTATGCGGATTGGGGGTTGTCCGGTCCTGATTTGGCTCGGAAGAGTCCGCTGGACCTAAAGCAACAATTATGTAATGTAATGTAATGTGTGTATTGGAATGTCTTTATCAGCCTCTGACACTGAGATTGGGATCAGTGTCACTTTCGGACCCACTGCCTGAATAACCTTTTAACATCCAGATAGCTGAGGAAGATCTGTTGATGCGTGCTTGTTGACCGATCTGGTTATTGCTTTGGTCTGTATATTACCATTACTTTATTTTTGTAAGTATCAGAAATGACTGTTTTGTGGGAATGAAGCGGTATATTGTTATATCCAATTTCTGTAAAGTTATGTAAAAGAAATCTTGTAGCACATATCTTTTCCTTTTTTAATTTGTTATTTTTGTTCTTGTTTTTGCTCCTGCCCTTTAGCACATGAATTTTGTAATAATAATTTATATAGTTTTATGTGTATATGATGTGGTTCATCTGAAGTCACTAAATTAAATATATGTTATCAAACTTATTGTATCTAAAATATTTGCAAGGCATGAACTGTACGGTGTAATTTGTTGTTACAGGTTTCTTTTGATTTTGATTTTATTTGTTAATTTGCACTTTGCTTAATATTTGAAGCTGCGTGAGCATGTGTATGTTATGAAAATTGGGATTTATGATATAGAAATATCGTTTTATTTGTCGTTTGTTTTTATAAAATAGTTACAACTCCCAAACTATTGCCAAGTTCTGAGATTTTTGGATGTCTCAGTAGCATAGGGATTTGTGCGCATGCCAGACATGTTTCCTTAAGCACTGCCGAAAGTGGTTAGTCCTTGGATGTAAGCACTGCCGAGTGTGGTTAGTCCTTGGATGTAAGCACTGCCGAGTGTGGTTAGTCCTTGGATGTAAGCACTGCCGAGTGTGGTTAGTCCTTGGATGTAAGCACTGCCGAGTGTGGTTAGTCCTTGGATGTAAGCACTGCCGAGTGTGGTTAGTCCTTGGATGTAAGCACTGCCGAGTGTGGTTAGTCCTTGGATGTAAGCACTTGCTGAGTGTGGTTAGTCCTTGGATGTAAGCACTGCTGAGTGTGGTTAGTCCTTGGATGTAAGCACTGCTGAGTGTGGTTAGTCCTTGGATGTAAGCACTGCTGAGTGTGGTTAGTCCTTGTATGTAAGCACTGCTGAGTGTGGTTAGTCCTTGGATGTAAGCACTGCTGAGTGTGGTTAGTCCTTGGATGTAAGCACTGCTGAGTGTGGTTAGTCCTTGGATGGGTGACCGTGTTTGGAAGGCAAACACAACAACACAGTCCACCCCGCTGTAAATGGGTACTTATTTAGACCTGTTTACAACTGGGGAAGGTAAAGCAGCATAGGCGAGGAGAAAGGCACTGCCCTCATTAAGCGGGCCCAGAAAAAATGGAGGTCCCAAATGCCTCGGTCCCCAACGACCGAAATGTTTACTAGAACACTTGTATTTTTAATTTTGGGATGGCTTTAGGTTGTACAGATCAGTGTGAATTGTCTGTTCTTTAGACGTCTACTTGTTGGTCCGAGTATATTGACCTCTTTCTGTTTAGTGTAAGATAATGGAAAAAAAAAAGAAGTTTAGTATGGTAAATTGTTGACAACAGTGGTATGAAATAAATCAGTGTGGTTACAACATGCAAGTGGTGTGTAGTGACTTAAGTCTTCCATCTGCCTTTGTTCCATAATACGTGTATGTAGTCATTTGTAGTTTACCTTCCCCCAGACCACCTCTCCCTCTCTCTCTCCCTGCCTCCCTCCATGGTGGTGCCGGGGCTTTCTGTATAAATAGTATCCCCAATTTGTGGACATTTTGTGCTTTAAATTACCACTCTTTCTGTCATTCTCATTTGTTCTTTCTCGTTCGCAATCTGTTCTATACCCCTTGGGGTCATGAGCAATCTTGCCACTGTAGATTGTTCTAACCTATAAAGGGAAAAGTGAAAGCCCCAGTTGAAAACCTGTCTTGACTTTGTAGGCATGACTGATTCACTGCGGCAACAGTACCCCCGTTGGGGTGCCGGGGGTTTCAGTATAAATAGTATCCCCACTTAATGGAAATTTAGTGCTTTAAATTCCCACTGTCGCTGTCTTCATCATTTACTCTTTCCCATTCCTGCTCTGTCCTATCACTCTGCTATACTATCTTCTTCTTCGCTAGATCAATGACCTACCTTTTTTCTTGAAAACTCTTCCTGGACAAGACTCCTTGTTTGTGTATGAGGTCTGTTGGATCAGCTTGGGAGTGTTGGACGCTTTCTGCCGGGTGGTCACTAGGGCTTCCTATGATATTATTTAGCAATATAGGCATGTATATGTTTTGTTGATAATTTATAATGATGTTTGTATTTTATTTTGTTTTTGTAACCGGGGGTTCGAGTAGTTGGGGTAAAGCCTCAGCCGTCCCCTGCGTGGGATGTCTTTATTGTAAAGTGACTGGCCGGTGGAGGGCATTCAATTTTTCCACTAGGGTTGTTTCGGCAGATCTTTTATGCGGATCGGGGGTTGTATGGTCCTGATTTGGCTCGGAAGAGTCCGCTGGACCTAAAGCAACAATCAATCAATCAATCAATCTGTTCTATCAATCTGCTATTTTCTTCACCAGGTCAGTCGCCTACCCTTTTTCTTGAAAACGCCCCCCGTTGGGGTGCCAGGGGTTTCAGTATAAATAGTATCCCCACTTTCTGGAAATTTAGTGCTTTAAATTCCCACTGTCGCTGTCTTTCTCCTTTGTTCTTTCTCATTTCTGCTTTGTTCTATCAATCTGCCATACTATCTTCTTCTTCGCTAGACCAGTCACCTACCTTTTTTCTTGAAAACTCTTCCGGGACAAGACTCATTTGTGTGTGAGGTCTGTTGGATCAGCTTGGAAATATTGGACGCTTTCTGCCAGGTAGTCACTGGGGCTTCCTATGATGTTTGTAATGGATGGATATTTTAGTGTGGGTGCCTGTTTATACTATCTGTGTGCGTGCAAAAATATATCTGACTTCTATAGCAGAATATGCGTGCGTGTACGTTCTCTGTTTACTGACACTCCCACAAACGTACGGACTCTTCCCAACACAGACAAACACCAACACCAGATATCCGTTCCACGTTCTCAAAACGTTCTCAAAATTTATATAAATAATCAACAATTTTATATCA
The DNA here is from genome assembly GCA_036898135.1 of Oncomelania hupensis. Taxonomy (NCBI): domain Eukaryota; kingdom Metazoa; phylum Mollusca; class Gastropoda; order Littorinimorpha; family Pomatiopsidae; genus Oncomelania; species Oncomelania hupensis. The sequence goes on along the minus strand of CM072523.1, from coordinate 1,928,600 downwards.
CACATTCACTCCAATCCTTTCATACAAATAATCTATCACAGATGGGCTTATCCCAACGTCTCACACATATGCGACGTCGACGAGTCTGACACTCGGAACGGAAAATCGAGACCGGCAATTTCTTGTCCTGGCCAACACAACAAATGCACAAGTTTCACAATACCTTGTTATCTCTGAGGTTCACGGTTGCACACCGTTCGGCACACGATGCCAGAGGTACGTCGACCAGAGACGTGTGTCGACTTGAGACGTGCGTCGTCGAGCGATGAGCGTCGACGAGCGATGAGCGTCGACGAGCGGAGGGACTATCCTCCTGCCCCAGTCCGCTCGGAGAAAACGTTGTCTTGAACAAGTGTAGAAATAGAGTCGATTCCCCTCCGACGTCTCAGAGTTCCCCCTTGTCCACGTTCCGGACAGGATAGAGCCAAGTCTGCTCCCAGTAGGCCAGCAACCCCAACAGGCTCCCAATCTCCAGTTGGTCTCTCGGCTCCAAGTAGGCCTCCAAGTAGGCCGCTGTACAATATACATATTCAAACGTCAATTCTCTGACTCGGATAACGTATCTATTCTTCTTTAGTTTCACCCTTTCTCACCTCCCCTTTGTTCCTCGCTTTGTTCCATTCTGTTTCGTATGCGATCACCATTTTCCTTCCTCCACCATTATTATTCATATCCAGGTAATCAGTTCATGAATGAAAATTATTATTAACCAAGCTCACGCATTTCATTCATACTTCATTATCTACTACTCTACAACTATCGCCCCACGTAATTAATAATATTATTACATCAATGAAAATTCAATATTCCATCTCAGTGGACAACAGCTCACTACCTTCCAATACAAAAATATACTTATCCGCCATTTTACAATCATGTAAAACACTGTAAATACCTGTAATTTTTACAGCACAAAATAACGATCCACTTCCAGAGAGAAAGTCCGTAGCACCTATACACCTTGATAGGCTTTCACGCTTTCTACCTCCTTTAGTTAATTTCTTTTCTTTTTTTTTCTTCTTTTAACTTTTTGTTCTTTCCTGGCCTACACACACACTCGACCTTATAGCTCGACACCAACAGTTCGACTGAGTAATTTCCCCTCTAATTCAAACTATCTCTTCATTCATTGGCTCCAGGCTTTTAGCCAATCAAAAATCATTAATTAATTTTAATTTAAAAAATACTGGAAAAAAACCCGTTCTTTACAATGTTATTATTTGGCAATGTAGGCATTTTATATCTATGTGTTTTGTTGAGATTTTATTTTTTAAAAAAAATTTATATTCTATTTTGTTTTTGTGAACGGGGGTTCGATAAATTAGAGTATAGCCTCAGCGTCCCCTGTGTGGGATGTCTTTATTGTAAAATGACCGGCTGGTGGAGTGCCTTCAGTGTTACCACTAGGGTTGCTTCGGCAGATTTTTTATGCGGATCAGGGGTGAATCCTCTTTCAGCGAAGTTAGGGTCTTGATTTTGTGGTCTTGATTCGGTTATACTGGTCCTGATTTGGCTCGGAAGTGTCCGCTGGACCTAAAGCAATAATCATGTAATGTAATGTAATTTAGTTTTTGTAAATGGGGGTTCGATAAATTAGAGTACAGACTCGGCGTCCCCTGCATGGGATGCCTTTATCGTACGTTTAAAGTGGCCAGCAGCTGGTGGAGTGCCTTCAGTTTTACCGTTAGAGTTGTTTCAGCAGATCTTTTATAAGGATCAGGGTTTGAGTCCTCTTTCAAAGAAGTTGTGGTCGTGATTCAGCTCTTTGCAGTCCCCTGGACCTTATAAACAACGACAAAGTAATTAACTTTTCTTCAGTCAAATTTGAAGTGCGACATTCTAAATAGATGCTATTGTAGAAGGTGAAACAGATTTTAAAAAAAATCATTTAAATTGCATCCAATACCATTTATTAAACCAGTGTATAAAATCACCTAGGTAACTGAGAATTTTGTTGTAACTTCTACCTGTATACCTTGGTTTCTAAATAGTCAACTTGCTTTTTGTGTGTAGAGTATAACACGAGTATTACAGAACAAGGGCTGATAGCAATATCTTCTCTCTTTTGCAACAACTGTTTTCAAACACTTTAGTTTATTTTTCTTACCCCCGTTGGGGTGCCGTGGGTTTCAGTATAAGTAGTATCCCCACTTTCTGGAAATTTAGTGCTTTAAATTACCACTGTCGCTGTCTTTCTCACTTGCTCCTTCTCATTCCTGATCTGTTCTATCAATCTGCTATACTTGTCTTCTTCTTCGCTAGACCAGTCACCTACCTTTTTTCTTGAAAACTCTTCCGGGACAAGACTCCTTATTTGTGTATGAGGTCTGTTGGATCAGCTTGGGAATATTTGACGCTTTTTACCAGGTGGTCACTATGGCTTCCTATGATGTTATTATTTAGCAATGTAGGCATTTTATATGTATGTTTTGTTCATAATTTATAATGATGTTTGTATTCTATTTTGTTTTTGTATACGGGGGTTCGATAAATTAGAGTACAGCCTCAGCGTCCCCTGCGTGGGATGTCTTTATTGTAAAGTGACTGGCTGGTGGAGAGCTTTCAGTTTTACCTCTAGAGTTGTTTCGGCAGATCTTTTATGCGGATCAGGGGTTGTCCGGTCCCGATTTGGCTTGGAAGAGTCTGCTGGACCTAAAGCAATAATCATGTAATGTAATGTTTATTTTTCTTAAACAGCGCTTTTCCAGCTCAAGGTCTGGCCAATACAGGATCTAACTCAAGCCCTCGAGGCGCCCACTCCTGATGCCTCAGACGACTGAGTACAATCCTGTGCGACCGGAGAAGGATAGCAAGGACTAGTGTTTGCTGGGACATGAGCGACAAGATCTTTAGAAGTCCGTGCAATGGAATGCGTGCGTGCACAGACTAGACTTTTGTGTAGACTTTCAACCGAAGGAATATACATATAATTATACTTAAAACAGGTGTCACTGGTAAATGAACAGGCCCCACTGAAGTAGGACCAGCAGCAGGCAAGAGAAAGGTCAAGTGACGCTGTTAGCAGAAGACATGCATAGAGAAAGGTCAAGTGACGCTGTTAGCAGAAGACATGCATAGAGAAAGGTCAAGTGACGCTGTTAGCAGAAGACATGCATAGGAAGAATAACATTTCAGAATCAGAATCTTTAATTACCCCGTAATAATACACGGATGTGTGGCTAGGTAGAAACGACGTTACTCTGACATACACTTGAAACTCTACGTACTTTCTTTTGACGGCCCCGTTATTTTGATGTCAAAACAGTATTCCGTTAGGGTTAGGGCTGTGTTAGGCTTAGGGTTAGGTTTAGGGTTTGGGTTAGGCATACTTTCTTTTGACGGCCCCGTTATTTTGATGTCAAAACAGTGTTCCGTTAGGGTTAGGGCTGTGTTAGGCTTAGGGTTAGGTTTAGGGTTTGGGTTAGGGATAGCTTCCAAAAATGGAAAAATGTCAAAATAATGTTAAGTGTGTCAAAATAATGTATGTAGAGTTTCACGACAGTCATCACAACAGCGTTTCTACACGGTAATGTGTGTGTGTGTGTGTGTGTGTGGGCATGTAGAAACGACGTTCTGATGACACACACATGAAAATCTACATGGTTTCTTCTGACTTTTTTGGAAGACCGTATTATTTTGACATCAAAATAGTGCTCCGTTGAGTTAGAGCTGTTTTAGGATTAGGGTTAGGGTTTGGGTTAGGGGTTAGGGTTAGGGATAGCTTCAAAAATTGGAAAATGTCAAAATAATGTCAAAGAAATGGAAAGTGTGTCAAAATAATCCCTGTTTTTTTTTCACAACAGTTATCAGAACGTCGTTTCTACAAAAATGTGTGTGTGTGCGTGTGTGTGTGTGGGAGGGGGGGGGGTGGTGTAGGTGTGTGTGTGTGTGTGCGGTTTACGTTCATATCAACTTAATGTAAAGAAAACCACCTATAGCAACAAAACTTTTTTTTTTAAAGACTAACATAACGCAGTGAAAGGAACAAGATAAGAATTTAAAAGAACTTTCAGTGTACCTTTTAAAAAAAAAACTATTTAAAAAAACCACACAAAAACGTAAATGATAGTACAGAAACTGTTGGTTTTGCACAGACGCATTATGTGCATTTTTTGTTTTGATGAATCAGAAGAGTTACAAATAAAAGAAACAAGAGTTGATGGCTTGTTAATATAGCGCAGTTTTTCTAGTCTATTGTAGCATGCTCAATGTGCTCAGAAAACTGATGACAGAAAATACATGGTGGTACATACATTGATGCAATACATACATAGCAACATCAATGCATGTAGACAGAAATAAAAATAATAAAAGGGTCAGTATGTAGACCTGTTCTGGTGATGTTGATGACCTCCGTGTGTTGTTATTGGTCAGTGTTTAGCGTGTTGTTATTGGTCAGTGTGTAGTGTGTTGTTATTGGTCAGTGTGTAGTGTGTTATTGATCAGTGTGTAGTGTGTTGTTATTGATCAGTGTGTAGTGTGTTGTTATTGGTCAGTGTGTTGTTATTGATCAGTGCTTAGTGTGTTGTTATTGATCAGTGTGTAGTGTGTTGTTATTGGATCAGTGTGTAGTGTGTTATTGATCAGTGTGTAGTGTGTTGTTATTAATTAGTGTGTAGTGTGTTGTTATTGATCAGTGTGTAGTGTGTTGTTATTGATCAGTGTGTAGTGTGTTTTATTGGTCAGTGTGTTGTGTGTTGTTATTGGTCAGTGTGTAGTGTGTTTTTATTGATCAGTGTGTAGTGTGTTGTTATTGGTCAGTGTGTAGTGTATTGTTATTGATGAGTGTGTAGTGTGTTGTTATTTATCAGTGTGTAGTGTATTGTTATTGGTCAGTGTGTAGTGTGTTGTAATTGATTAGTGTGTAGTGTATTATTATTGATCAGTTTATAGTGTGTTGTGATTGGTTAGTGTTTAATGCTTTGTCATTGGTCAGTGTGTAATGTGCTGTTATTGATTAGTGTGTTGTGTGTTGTTATTGGTCAGTGCGTAGTATATTGTTATTGATCAGTGTATAGTGTTGTCATTAGTCAGTGTTTAATGCATTGTCATTGGTCAGTGTGTATTGTGTTGCAATTGATCAGTGTGTATTGTGTTGTTATTGGTCAGTGTGTTGTTATTGGTAAGTGTGTAATGTGTTGTTATTGGTCAGTGTGTTTTGTGTTGTTATTGGTCAGTGTGTAATGTGTTGTTATTGGTCAGTGTGTAATATGTTGTTATTGGTCAGTGTGTAATGTGTTGTTATTGGTCAGTGTGTAGTATATTGTTATTGATCAGTGTATAGTGTGTTGTCATTAGTCAGTGTTTAATGCGTTGTCATTGGTCAGTGAGTATTGTGTTGTAATTGATCAGTGTGTATTGTGTTGTTATTGGTCAGTGTGTTGTTCTTGGTCAGTGTGTAATATGTTGTTCTTGGTCAGTGTGTAATATGTTGTTATTGGTCAGTGTGTAATATGTTGTCATTGGTCAGTGTGTAATATGTTGTTATTGGTCAGTGTGTTGTTATTGGTCAGTGTGTATTGTGTTGTTATTGGTCAGGGTGTAATGTGTTATTATTGGTCAGTGTGTATTGTGTTGTTATTGGTCAATGTGTAATTTGTTGTTACAGGTCAGTGTGTAATGTGTTGTTACTGGTCAGTGTGTAATGTGTTGTTATTGGTCAATGTGTAATATGTTGTTATTGGTCAATGTGTAATATGTTGTTATTGGTCAATGTGTAATATGTTGTTATTGGTCAGTGTGTATTGTGTTGTTATTGGTCAGTGTGTAATGTGTTGTTACTGGTCAGTGTGTAATGTGTTGTTACTGGTCAGTGTGTAATGTGTTGTCATTGGTCAATGTGTAATATGTTGTTATTGGTCAATGTGTAATATGTTGTTATTGGTCAATGTGTAATATGTTGTTATTGGTCAGTGTGTAATATGTTGTTATTGGTCAATGTGTAATATGTTGTTATTGGTCAATGTGTAATATGTTGTTATTGGTCAGTGTGTAATATGTTGTTATTGGTCAGTGTGTAATATGTTGTTATTGGTAAGTGTGTAATGTGTTGTTACTGGTCAATGTGTAATATGTTGTTATTAGTCAGTGTGTAATATGTTGTTATTGGTCAATGTGTAATATGTTGTTATGAGTCAGTGTGTAATATGTTGTTATTGGTCAATATGTAATATGTTGTTATTAGTCAGTTGTTAATATGTTGTTACTGGTCAATGTGTAATATGTTGTTATTGGTCAGTGTGTTATATGCTGTTATTGGTCAGTGTGTAATATGTTGTTATTGGTCAGTGTGTAATTTGTTGTTACTGGTCAGTGTGTACTATGTTGTTATTAGTCAGTGTGTATGAAGAAGCCAGAGAACGTGGTGGAGCGCCAGTAATACAAAGCCTGGCCAGGGGTCACTTCGCTCTCCATCCACACGCCTTGACCACTGGTTAGCTGCAGGACGCAGTGGCAGGACACCTACACACACAAGGGATAGTGGAGATTATAGCCTCAAATTATACTTTCAAATGTCACAGCAGCAACAATACTGAAATTACCAACAATAATAGTAATAATAATAATTTTAAAAACAACAACAATAATAATAATAGTAATACTAATAACTGGATCATGGAGCTTATAGCTCGGTAACTAATAATAATAATAATAATAATAATAATAATAATAATAATAATAAAAACAGCAACAAGTGCTGGACTCTAATGGGTGCAGAGTTCCCTTGTGTGCACTTCAGTTGTTAATCTCCATAACTTGATGTGGTCACTAAATCAATAAATGTAAAGATGATGATTATAATTAGTGTTTAAAAATTATTATTATTATTATTTTTTAAATATCCGAGAGCTAATAATAATGGATGCCATAGGCGACCTATTCTTAAATAAGACTCCAAGCGCGGAGATATTGAACAAACAAGCACGCTGACATGTTACACACACTCGTACATAAACTACACAGACACATTCATCACTCATCAAACACATGGTGTGAAGGCTAGCCGCTTTTAGGAGACGGAACGGAAATCTAATTTTATTTGTGAAATGTTAGATAGACTACATCCAACACCATTATTTGAAGGGAAGGAGGAAACCCGAGTACCTGGAGAAAACCCTTGGTAACCTGAAAATCTAGCACTTAAGTCACATAAGAATCGAACCCGCGACCTTTGGCATAGGAAACCGGCGACTTACCCACTGTGCCAACAGGACACCCCACACAACGTTGACTGGCCGATACGAAGCCTATTGTTTGCTTTGAGAAGACAAAGCGAGATATTTTAATACAATGAACGTTTACCTTCTTGATGGGTTATTTATTTATTTATTTTACCATTCTTATGAGGGTGTCTGATAGCGCAGTGGTTGGAACACTCGCTACTGTGTCGCAAGTTAAGCACCGTCCACTGCGGTTAGCACTTGGATGGGTGACCGCAAAACGTGAAGCGACAAATAACAACGTTCCCATTTGGCTCGACTGTGACTGAGTACCTACTCTCTTAAGGGTGGGGAAGGTAAAGCAGCGAGGGAGAGAGATGGGCATCACCCTCATTACGCTGGCCCAAGATAAGTGTGATCTCCAACATCACGATCCCCTACGGCCACAAGGCTATGGGACTATCTTTACCTTTACCTTACCATTCTTCTATTGCGCTCAAGAGCTGCTCATGGCGATAGCTGATACAGGGTCTAACTCAAGCGTGTATGCAATGATATCCAACAACACATTCATACCTGTAACCAGCTGCGACTTTCAATCCCTAAATAACACATCAGATATTGTCCCTCATACCGACCCCCTTATTCCCTCCCACTGTTGCTGTCTCTGAATTTGTTTAAAATCGCACCAAATCAGGTTTAAAATACAAATAGAACACGATTTAAGCAATCTCTTATCAAATAATTATGGTTTGAATTCTTTCCAGCCCCACACTCATCTCCCCACTCTACCCATAACATCCCTCAACACACACACACACACACACGCACACACACACACACACACACACACCCACACCCACACACATACTTGTATTGATGGCTAAATGGGGTACTTTTAGAATGTAGGAGTCGGAAAGCACTTTTTTGACGGAAAGAACGCAAATTTCTTCTAGAAATGTAAGAATCTAAGTCAAAATTGGCTCTTTCCGTCAAAAAAGTTGACCTAGTTCGTCTCCTAGGAGCGACGAAATAGGTCGATTTTTGCTTCAAAGTTTTCCGAAAATTGGCTGGATTTTCTCCGTCCCGGATAGTGCACTCCTGTGTACTTAAAACACTCTCATGCACTACAACTGCACTCCCAAGCATTAAAAGAGCACTCCCGCGCACTTAGAACAAAATGGGTTCATGAAACAAAATGAGGTCACAGCAAATAAACCCACTTTGTATTCAAAAAGACGGTTGTGGAACCCATTGTGTCCTCTTTACAGGTTCACCCACACCCACATATCAACCCCCCTTAAGTGTAATGAGTAGTTTTCTCCCTTGTATACACACCATGACCGTCTCCTTTTCCTCCCCAAAGGCACCTGCCTCGCACACAGACTCCCCTTTTTGTAGGCCAGTTTGGTTGTTCTCGCCCGACGTTCCCTGCAATAAAAATGATAGTACAGAAGAAGAAGAAGAAGAAGAAGAAGTAGTAGTTTTATCTGGCGGTACTAGGACAAGGTGGTAAGGATGTTTCCATAATCTTGCGGTCGTTGAGGATGGAAGCGGTCGGGACCTACCTTTTCTGTAGGCCAGCTTAATGAGGGCGGTGCATATCTCCTCTCCCTCGCTGCTTTACCTCCCCGGTTTCTAATCAGATCCAGCTACCATTTCAGTCCTGGGTAGATAGGATCTTGTCCGGCGCTTGTTTTATTCTTTTCCCATGATATGCACACATATATCACCTAAACAAATATTGAAAAATGGCTCAGTACTGGAGTCATTTGATAGTGGATCAGGATGTGCAAAATTAACCCAAAAAAAAGTTAGTTTGTAACTGTGAAAGTTGAGAAGTTATTTGTTGGCGCAACATGTCCATTTTACAGTTGCAGCTACAAACTCTCCTCTGCAGGCTGTCGATCCTTCTCAGTGCTTGGTCCTTAAATGTGGAACTCTCTTTCTTCTCCCTCTGTCTTCGCAGCTCTTCGAACATAGCCACTTTCAAGTCCAACTTAAAAACTCATCCCTTCCTTAAAAGTGTCTGATCTCGTCTCCCATCACCATCATCATTCCTTCTTTTCAAGATTCAAGATTCAAGAATGCTTTTTTTTTTTTTGCTCTAACAGAGAAATTAAAACATGCTTTGCTGAAAGTAGGCATACTACACCAATTTGCAATAAATGTGTAAGAAAACGCAAAAACAAACATTCACTCATTCAAAGGTTGAAAAATACATAGACCATAGCTGTCACGTCACTCGAATGAGATCTGTGACTTCAGCTCAAACAGCGAGTGAGGAGATTCAAACTCAAACTAAAATACTAACACAAATACCAGGTGAACAGTTATAATCTTTTATTCAACACATATACACACAGGAATATGGGAAATATAACCCTACCCCAACCTTTAACCGGTCCCCACAACCCCAACAATTAACAATCACTTACCTCCCTTCTCTAATCTGTAACCCCCTAAACATTGGACACAAAGTGCCAACGCAACCAATGATACAACAATATGAAAATAAAGATAAAGTATTACAACAGATGGCTTATGTATACAACCAATAAGATTTGCAAGAAATGTATTTAATTAATATCAAAACCCTTTACATAAACCAGCACAATTGTTCGTTATTCATTACCAAGCCTAACTACATATTTCATCTGGAATCAGCAACACATGTCTTTTGCTGTTCCACACTGAATTCCAAGATAATCACAACACTGTCTCTGAAACCTAGCACAATCCACAATAGAATAAGAGTTGATCACGACCTTCAACGAATTCTGTGAAAATCACTATACTAGATGTTTAATAAGTGTTTAGTATATTTATGTGCGTGTAATGTTGAATGTGTGTGCGCGTGCGAAGCCCTGAGTACCGCAACCCCACGCAGCAGTGGTTGTCACAGAAGGCTAGTTAGACCCTGCACTAAGACTTCTCACCTTAAATAGTTTAGCCTGCTGAAGCCTTTGTAAATTAAAGTCGATGCCAAGCAGACGACGCAAGTCAGTTGTGTGCTAAGCATGTGTACGCTAACGCTGGCTCAGTTAGGCAGTGACATCATTCAGCTGACGTAGGGCCAGAGACACCCGCCAGAGGCGCCATTTGTAGTGTAGTTTTCGCGGGCTATTGCTGACCACTACACTAGGTGGTCATTCTGTGCCTAATGCTCATACGAGATGGAGCCACGCTCTGAAAGATCGCTAGCAGAAGACTAAAGCAGGATGGGTAAAATTCAATTCAACCTAGTATAGCCACAGCCTGACATTGTCAAAAAGGTAAATAATCTTTTGTTTCATCGCGCTGTATTGATATTATTGCTGTATTATGTTTGTGAAGTTTTGCCATGTTTAGAATTGTGAATGTTAGTCAAACTTTGCTTGACCACGTGGCGGACACACGACCAGTTTCGCCACCCTGAAGTATTCCCTACGGACCCATTGTTGTTTCTCCTATGTGTATTCTTGCAGACCAGTGGCTGTACCAGAGAATATGGATATTGGAAATTATTGTGTTTAGTTTAGCCATGATGTGTATATGTATAGGAATTAGAGTGGAGATTCCAGTGGACCACGGACATAGAAGATAGCTCGTCACTTATATATATATAAGTGGAGCTATCACTGAGGGCTGTTTCTGCCATCAGTGAGACGCTCTGCACACCCTCAGTAAACACGGTGTTGCAGAAATTCGTCTTATATTTTGCAGACGAGCAGGCATCGTTGGCCCGAGGCAGGAGGACGACCACTAAGCGTCACCCCTGACATTCGACCTGCAGTGGAGCATCTAGCACTGAGCTACGAGATCCCTAAAGTCTACAACCAAGGAGGAGACACCATCACCACACCTCAAACTGCAGTTAAGTAACACCAAAAGCGTGCACTCACACTGACATAGAAGGACTGTGCGGTAGTCCACTCTTCTGAAACCAACATTAGGCCAGACAGAACAAAGTGCCCAATGATGAGACATTAGCAAATATCAAGAACAGTAGCAGCATAGACCCATCAAGGAACGAGCTATTCGAAGTTAATTTGGACATTTAAGTTAAGAGAGTGTTTAGAGAATTATGTATAGAGTAGAGGAAATAAATGTGTGATATTTACTGTTAACAAGTGGCTGGACTACCTATGTTTCATAGCCGTGTGAGAACTAGTGTGTCATTGAAGCTATCACAATTTTCTCCCTATCTCTGTAACCCCATCCTAACACAGACCGAGCTAAACTTATACATGTATTAAGATTAGTCACAGGGTGATTACACTAGCCAATCTCCGCAGAGAAAGACGAGTGGGTAATAGCATTCCATTGTGCAGAGCCCAGTAACAATAGACCCACCGTCACATCTTAATTGGCGAGCCTTGCCAGGAACTGTGCATAATAGGATAGGAAAAATAATAGTGGTAGATTATAGTTTAAACTAGTTGTAAGTGTAGCAAGGAGATAGTGTTGGTGCACAATTCTTTTGTTAAAAACTTTTCTTGCTTTAATTCCTTTTGTGCTTGTATGTTGCAAGGTTCTTTTGCAGGTTTTGTTTAAGTAACTATTGTATGCCATTTGACTTCTTGTTTTATTCTATGATTGATTTCGAATTTTGTTGTCTTTGCATTATTTTTTATTGAAATGCCATATTGCTAGGGTTTTTGTATTCCGCATGAGTCAGAGGTTGATCATAGACACTTTTGACAATGTCAGACCCAGTAGCCTTAAGATTGCGCTTCAAGGAACTAGGAGAAGCATTACTTTTAGCAGGAGCGGATTTAATTGCGTATATCAATGAAGAAGTAGAGAAGCAGGAAGCTAAGGCAGAGAGGGCAGCAGAGAGAGAACAGAAGAAGCTAGAAGTGGCAGATAAAGCAGCAGAGAGAGCAGCAGAGAGAGAAGCAGAGAGAGAACAGAAGAAAATAGAAGCAGAGAGAGAAGCAGAAATTAGTTGAATAGAAGCAGAGAGAGAAGCAGAAGGTAGGCGATAAGAAGCAGAAGTTAGGCGATTAGAATTTGAGCGGGCAGAAAAGGAAGGAGACAGACAGCATGAGTTGGAATTGAGGAGATTACGGCCCTCAAGTTCCGCCACAACCCCTCCCCACTCAGAGCAACTAGATGTAGCCCCCAACCCCGTACTAGGTATGTCATTTCCACTGGGACCATTCAACGAAAGAGAAGGTCTAGATCTGACTAGGTTTGAGCGTCTAGCAACAGAATACAAGCTGGAACACACCCATTTGGCTTTTAAGCTTAGTCAAGGGCTTAGAGGAAAGGCATATGACATCTACAGTAAGCTACTGACTGACAGAGCGACTGACTATGACAGAGTCAAAGAGGCACTCCTAACGGGATTCGAACTCACAGGAGAATGCTACCGGCAAAAATTCCACACCAATCGGAGAATGAAAGGAGAAAGTTATGCGCAGTTCGTGGATCGTCTTTCCACAATGCTGGATAAGTGGATTAGCCAGTCAGCCACTGCTAAGACATATGATGGACTGACCGAACTATTAGTTTGGGAACAGGTACGAGAGACCATGTCCCTCAAGCTGAAAACATTCTCAGTAGAGCAGGGCGCGGAAAGGCTGGAGGATCTGGTCAAGGTCGCAGATAGGTACGTGGCCGCCCAAGGAGAAGCCAAGAAGCCTGTGAGGTTACAGACACATAAACACCACAACACAACACAACACTGTCTGTAGAGAGTAGATGGTTCGTTTGTCTGTTACTGATCCCAGGACACTCTGGCACTGGCGTAGTGCACAGGTCTTGGGTGGTCTCTAAAATAAGAACACACACCCTTAGGAACACACCCTACACCTATCACAAAGAAGTTGTGGCAGTGATATTCCTCGGAACTGTAGAAAAGTACTTTATTTAGTTTACAGCTTTGACAGTATACTAGTCATTCTTGCCCTTACTAAAGCAACAAGACCTTGGGTGGTTCCAAACACTTGTAGAAGGACCCTACACCTATCCTCTGATAGTGGCAATCACAATCTACCAAGTCACATCAGACCACAAGCGCTACCAACTTGACTCTAACCCTCTTGCCGTTTCTCTCAGTTCACAACTCAAGGCGCAGAACCCCGCTCAGGCTTCTAGTAGCCATTGAGCCCACGTATAGCACGTGAAACACCTAACTTCCTATCATAACCTGCGTAGGCTTATAGCACGTGAAACACCTAACTTCCTATCATAACCTACGTAGGCTTATAGCGCGTGAAACACCTAACTTCCTATCATAACCTACGTAGGCTTATAGCGCGTGAAACACCTAACTTCCCATCATAACCTAGCCTACGCAATACAAAATGCTCATTCAAACTTTGCACATCGCACTCTCAGAGATATGAAACTGTATACTATATACAATCCGACACAGCATAATCTTAGCGTGCATCAAAACTCGTGTCGTCACAAGAGTGATGACAAGCGACTGGGTCCATAGTGTAGACTACTCCCCACTCTACCAGATCTGTTACAGACATGGACTAAATAATACATATATTTAGTTTATGGTTACAGATAATGGTGAGGGCGTCAATCATCGCTTCTCCTCCTGTTTGAAGCAATTATTCCGTGGGTATGTTGTCCACTCCCGCTGACTTCCCCTTCTTCAGTGATTGCACAGCTGACTTAACTTCTTATCTGAGAATATAGGGAGGATTTTTTCCTCTCATTTGTTCTGGGGACATGCTAGAACTGATGGGTCTCTGTTTGGTTTGCGGTTGTAATTGTCAGAGCAGTACTCTGTCCATCTATCCAAGAGCTCGTGTTCTTCTGTAAGGTATATATGCCAGACTTGCTTTGGATCGTGGAGACCTTGGGCTGATTACCACTTGTCAGCCGCTTCATAGTCTGGTAGGCCTTCTTGCTGTTGTTCTTGTTCAGACTGTTCTCTATTTCCTGGCAGTGATTCAGTTCTCCTTTGCTGTGCGCACGCCTTTTCGGATGCCATTGTTGATTTTTCAGTAGGCATCAGCTCTCTGTGAGGTGTTCTTTTTTTCTTTTTCATCTCTCTTTATTTATCACACAGGTCCAAACGTTCAGGTGTGATCCACGGTTTCTTCTTTGGACAGTGCTTGCCAAGGACCTAAGTGGCGGCATCTGTCACAGCTGAGTTGAAAATGGTGGTAATGGTGTTGGCATCTACTTCACCAGCTCCCAAAATGAGCAGTAGGGCAAATTTTCCTCCAGTTGTGGCTTGAAATATTTCTGCCACCTCCGGATCTTGCAGTGTGTCTAGGTCGAACTTAAGTCTGGTGCACTTTGCTGTGTTCACTCTCTTCACGTTCATTCGGAAAAAACATCATCACGAGATCGTTGTCAATTCCGATGTCTGCTCCTGAAAAAGTGCGTGACCTGACCATGATGCAGTCAATCTGGTTGTGATGCTCCCCGCTGAGACTGTGCCATGCCCATCGTTTGGATTTTTTTTTTTGAGACCAAGCGTGTTTGCCAGTATCAGATTGGTGTATCTGGCCAACTCCAATAGTCTCAGACCTCTGTCATTTGTCTGTTTGTTTCAGTGGGGTCCACATGTGTCTCCCCAGTTTGGGTGCGCATCTTGGCCAACTTTGGCATTACAGTCGCCTTGCACTTATGACTACGTCCTTTTTCGGCACTTGGTGAAGGACAATCTGTATATGTTCATAGAAATCCTCGACTTCGCTGTCGTCACAGGCCAGGATGATGGTGATGTTGAAAGGGGCTGCTCTCAGACGGAGGGTAATGAGTCTACTGGAGACTGGGCGGCAACCCATGATAGTGGATATAATATCTTTGTGGACCAAAAATCCAACGCCGTGTTCGTGCCTGTCATCTCTCCTGCTGAAATAAAGCTTGTGGCCTTTGTCGGTCTTTGTTTCACCTAGGTCTTTCCAGCGCAGTTCGCTGATACATAACATGTTCCATCGATAGTGGTCCAGCTCGTGGGCCAGTTCTTCTAATTTTCCCCTCCGCAGTTAGGGTCCTGACATTCCAGGTTCCTATGACGATGTTGTCTCTCGTGCGGATCCTGCTAAGTTGTCCATCAGTAGCAGAAGTTACAAAGCATGGAGAGGAGGTGTTACAGAAGACTTCTGGGCATTTCCTATACCCAGCACATCACCAACAACGAAATTCGACAGACCATCACACAAGCCATTGGACAACACGATGACCAGCTCACAGTGTGAAGAAACGGAACCTCCGATGGTATGGCCACGTCACCAGAGCATCAGACCTTGCAAAGACCATCCTGCAAGGCACGGTGCAAGGAGGCAGAAGAAGATGGAGGCATAAAAAGAGGAGGGAGGACAACATTCGAGAATGGACTGGCTTGACACTGATCGAAGACATGAAGGTTGCTGAGGACAGAGAAAGATGGGGTACGCTGGTTAAACGATCATCTGTGGCCCCCAGCGACCTTCGAGTTACGGGATAGGATAGGATAGGATTATGTCTTTGCATAATTTATTAGTGTTTTGATTTTGTTTCACTTCTTTTTGTATGTATTTGGATGTTAACGTTAAGTAGGCTATAAATGCGTGAGAGCTGCGCTTTGAACTGATATCTTTAGGAAAAAGCGCCGCACAATTACCCTTATTATTATTATTATTATTATTATTATTATTATTATTATTATTATTATTATTATTATTATTATTATGACGAATAATGTACCCTGAGCATGTGGAGACCCACGGCTCTGCCTGCGCCCCCTGTGCCTGCGGTGGCGGCGAAGAAGTACAGACCATCTCGCGGTGCTGTAAAGACGCCCTGGTCGGCGCTGAAGGCGTGACCCTGGTTGGTCAGGGCTGTATACGGCTGCAACACGCCTTTCTGTTGATGGTAGTTACTGGACAGGTGAGCGTGGAACGCTACAGCGCTTGCTAACTTGTCTACGAGAAATCAAAGAATCAATAGATAGTCAGTACTACAAAAATCAAACGACTCAAGTCAAATAGTTGTTGTTCCCCCCCCCCCCCCCCACCCCCCAAAAAAACAAACAAAAAAAACAAAACAACATTTACAGCCTCGACTGATCCAGGTGCCCAAAGGAATCATTCCATCGCACAGACTTTATTAAAGATCATGACGTTCATATACTAGACTGATCAGTCAGTAGCCTACCTGTCTCCAAGGATTGTCCTCAGTTGTCTAGGGCTTTACACGATGCGCCTAATGGCAGATCGTAACTGGAAGGTTCGGGAGGTTTACGAAACCTTTTTTTCGAGCTTCTCAGATCCCAAACCTAGGTTCTGAAACTTATTTTTATCGGAATCTGAGAACCTCGGAGGGGGGGGGGGGGAGGGGGGGGGGGGGAACAAATCGTGAACCTCCACGAATTTTTCAGTTAAGACTGCAAGTTTGCGCCTCAGGCGGGTGGAGTTAGATCCGGTTTCGGCCAGTGCTTGAAGCAGCTCTTGAGGTGAAAAAGCGCTGTATGATAATAATAATAATAATAATAATAATAATAATAATAATAATAATAATAATAATAATAATAATAATAATAATAATAATAATAATAATAATAATAATAATAATAATAATAATCATAATAATGTCAGTAAACTGAATGTACTCTTCACACCACATAAGCTGCTTGTGCGTGGTAACAACACCATGCAGTCACTCAATCACTACACCAATCGTTCAATCACCGCCTCAATCATTGAAAACAATCATCGAGTTAATTATTCAAAACAATCACCGCGTCAATCATTCAAACAATCACCACATCCATCAAGTGAAGGAAGAGACTAACCACGTGCGGCTCGCTCGTTGTCCAGTGTGTGGATCAGTTGCCGTGTGTCGGCCTCCAGCTTGATCTGCAGTGTCCTCATCAGGCCTTGCAGCTTGATCTCCAGTCTCGACTCCACGGCGTCCTGAACAGGGGAGACAACGGGTGAGACCATAGGGGCTATAACCAAGCAGAATGGATCTCCTCTAGCACAGCGGTATTGGGTCTTCGATAGCAAGGGGGTAGCAGTAGTATGCATGTATGTATGTATGTATGTGTGTATGTAGCTATCATTCCATAGGGCTGCTATTGCTAGGCTAGGGAGAATTCATTCTACTTGGTTAATGCCTATACTATCCTATCCTATTCTATCCCGTAACTCGAAAATCGTTGGGGCACCACAGATGATCGCTTAACCAGCGTACTACCCCCGTTGGGGTGCCGGGGGTTTCATCCCCACTTTCTGGAAATGTAATGCTTTAAATTCCCACTGTCGCTGTTTTTCTCATTTGCTCTTTCTCATTCCTGCTCTGTTCTATCAATCTGCCCTTCTTCATCGCTAGACCAGTCACCTATCATTTTTCTTGAAAACTCTTCCAGGACAAGACTCCTTATTTGTGTATGAGGTCTGTTGGATCAGCTTGGGAATATTGGACACTTTCTGCCAGGTGGTCTCTAGGGCTTCCTATGATGTTATTATTTAGCAATGTAGGCATTTTATATGTATGTGTTTTGTTGACAATTTATAATGATGTTTGTATTCTATTTTGTTTTTTTAAACGGGGGTTCGATAAATTAGAGTACAGCCTCAGCGTCCCCTGCGTGGGATGTCTTTATTGTAAAGTGACTGGCTGGTGGAGAGCTTTCAGTTTTACCACTAGGGTTGTTTTGGCAGATCTTTTATGCGGATCGGGGGTTGTCCGGTCCTGATTTGGCTCGGAAGAGTCCGCTGGACCTAAAGCAATAATCATGTAATGTAATGTAACCAGCGTACTCTATCTTTCTCTGTCATCAGCAACTGTCATGGCTTCGCTCAGTGTCAAGACAGTCCATTCTCGACTGCTGTCCTCCCACCTGCGGTTAAACACAGGAGGCAAGTAATCTATAGTCTCGCCATTATAGGTAACGGGACTGCGGTAATAATATGATGAAGAAGAAGAAGAAGAAGAAGAAGAAGAAGAAGAAGAAGAAGAATAGCAATTGCATCTAAAGATAAAATCTCTAATACATGTATACAGCTAGCCTACAGCAAGAGTTACCGGAGTGACAGGAGAGATAATTACAGTTTTATCTCCCTTGTTCCTTTGCCAGTGTTTTCAGCTTAGATGTAGACCACAGGCGCTTGTATCAGGACACGCGAGCGCCTATGCCTGTGACGCGTCTCCCTTTGGTTATCTATAATACAGGTACCAAACAAAAGCAAGCGGAACTGGCGGGTCATCGCAGTTTTCAAATCTATATGAACAAACTACAAAATGTATCCCCAAAGAAGGCAACTCATTCATTTCAGCAGTGATTCACGCAAACAAACAAAATAAGAACTATGCTCTGTCTATTCAAACCCGTTCAATTTCGGTAAAATTGTCAAAAAAATCGACCTTTTCTGCAATCACTTCACGGAAGTTGAATTCTCTTACCGAAACTATTAACTCGGTAGGAACCGGTTTCGGTTTTAGCATGAACTGTCAACTTCTGTTGGTTGTGCGTTCACTTTCGCGATATATGCAAAGATTTGTTGTTTTCTTTGAAATGCTTCATAACAAGAGAAAGATTAAAATGTAGCATACGTGCAAACACCACTGTCACTGATGCTTCTAATTTAGAGCTTGAATAAATGACGACGATGAATGAAAAATAGCCCACTGCACTACACAGTCGCAGTTGAAACCTAGATCTATGTAGGCTGTACAAGCGTGACAAGATCATCCACTAAGTATTCAGCCGTGTTATAAACGAGCTATCAGTTGCTGTTCATTCCCTTTGAGACTTTTTTTTGTTTAAATTATCCCCACCACCTCTAGAACCATTTCCTCTCTGACAGTAGATTGTGGGAAAGTCTGTTGTATTTGTGTGTTTTGATTTATTCAACTATTTACTTATTAATTTGGAATGTTCCCAGCACCTTACATGTTATTTATCACATTGAATCATTCTTTTTGTGTGTGTGAGATATGTGCGCTTTATAAATCTATGTATTATTATTCATAATGATTTTAGAATGATTTGAAAGGTGCGGAAGATATGATGTAAACGATCATATCGTGTTGGTTGTGTGCAGTTTCCAGTTAATATGGTGAATGCAAGCTAGGTAATCACAACAGTTAGAGAAAAAGAGAGAGTATTAATTTAAAAAAAAAGAAAAAAAGGACAACATGGAGAGAGAGGAGAGAGAGAGAAAGAGAAAGAGTTAAAAAAAAGAAAAAGAAGTTGATAGAAGTGTTTGCATATCAAATAATAACACGATGCAACATCTACTATCCACTTATACGTATATTTATTACATTTACGTACTTTTGTCCCACTTCCGTTATATGGAGCGAATGAAAAAATACACACATATACATATCTGTACATTGTTTTAGTATTATTTGCTTAAATGTAAAAGAAACAAAAACGTTTCTAAGAAAATCTGTGTAATCAGTCAATATTACTATACAGCTCTTTCCGATAATATGTAATAATAAAATTAATAATGTATTAAAACTGATAGTTTGCTCTAAGCTCTCACACGCATTCACACTCACATGCTTTTTACAAAAAAGGAATACATTTCTGAAAGACATTAAATTATAAACAAACAGATATGCAAAGTAAAATTAATATTCAGATTAGGCAAAAAGTGTGTTTGAATTTAAAAAAAAGAAATTCGGAGCAATGGACCGAGCAAATGGCGGACAACCTTGTTTCTACTGAAGGATGGCCCATGATAATAATAATAATAATAATAATGTATTTTATAAAGCGCAAATTCAAACTGACAATTTGCCCTAAGCACTCACACCAATGTGAGCTCACGTTAACAAGAAAAAAGGCACACATTTTTTTAAAGAAGACATTACAGTATAGACATAAAAATAAATATAGCACATAATTAAACAATTTTTTTAAGTCTTTACATACATTACAGTATAAACATGCAGATAAATAATAGCACAGATAATAACACAGTAAAATACTAAAATGACACCTCTCCCTTCTCCAACAATGACATGTATATTTACTCTTCCCCCCTCCTTCCCCCTTCACCACTGTTATTTGGAGTGGATGAGTAAATACATACATACATAATTAACTGAACACTGTTTTAGTGTTATTCGTAGTTTACAATTTTTTTCTCTCATAATTTTGAACTAAAATCTGTGTAATTAGTCAACAGCGCTACACATACCTTTCTCATAATATGTATGTGAAGAATAAATCACAAGCAATAAAATACATGAAGTGAATTAATTTAATAAATGGATCTCATAATATTCATTGTTTTTTTCATTAAAATATAAGGTATTGATGTATTTTAACACTTTTTTTCCTTTCTCTTTACACTAGTATTGGGATAATACAGCAAAACAAGCAGAACTTTACCAGAATTTTTCAGTGAGTCATACCAATATTTTGTAGTGATATAGCAGCTGCCCTCAAGCCAACCATGGAACATCAAAGCATGACAACTTGTGATAAATAAAATTCAAGGACAAAGTTGTATGTTTTATTAAGTATTATTTAGGTTTTTCTTTAGACAAAGACAACGTCACAAAACAAAATGTTTAGCTTTTCAGCTCATTCTTGTTGAAGAGGATATTGGGTGTATTGGGACACTGCATAACATGACTGCCACACACTGTTCATCACAATATTGGTATACCATTCCAACACTACATTGTTAATAAACATGTAATACTATTTTTATTTTCTAAATTATATTTCACCTTTGCCATACTTTTGTATGAATCTGACACAAAATAGTCCAATTTGCTTAACACTATTCGTCATTATGACATAAATTGTAAGAGCTTACATGCTACCGGTTTGCTCCCCCAGCAAATGTTCAAAACCACAACTAATATTCTGTACGTTGGGTTTGGGCGTGCCACCATGGAAATACCCCTTGGGGTCATGAGTAATCTTGCCACTGTAGATTGTTCTAACCTATAAAGGGAAAAGTGAAAGCCCCAGTTGAAAATCTGTCTTGACTTTGTAGGCATGACCAATTCACTGCGGCAACAGTACCCCCGTTGGGGTGCCGGGGGTTTCAGTATAAATAGTATCCCCACTTTCTGGAAATTTAGTGCTTTAAATTCCCACTGTCGCTGTCTTTCTCATTTGCTCTTTCTCATTCCTGCTCTGTTCTATCAATCTGCTATACTATCGTCTTCTTCGCTATACCAGTCATCTACCTTTTTTCTTGAAAACTCTTCCGGGACAAGAATCCTTGTTCGTGTATGTTGGATCAGCTTGGGAATGTGGGACGCTTTCTGCCAGGTGGTCACTAGGGCTTCCTATGATGTTATTATTTAGCAATGTAGGCATTTTATATGTATGTGTTTTGTTGATAATTTATAATGATGTTTGTATTCTATTTTGTTTTTGTAAACGGGGGTTCGATTAGTTGGGGTAAAGCCTCAGCCGTCCCCTGCGTGGGATGTCTTTATTGTAAAGTGACTGGCTGGTGGAGGGCATTCAGTTTTCCCACTAGGGTTGTTTCAGCAGATTTTTTATGCGGATTGGGGGTTGTCCGGTCCTGATTTGGCTCGGAAGAGTCCGCTGGACCTAAAGCAACAATTATGTAATGTAATGTACCCATGGAAAGCAGCCCAGAATTGCCTGATAAAAATAACCTGTCAAAATCACAAAAAAATGCACCAAGTTGTCAACAATGATTCATTTCCGAGGAACAGATTAATGAAATTTTAAGTCTCAAAACTTTGGTAAACTAGTAAACAAACCCTATCCAATAAACATCTTAATGTGCACTAGGAAGTCCGACATAATAAACTTCGCCCAAACTCAGCAAGATACGGCAGTGGGGGTAAGAGGAAGTAGGGGATTTGAAGGGGGATGGAGGAAGGGTGTTGAGGGATAGCAAATTTTTATTCATTTTAAAAGTGACATAAAAACATGTTTAAAAAAGATTGTGATACTTTAAATTTTAAATTTTTTTTTTTTGGGTGGGTGGGGGAGGGGTGGTGTGTATTACTAAAATAATCCTAATTCATTTTGTATTGCTCAGCGGTCTGTTGGCGAAGTGAGGCTATTTAATCCGGTAGCTTGATGTAAGTCTGGGCAACTGCACACTGTTTCATCCACTGGCTGCAGTTGTTAATCCAACGTTGTTATGGTGTCACTAGTCTGCTTTTATTCAGCTCAGCAAACACAGGTGTGGTGTCCGAAACATGTTCTGGGCTGGGAATCTGTGGAAATATAGAAATAATAACTGTGATTTCAATTATACAGACCAAGATATGTATATTTTTTTTATTTCCACACTTATTACGAGCCAAAGGTCTAAGGCGGGACAAACTTGCCTTGTCCACAGGCCAGAAACCAATGGCGCCTGACAGGTGTGGGATCGATCCAGCATATGTTTCTCAGAATGTTATTTACTTTCGACTCGGGCAACGTTTTGGGGGTTTTCTCTGGGTACCAATTTGATCCCCAGCAAAATTGTAAAAAAAATCACAACTAATATTAGGTAGGTTGGGTTTGGGCACGCCACAGGCTGCGACTACGCCTTCCCCAGAGAACGCTAGTTAGTTATTCATTGCTTACAAGGTCCAGCGGACTGCAAAGAGCAGAATCAGGACCACAAAATCAAGACCACAATATGCCGAAACAACCCTTGTAGTAACACTGAAGGCACCACATCCCACGCAGGGGACGCTGAGGCTATACTCTAATTTATCGAACCCCCGTTTACAAAAACAAAATAGAATATAAACATCATTATAAAATATCAACAAAACACACACACACACACACATATATAGCAGTTTAAATTAGCTCTACCTCTTCAAGTCCAGCTCATCTTGCCCAGACTCACAGGACTTCATAAGTGTCATTGTCATCTCATGTCCTTGGTCTGGTAGGCTGATATGAAACATGTTGTCTTATTATAGCAGGCCTGCAAAAATAATATACAGTATGAAGCTTAAAATCCTCATTTGCAAATTTACATGGCAAAGTTACCTCATGTCCCAAAATTCAAAACTTAACTTTTTAGACAGGCAAGTCAGTATTTTTTCCTTTGTTTGGTTATCACTGTTACGGCGTTCAAAGTACTTTGTTTTCATAACACAACATGCAAGTCTCACCAGGCGTTCAGGCTACAGCCCATTTTTGGTCTTGCAGCCATTTTCCACTCAGAATAAAATTGCACGACTCGACTGATTTAGGATTTGATAACATTGGGTTTGTACATTTCACTGTATAATTTATATACTATAATACAACTTTATTGTCCAAAAAAAAAAAAAGATACAGAAATTTGCCTTTGGAAAACTCCGTTGGACGAGTATAAGGTCTAGTTTGTGCATAAATGCATTCCATCGCATGTACTGTAAATATCTTGACACTCATTGCCACTTACACCCCCAAAAAATCCAGAAAGTACTAGGTCCCTTTCCCCACATCCGGTTGCCCAAGTTTGTCCTCAGCTCTCTGGTGTTAGACGATAGGCAGTAAAAAATAAAAATAAAATAATAATAATAATAATAATAATAGATTAGCAAGTTGGCGCCCTAGGGGCTTGAATTAGATACTCTATCACCCAATGCCGTGAGCAGTTCTTGAGCTCGAAAAGCACTATAAGTTTAAGAGCAATATAGGGGAGAGTCGCCGAATATGGACCACTTTTTCATCCAATCCAATAACTCAAAGACCGTATGTAATTTTTTAATGCAAATTGTTTCCTTTTATTGCTCAGTACATTGACTATCAATCACCTGAAGACGAGCAAGCCAACATTTCAATCTTTCACAAAAAATGTAAACAAAAAAAAATCAGAAGCGGTCCATATAAGGGGTACTAGAGCCAAATATGGACCGACTAGTATCTTAATATGGACTACTTTAAAGAAATGTAAACACATTTCTGACTTACAAAAATAACAAGTTTAGGCAATTCCTTTAGATATAAAAACAACACAGACCGTGTCTAAAAATATACCGATTCAATTTCTAGCATAAATGATGCAAATGAAGGGGAGAATTCGTGATCCTGAAACACATTTCTTAAACAGGGCCAGATGCCGCTGGATTCAAATCCTTTAATTGCGACTCTCATTGTTGCAGCCATCAGATATGCCTCACCAAACAGTTTAGCAATTTGAAAGGAAGTGATCGAACGTCCTGGGTTCGTCCGAAGCCATATCTCGGCAGCTTGGTCATAAAACGTCTGCAATGGCTTGAAGAACGTTCTATCAAGTGGCTGGGTTTTGTGCGTGGTGTGAGGTGGCAGCGAAAGCTTGATGACATTGTTAGCACTCGCGATCTCAATGGCTTTCAAGTTTTTTGTGTGGGACTTGTGACCATCGAGAACGAGTTGCACCTTCCTTTCTGCACTGGGCTTCACAAAGTGTACAAAATGCCCCATCCATTGCACGAATCTTTCACCATCCATCCACCCAGTTTCCGAGCAGGATATGACACTTCCAGGGGAGCTCCATCACCCAGCTCAGCTGGAAGCCGCTTCCTCTTGAAAATCATCATTGGAGGTACGTACTGTGTCCCAGACGCATTTGTGCAGCACACTACTGTTGTGGTTGTGCCCCTCTCCCCACTTGACAGCGAGCCAACCTGCTTTTTGCCTCTCTGCCCCAAGACTTTTTGCCATCTTTTTTGCACTGTTGAAATGCCTGACTCATCAACATTAAATATTCTGTCAGGTGTGAGTTCATACTTGTAAATCAGTTCTTCAAGCAGATTAAAGTAATGGTCCACCGCTCTTCTATTAAACCCACTTGCTCTCGCAATAGAAGTAGCTTCTGGCTGTCTAAGCCTGAGGTCTGGGGGTCTTTTAAGAAAGTTGTAGTACCATTTCTTTCCAGCCATACCTTTTTTCTTGTTAAAAGGATGTTCCAAGCCTTTTTCATCTGCCAGTTCAAATGCCAGTTTCGTGACATCCTTTCTTGGCAAACCAAAGAACATTGACTCTAGTTTCAAGATCAGGTTATGGATTTCGTTCTCGGTCTCTTCGGGCAGGACTATACATCTACCAAGCTTTTTAACACCCTTCGCGTGCTTGTTGGATCCATCGAGGTGACGCTTCAAAGTAGCCTTTGGAACACCATACATTTTTGAGCGCATGTTGATCCTCATGTGCCCATTTCGAAATGCTAAGCTCCAGATCTACTTCGCTCCATTTAGCTCTAGTAAACAATAAAACAGAACGATTTTTATCAAAACTCTTATTAAATACGCACGAAAATGGACAAACCCAATGTCAGACGCTCTTTACATACATACATACACACACACACACACGCGCGCGCGCGCGCGCACACACGCAGTCACGAACACACACGCACACACATTCACACAAGCAAACACACGTATATATAGGATGCGAACTCACAGCCTACACTTAGGCCTATATGTTTTGTTTTTTAAATAAAGGGTGAATATTCTACTCTTTTCCCCTTTTCACTCTTTCATGCATACAGATGCAATGCACACACACAGGCAAGCGCACGCATGCAGATATACAGCTTCAAACAATCTAAACAGATTTATATGCATATAATGACATGACTAGGGTTAGGAAACAAGTAGTCTCCATATATGGACCACTGGCTCTTAATATGGACCAGTGGTACATATTCGGAGACACGGGTGGTCCATATTAGGGGAATCATAGGTATACTACTCAGGAGGTAATTTCTAGAAAACAACTAAACACTTTTGATTTAAACTCATCTATCATTCGAAACAATTGAAAGACATTATTTTTCACAAAGGTGCTAAAACATACCCTATCAAAATGCAATGCGCACGAACGATAATACGCAAAGCGTGTTTTAAACTTATTAGCGGCAAAAAACACAAATGCTTACATTTTCTTCACGCTCTGCTTTTCCGCCATGGTTATGCGTGCGATTGATTGAAGGGATGCAACTCTGAATTGCTCAGGTGTTAAAATTTTGACAAGTTAATGGACTTCGAAGAAAATCAACAGGTCCATATTAAGAGACGGTCCATAATCGGCGACTCTCCCCTACTAAAACAATAACTTAAAAGAACAACAAATGAACATTATCTATAATATTTACATACGCAGTGAAAATTCACATAATGATGCATTGATGGAACTCCAATCTGGAATGTTGTAGAGGGGAAAACATGGGAGCCCTCATCATTATAAAGGCCATTGGTGACTGGAGGCAGCTGTAAAAAATCTCCTATGACAATAACTACAGACCACCACAAAATTGTTTGCTTCCCCTGATGCCAGGACAGTCAGTACAACATGTTCAACCTGAAAAATAGTACGATAATAATGGAATTCATATATACAGCTCAAGTACATACATGTTATAATATACGAAGCATTATTCATTTAATAATTTCAAGTAATCACTTTTATATAGTGCTTTTCCAGCTCAACAGCTGCACAAGGTGTTTTGGCCAATACAGGATCTAACTCAAGCAGCCCTATGCACCCCAATAAAACACTAACAACCCCAGTACTGAAATACAACAGCCAAGTGCTCCCTCATAATATAAGTGATAGCTTAACCCACCCACACACACCTACCATCTAGAGCATTGCACATCTTAGTACAACATTGCACGTCTCATTACAAACCTTTACAATAGCTCAATTAAACTTTCCACATATATTTAAAACCAAATTCGCCAGACATGTCATTGTTGTCATTTGTCAAAGGGTAGCACTCATTTAAGCTTTGCTTTTGTGTGCCCTTTATGTTCTCCATGCCTGGTTTACTTGTTTCGTGAATAAAATTATGTTTAAACCAAAACCAAATTCATATATTCAGCAATAGTACTATTAGTACTCAATAGTAGTACTAGTAGTACACACACACACACACACACTCACACACATAATGATAAATACACAAAACTGAAAAAGTGTCACCCACTAAACTCGATAAATATGGATGAAAAAGTGTTTTATTTTTTATTCAACCATCCCCTTTCCCTCTCCACCAATGCATAAAATCCCTAGATAACTAATAAATGTATCTTTTACAGGTTACTGTTGTAATTTACACTAGTGAAAACACGTGATTATTGATTAGCGTTACATTACATGGTTATTGCTTTAGGTCCAGCGGACTCTTCTGAGCCAAATCAGGACCAGTTGATTTGCGTTAAAGGAGTGAATGACAATAATAACATTTGATTAGCGTTAAACCCATAAAGGAGTGAATGACAATAATAACATTTGAAAAAAAAAAAACTATCTGATCAAATATTTTACCGCTCATCATGCTGATTTCATCAACAATCAGCATTGGCGTTGCTGCTATTCCATTTGAAACAGTAACAGCAACTTTCTTTCTCAATTTACCAAGTACCATTGCACTTCCTCGCTCACGAAATGTTTTGACACTGCCTGCTTGACCTAAAACAGCCACTTTTGGCCCAGAAATTATCCTATCGAAGGCATTTTTCTGACACTGCAATGCTGAAAGCCATGCGGTTGTAACGAATGAGGAGTAATTTCCCTTTTACTTTTAGTCTTGGCAAAACTCGCATTTCCGTGAAGTGATTGCAGAAAAGGTCGATTTATTTGACAATTTTACCGAAATTGAACCTGTTTAAAAATAGACAGAGCATAGTTCTTATTTTGTTTGTTTGCGTGAATCACTGCTGAAATGAATGAGTTGCCTTCTTTGGAAAGAACTATTCGAGTTTGTTCATATAAATTTGAAAACTGCGATGACCCGCAACTTCCGCTTGGTTCTGTTTGGTACCTTGTTATATTGATAACCAAAGGGAGACGCGTCACAGGCATAGGCGCTCGCGTGTCCAGATACAAGCGCCTGTGATGTAGACATAGCTGAATATTATAATATATAAGCCTACATCGCCATTTCTCTGCGCGTTCAATATTTATGGAGCAAGCTTTATTAGCGTTGAGGAGCCTAATCAGCGAGTCTCAGTTCCGCTAATTGAGGTTCCTCGTCTCTCCTGGTTTTCAAAGTCCGATCCGACCGTTGATGGTCTCTGGACTATACCGGTATTTGGGTCCTTATCTCATAGGTTACATATCCTTGCTATAGTATGATAGTTTTAAAGGTTTTTATTGGTTTGCGTATATTGTTAAAGCTTTGACTGCCTCAGTAGTTAATGACTTTAACAGATGAAAATAAAAGCATTACGTACCTCTTGCGCTCGCAGCACCACGACGGAGGAGCCCTCCAGGAGTGGGGAGTGGGGAGGCACACATCTCGTGGCGGGAGCGAGGGGTGGGAGGGAGCACTTGTAGACGCCGTTGGCAGGAGGACTGGGCACCGTCAGCACAAACGTGCCGTTGTCCACTCGCTCACTGGCCAGCTTCTCTCCCAGCGGTGTCTTCAACCACAGCCGGGCCATAAAACCAAGTACAATGGACAGCCAAATGAAAGTGGATCCTCGATCGCGCAGCGGTAGATAAAACGCAGCTATTTGTATTATAACGAGGAAGGGCTGTGGGCTGCTACTGCTGATAGCGCTAGGCCATCGACGATCCACTTTCTTTTCGCTATCGCGGATCCATTCTACCTGGTTATTGCCCCTTTGCTTCAACACAACAACCAATAAAGGTGCGGTCTGACGTGAAGTAAAACTGAAGCAAAGCGGTAAACAAAGCAAAGCATCTGCTGCTTGAAGCAAGTGCGTTTATAATGCTTTGCTTTGTGAAGCGGTCACACGATGAGAAGTTTTGCATAAGCAGTCTGCGTGGAAGCAATGTGCAACAAG
>CM072523.1:1877310-1897310 GCA_036898135.1 Oncomelania hupensis | reverse complement strand
GACCTTTCTTCTCGAAGATCCAGGTGACGTCATCAACACGCTCAGTAGGGGAGAGTGTATAGTTCCATGGCAAAACGATGTCAGCCCCAACACACACAACCAACTTGTCCAGGTTAGGGAGATTGTTCGACCACTCGATTCCAATACAAGCTGAAATTTAAAATAAATAAATAAATAAATAAATAAATAAATAAATAAATAAATAAATGGTCTCTTGGAGTACAGCCCCCTTGTTAGTGACAGGTAAAGAACGTAGTCAAATCGATGAAACTATATATTTCGCCTAACGATTGGATTTTTAAACACAAATATCTCACCTTGAATAAACCCAAACAGTAGAGGTGTTTTAAAAAGAAACATTATTGAGGCATCACCGAGGTTTGTGGCCATATATACAGCTGAAGAGCTTGTGAGGGGGTGGCATGCTATTGCACCACAATGTAATGACATTAATGAAAATTTAATGCGAACTTGTGCGACGGTAAAGGTGACGAGTGATTTGGTATCCTTTGTGAAATAACGCTGTCATCGTAGCGTATTGTGCTTTGGTCTGTGATGATAGGTTGACCATGTAGACATTTTATACAATGCATAGTTGCAGTGTGCATGTATGTGTGAGTAGGGGGAATGGGGGTTAGAGAGTATGTGTGAATTATCTCGAGGAACGGTAAAAGAAATCAATGAATAACAGAACACATGAATACTATTCAATTAAACAATTCAAAAATAAATAAATAGTTGCAAGGGAATTAAAATGCATAGATATAGTGCCAGAAATAATTCCATGTACACATTATTTATGCAGCTTGTCTCGAAAACGTCAGCTGCAGTTTGTAAACAGGAAAGCTATATAAATAAATCAAGGGACGTAACTAAGTTACAGAGGTGGAAAACACAAAATATTTACGAGCTTGTTCCCCTTTTTTCCCCACACTCCTGCACTACATCCGCTACCCACACCCACATCTAACTTACCCGCCCCCTTGCTTCCCCTTTGACCTTTACCCCCATGTGTCATCTTTCTATTTAACTTCATCCCGGCTGCAACGAGCTTCAACAAAAATGGGAAGTTATTCGTGGAAACAGAATAACACTGTTAGTGTGCAAAGACTATGATGAGGTCAATCGGTTGGAAGGATACATAGGAAAGTTGGACTATCTCACACAACAAGAAGAGGCCATTCCAAGCAGCTGCGCCAAATCCAATGCAGAACCAAGTACAGGCAGTACTCCTTCCTACCAAACACCCTCTGAGACTGGAATCAGCTGCCTGAAACAACTATGGCAGCTGGCACCCTTGACACCTTCAAGTCAAGAGTCCTATCCAATCCTATCCTATCCTATCCTATCCTATCCTATCCTATCCTATCCTATCCTATCCTATC
The DNA here is from genome assembly GCA_036898135.1 of Oncomelania hupensis. Classification (NCBI taxonomy): domain Eukaryota; kingdom Metazoa; phylum Mollusca; class Gastropoda; order Littorinimorpha; family Pomatiopsidae; genus Oncomelania; species Oncomelania hupensis. Next base: position 1,895,925 of record CM072523.1, on the reverse strand, counting down.
CTATCCTATCCTATCCTATCTTATCCAGTGACTCGAAGGTCGTTGGGGCACCACAGACAATCGTTTAACCAGCGTACTACATTCTTCTCTGCCCTCAGCAAACCTCATGGCTTCGCTCAGTCCATTCTCGAATGTTGTCTTTCCACCTCTTTTTCTGTCTCCCTCTAAAGGGCGCCACACAGGATATAAGCTTACGGTTTAATTATAGGATGGGAAAATCCCGTTGTGTGCATGTGTGTGTGTGTGTGTGTGTGTGGGTGTGTGTGTGTGTGTGTGTGTTTGTGTGTGTGTGTAGGAGTCGGTCATCCAATTAATAATAACTGTGTTGCAATATATTCTATTCTATTCTGTTCTATTCTATTTTTTTCTCTACTATCATCAGGATTCACATTTTATTAATATTGATATTTCATGGAGTAAAATTACATCAAAGTAAAATATGAAATCTCTCTCTCTCTCTCTCTCTCTCTCTCTCTCTCTCTCTCTCTCTCTCTCTCTCTCTCTCTCTCAACATGCACAAGCATACCTTTATTAAATAACTGAATCAATCAATCAACGCATAATTTATTGGTTCGTTGGTTACATTGTCTGTAAACAAATGATTATTTAGAAATTATGCTTGTATATAAAGATTATTTAGCTGACAGTGTACAAAAAAAGGAAATAAATATTTTATAAATGGAATTCCATACAAGAGCGGCTAACAAACATCAGTTGTCAAGTTTGTTACATTTGTAACAATGACAATTTTTCATGGGGAATAAATCCTGAAACTGCTGTTTGTTTTGTCATGAATGGAAATGATTTACTGGATCAAACCAGTATACACCTCTATGTCCTGTATGTATCCGGGTAATATTAAAACACACACGCACGCACACACACAGTCTCTCTCTCTCTCTCTCTCTCTCTCTCTCTCTCTCTCTCTCTCTCTCATTTACCTGATATCCGTAAGGAAATTCCTATGATCTAATAATATGTACAAAACTTACTGTAAACATATAATTATATACATTAACATCGTTGTAGCTTGGACATTGATTATGATGAATGCACACACACACGAACACGCACACCCACACACACACACACACTCTCTCTCTCTTTGACAGACACACACATACACACACATATACACACACTATTTATTATCTATTTATTGCTAAGCTACAGCTAGGGCTAGGCAAATTCCTGTTAGTACAGGATATCGGAGCCTTCTGCGGCCTATTTCGTACAATGCGTGAACGTGCAGTATACGATCACAGGCGTATTTAACAAACTAAAGTTATTGTCACCGACACCTATATAGGAGTATTAACCGAGAAGAATGGACCCTCGGAAAGAAGAATGGACCCTCGGCAAGACTTTTGTGGATCCCCGATGATACGTAGGACTGAGCTACCCGTCCGCCAGCGGGGATCCACAATAGTCTTGCCCTAAAAGTCTAACCCCAAAAGTCTTGCCGAGGGTCCATTCTTTTTGGTTAATGCGCCTGTGCTACGCCTCAACACATGCACACTCTGCCTGTTTCCTACATCCGGCAGTGGGATTGTCGTAGTCACTTCTTTCATTCTCCTCCATTGCTTCTTTGCCGCATCACAGACGCAATAACGAAGAATAATGGACTCTCGGCAAACATGTTGTGGATCCCCGATAGTTACTGCGCTACCCGTCCGCTATCGGGGATCCCCGATAGTTACTGCGCTACCCGTCCGCTATCGGGGATCCACAACATTCTTGCGGAAGGTCCGTTCTTCCTTGCTCACCGTCACTGTTCTACAGGGTCCAAAAGGTTGACGGCGCTGGTAACTGTAGATTATAGTCACACGACACCGAAGCGTATAGGCGACTACTGGTCACATTATTCTGACACCAGCGAACCAGTTGAAGGTAAGGGGAAAATAATATGGTCATACATTGGCCAATCCGGGATTCGAACCAGGTACGTACCTTTCGGTTACTAGTAAGACGCTCTACCAACTGAGCTACCCGGCCCCACCACGGCGCTGGACATATGTATAAGGCCTTATATGTACTGCCTCCTCCAACTGAGTTACAATTGAGGCCGCTACTTTGCCGGCAGTCCTTCTTTTTAACCGCAGAGAGTACGTGGTGACCCCTTATGTGATAATGGCACTTATGTGATAATGGCACTTATGTAATAATGGCACTTATGTGATAATGGTACTTATGTGATAATGGCACTTATGTGATAATGGCACTTATGTTATAATGACACTTATGTGATAATGACACTTATGTGATAATGGCACTTATGTTATAATGACACTTATGTGATAATGGCACTTAGGTGATAATGGCACTTAGGTGATAATGGCACTTATGTGATAATGGCACTTAGGTGATAATGGCACTTAGGTGATAATGGCACTTAGGTGATAATGGCACTTAGGTGATAATGGCACTTAGATGCTATCAGTGCCAAAGGTTTGCAGATCGGTACAGGTATGCTCCTCCTGCGGGGCTGTCGGCCACTCGGGGGGGCACGTTTAGGGCTGCGAAGCGAAATTATTCTAATAGTCACGGTAGCCACTCGGCAGCTAACAATGCTTGTAGGGAGCGCCAGTTGGCGAGTGAGCTGCAACTTATCAGTACAACTTATGTTAATCTGATGAATAAAAATTGATGCAACAACAACAACAACGAGTGAGCTGCGGTCGGCTACTTTCACGACGTGGGCTCGGGCCTTACGCCTGGCAAAACAAAAGCTTGGGGTAGAATCGACCGTTCGGTAAATCTGGTTGCGGACTTGAACGCTCCGGATACTTGCGTTGCTCCCGGGTGGTGGTGGTGGTGAGGGAGGGGCGGGGTGGTGGGGGGGGGGCTTGATCCGCCTCGTCCCCTCCCCGGCGCTTGGAGCGGCATGTCTCGGTGCCTGGCGGCGGGGCACGACGCTGGGGCTGGGGTTGCGGTACAGTCGGTCCCCGGGACGGGACCCGTGTCTCGCTCGGAGAAAGTGGGTACGGCACTTGGTGCTGTTCCTGACCCATGGGTGGTCATTCATAGGCTTGAGGGCCTAGTAGGAACTCCGTCGCGGCACTTGTTGAAACGGTCCGTAGCTTGACGGAGCTTATTGGTTGCTCCTGTGCAGGAGCGGGCCACTAAAGGCGCCCTGGGTGCCGAGCGTGGCCCGGGTCTTGCAGAATCGTGTTTAAAAGCCCCCTCTCGTGGGGCTGGTGGCCATGCGCTGGGACCCTCCTACCGGGAGGTCCCGGCTGCGGTTGCCCGTTCCGATGTGGACGGTGAAGGCAGGGGTGGTTGTTCCGCCACTAAGAAAGTAGACTCATCTCGTTATGCTGACCTTAATGCTGTCGCTGAAAAGATGGTTCAGTTTGCTGCCCAGGTTGAACTGGCTCTCCGGCCTGAATTGGCCAAGACGGTGCTCGACGGCCGGGCCCGCGTAGGTAGTGGCTCGCCAAATATTGTGCAGTTGCCTGACCGGGGAGTCATTCTGTGTGAACCCAGGGAATCTGTGTGTACAGAAATGAATTTAATTTTACCATATTTTAACATGTATTTTAAGATGTTGATAATTTTATGAGAATGTCATATGCACGACTAACTAAAGGTCGTTGCCATTAACGGCACATTTTTTTTCTTTTTTTTTCTTTTTTTTGGGGGGTGGGGGGGGGTGGGGTGGGCAGGTCTATTTTAATAGTAAACGATCCTATTGTTTGTGGGATAATACATGCTACACAACATTATTGGGAGACGATAGTTGTCTTAGGTCTAAACTTTTCTTTTGCATGTTGATAAGATCCTATCCTATCCCATCCTATCCTATCCTATCCCATAACTCGGAGGTCGTAGGGGCTCCACAGATGATCATTTAACCAGCGTATTCCATCTTTCCCTTGATAAGATATCATTTAATAAAAGAGAGTTTTACCTTTCTGTTGGGGGTCTGGCTCGCATTATCGCGCGTTGTGTAAATACAAGGCATTGTTCTTTTTGGTGGCCGCATATTCGGTGAATTTGAAATGATCAAAGTCTTTTTCCTTAGATCACTGTATCTGTAGGGCATTTTGTCTGCCTTACAAATATGACAGAGTTTTTCTCATATTTTATAAAATTTCTTTCTTTCATCGTGGTCCTGAAGGATTTTTAATTTTTATATACATTTTCTTTTAATCGATCTCTAAATACACAATAGAAAACTTTTAATCTATAGTCCCCTATATGCTAATGTGTTGGGGACATTACATTTACCAGACTGACTGACAACAGCAGCTGTAGACAGACCGAAGTGGCGAACACCCTCCGCTTACGTCATCATCCCTCATGTCTCCCCGACTGTGCTGTTACAATCCACCGCAGCAGCTGCAGTAGCCAACACCTAGTGCTCTTTGGACACCTGGCATCGAAGAATTCCTAGTTGGGGCTATTGCGGGGCTGATGGTATTTTTGGTGGGGATGATGATGATGATGATGATGATGATGATGATGATGATGATGATGATGATGATGATGATGATGATCAGCTGCGGGACTGATGATGGTGGAGGTAATGCGCATGGCTACCAGCGCTTTCAAGATACAGTTGAAAGTACCGCTGAGTAGCGCTTCAGGATAGTATCCTAACATCCTCAAGATAATAACTTGAGTCCGCTATGAGCGGACGAGGCTACTTGCGAAATCACGGAAAAAGCGCAATTTGACTGCAGTGAACTCATGAAAATAGAAAAATGTAAGTTTCGTCTCCTCTAGGGGACGAATTAGGTCAAACTGTATTAGTTTCTAGGTCAACTGTCTTTTACGAACCGTTTGACAATGTTTTTGAACCGTTTGTTGACGCCGGATAGTGTCCTCACTTGGTTTCATGCAATTTAAGAATCCAACAGGGTAATTGGGTTTTTGAGACGGAAAGAGCGGAATGTTGTAGAGCAACATTCTGTATATATTTACAGTGAAATTGCGCTTTTTCCGTCACTATAGCGCTTGAAGCGGGTAGAATGCGTGTCTTGGCGATATTACGATATATCCTGTTCACGCTACGCAGCGAAGATTAGAGGTGTATCTTGAGTGCGCTGGTACCTTGGTGCAATGGGTGGATGGGGTGGATGGTGGTGATGGTGGTGATGATGTTGGTTGTGATGATGATGATGATGATGATGATGATGATGATGATGATGATGATGATGATAATGATGATGATGATGATGATGATGATGATGATGATAAGGAGGAAGAGGACGATGAGAACGAGGAGGAAGATGAAGATTATAATAATGATGATGATGATGATGAGAAGCGTTGTGCGTTTGATCCCGCCCCAGGAATTCTTCGATGCCAGGTCTCCAAAGAGCACTGGGTGTTGCCTACTGCAGCTGGTGCTGCGGTGGATTATAACAGCACAGTAAATCACAATGTTGCATGTTTCACAACGATGAAGGAGATGCACATTAATATCGGCGAAAAACTTAACAAACAAACAATAATGAATAATTTGGTGATGCTGGGTGTCGCGAGAGGCTAGTTCAACCCAGCACTAAGGCTTCAAGCCTCCAACGTTCAGTCTGCTTTGACCTATGTAAGTTAAGTCTCTGACTAGCAGACGACCGAAGTTAGGTTGTTCTCAGCATGTGTAGGCTACAGTTTCACTAAGATAAGCCGTTACCTCATCCAGCTGACCAATCACCCACAACCCCCACTAGGTGGTGTTACTATTCTCGTAGTCTCGCACGATAGCAGACCCCAGCGGGAGGAGAGTTAGTCTTTGTCTGAACAGCACGGTAGAAGGACGCACGTTGTAAAATCTCTTTCAGAAAGACTAAAGCAGATGACGGGTGAAAATCATTCATCGCAGTATAGCCAGAGCCTGACATTGTCAAGAAGGTTAATGATCAATTGTTTGTTTCATCGCGATTTATTGATATTATTGCTGTATTATGTTTGTGAAGTTTTGCCATGTTTTAGAATTGTGATTGTTAGTAAAACTTTGCTGACCACGTAGCGAACACGCGACCGGTTTCGGCACCACGAGGTAGCCTCCACTGTCCAACTGTTGTTTCTCCTATGTGTATTATTGCAGACCAGTGGCTGTACCGGAGAATGTGTATATTGTTAATTACTTCTCCATGTGTTTAGTTTAGCCATGATGTAGGTATATGTATAGGAATTATGTTGGAGATTCCAGTGAACTTAGAAGAATTGGTCGTCCCTTATTTGTTTAAGTGGATGCGATCTCAACTGAGGGCTGTTTCTGCCAACAGTGAGACGCTCTGCACAACCTTTGTAAACAAAGCATTGCAGAAATTCATCTCATATTTTGCAGACGAGCAGGCATCTTGGTCCACGGCAGGGAAGAAATCCCACAGAGAGGCAACCCTGACACGTGGCCTGCAACCTTGAGCAGCGAGAGCATTGGGCTCCACTAGCTCAATAGTCAACTACCAAGAAGAAGAGACAAGAACACGCACATCGCCGATTAAGCTAAGTCCTCCGAAACTGTGCACAAACACTGATCTGCGATAGTCTACTCGTCCAGAAAAACGATTAATAGGACAGAAAGAACTCATAGCCCAATGAGAAGACAGTAACAAATATCGAGAACAGTAGCTGCGTAGACCCATCAAGGAGCGAACTACTCCAAGTGAAATTTGGACATTTAAGTTAGTGTAGAGATTAGAAGACTTTGTATAGAGTAGAGGAAATAAATGTGATATTTACTGTTAACAAGTGGCTGGACTACCTATGTTTCATAGCCGTGTGAGAGCTAGTGTGTCAGTGGATCTTTTACCATTTACTCCCTAACTCTATAACCCTATCCACAACAGACCGAGCTAAACTTATAAATATTTAAAGGTATTAAGATTAGTCATAGGGTGATTACACTAGCCGATCTCCGCAGACGATAGACGAGTGGGTAATAGCATTCCATTGTGCAGAGCCCAGCAACAATAGACCCACCGTCACACTGAGTCCAATTAAATGCGAAGAGACACATGTAGCATTAACTGACTGTGAGTACATTAGGCTGCTTCAAGCGCTCTGTCTCTGTCTCTGTATCTTTGGGTCTCTCTGTCTGGCTCTCTGTCTCTCTTTCTCTCTCTCTCTCTCTCTCTCACTTCCCCCCCCTCCCTCTCCCCACCTTCCTTCTCCCTTCTCTCTCTTCCATCCACGCACACACGACGATTGACAAAATAAAAATTGGCTTGTCATGCTTACGAAGATGCACAGTAAGATTGAACACTTGAAACACAAAGGCAAGCCCCAGTCGTGATTAGCTTTTAACACTGAATATCAATGCCCCGCGCTTGCGCAACGCTTGTCGCGAAAAGCGACAGACGTGAAAAGCCCAAGTCATCTTGACTAGAAATCAAGTAAGCTTTGAACGAGGTCTTGCGGCAAATACTGCTGAGTCACCTATAGTTATGTTTACACAGTTTACGTCAGTTTGTAGTAGAACTAGTCTGTTACGGAATCTTCTGCTTGGACATATAATTGATTATTCTTGCGCCTCAGGCAGATACATAATTTTAAGTTATTTAATATAATTTTAAGTTTGTTATTGATTTCACTGGAATAATATTTGTATTGATGTTGTAATATTTGCGTATTTAGGCGGAGCTAGGTGATAAATCTCTGCTTGTGTTGTTGCGTTGGTCTAGGTACGATGGCAGTCTGGATATTTCATCATCTTTAGGATCGATCTCACTATCTCACTGAACCATCTTCCCGCTGTTAGGTCTACCAACCGCAATAACCATGGTTAACATTTCGCCAACCCCCTTCAGCTGCATAACTTTACAAGCTCCTCCTTCGGATAAGTGTATAAACCGAGGTCTAGATTGTGCATTTTCATAGCACGGGCTTTAAAGATCCTGACGCTCACGTCTTTGGCGCTAGTTCACAAATACACCCAGCAAACTAGGTCTCTTCTTCGCCACCAAGTCCCCCCTCCCCCCCTGACTCACACCCACACACCCTTCTGCGGTTGCCTAAGACTGTGTGCAGTTGTTTGGTTCATCAGTCAATGCCCCCAAAGGAAGCCAGTGGGCGCCTCAAGCGGTTTGAGTTAGATCCTGTATCGTTCTCGCGCCTTGAGCAGCTCTTGAACAGGAAAAGCGCTATATGTAGGAACGATTCAATGAAGTAGGTGACAGGGTATTTTGAAGAAAAAAAAAATTCAGTTGGGTTTCAATGTCATTCCAAAATACGGAGATGACGAACCTGCAAAACAGTGACTTCGACAACGTTTATTTTAATTTGTTTTATTTTTTTTTTAAAGGTATACAACAATGTTGTTATAGTGCCCACCGACACTGCGTTAAAGGGAAACACCTTTTATACGGCGACTGTGGAACGAACTCGCGATACACGTGAAAATGTGTGATAGGTGAAAATTTAATGGAATTGTAATGGAATTTACACTTGTATGTGATATGTCTCTCTCTCTCTCTCTCTCTCTCTCTCTCTCTCTCTCTCTCTCTCTCTCTCTCTCTCACTCACTCGCTCGCTCGCTCTCTCTCTCCTGTAATGTATTTTTCAGTTTGTAAATTTATTGTGCAATTGAGACACTCCCACTCCGTGTATTTTATTTTATTTCTTATTTATTTATTTATTTATTTATTTTGGGGGGGGAGAGATGGTTAGTGTATTGCGTGTGTGTTTGTGTGTGTGTGTTTGTGAGAGAGAGAGAGAGAGAGAGAGAGAGAGAGAGAGAGAGAGAGAGAGTGTGAGTGTGTGTGAAGAGAGTTGTGAAAATGTTGATCCTTTCCATCAGGTTGTTATTGCGTTAGGTATAAGTAATAACATTTAAACTGCAATAGGATATTTGTTTTCATTTGAACTAAGAACCTTATTGTACAAGTCCAGACAAAGTATATGCAAAACACCTTTATGATGAGAAGATGAAATCAGTTATAAAGTGTGGAAAATAATTTGTTGGAGAAGACATGGGGCTGAAATGGTGTTCCTCAAATGTAAACATAGACAGCTGCACAGTATGCGGCAAATCTTTGAGCGTGCAGGGTTTTCGCTACGTCATGCCCCGCGTGGCCCTCGCCTCCATCCATTCACGAGCGAGTCCTTTCATCATATCCGGTTTGCAGCAGACGACAGTTTCTGTCTGCATCCGGGAAATCGTATAAAACCAAAACCGTATGCGAGCCGGCAACAGTGCTGATGAAATCCTAGTCAAGACAGGAACTTAATAGGAGAAAAAACTAAAGCGTAACCTTCCAATATTCATGTAACACTTTTAACGATAGTGAACTTGGTACTACTTTTATGAGTTCAGTGTTTTTGTGTGTTAAATACTTCATTCAGCAGTTCAATATTTTTTAGCCGTCTGCTTTGTATTCTTCATCGGAACAGAGAGTGAGAGACCTTGATGAAACAGTAGAAGTTGTAACTGCTGGATCTGTGTAAAGAGACTGACACAAATTAAGCAGTGAATCTACTTACACCGATGAGGTAAGTAATCACTTCATTTAATATTTTTACTTTTTTATTATTATTTTTTAAAGGCCTATACCTGTACAAAAGCCGTGACCGAACTGTTGGTAAGAAAATATGTAAATGACGACGTATTTGTTTTAGCCTATAATATTAAGGAACTCCTTAGAGTTATTGCTCTAGTTAAACTTAGTTCTGTTGTTGTTTGCTAGAGACTGTTTCTGTACAAGTACTGTTTTCATTTTAACGTTTTAATTAGCTAGGTAGATGCTAAAAGTATTATTAATTTAATTGTCGAAAATTGGAGATTTAAAAAAAAAGCTTAATTAATTAATTGATTTATTTATTCATTTTTATGTATTTATTTATTCATGATTTGATAGCGATAGTGTTGATAGTAGTGGTGATAGTGATGGTGTTGGTGGAGATGAAATCATTACCGTTTTCTTCCTGGCGTCACAAGCATCACTTCCCAGAATATGACTCTAGGCACTGTGATATTTATCAGGGAGTCAGATAACCGAACAATAATAAGGAAATATAGTACTGGGCGATGTCCATAGGTCAGATATAGCTCTCAATATGACTGGCAAGAAAGCAACTTTCAAAGAAGAAGACAGACTGCAAAAGAAGAATTAGAGATGAGCGAATAAAAAAGAAGAAGAGGAAGAGAAGAAGAAAACGAAGAAAGAAAGAGAAGAAGAAAAGGATGAAAGGAGAAGAGGAGGAGGAGGAGAATAATCAGATTCAATATTTTATTACGAAAAGAAAATGATTAGTTAGTTATTCATTGCTTACAGGATCCAGCGAACTGCAAAGAACCTAATCACTGTTATCAGGACCACAAAATCTAGACCACAACTTGGTTGAAAGAGGACTGATTTGTATAAAAGATCTGCCGAAACAACCCTAGTGTTAACACTGAAGACACTCCACCAGCCGGTCACTACAATACAGCCATCCCACGCATGGGACGCAGAGGCTATGCTCTAATTTATCGAATCCCTTTTTACAAACACAAAATAGAATATAAACATCATTATAAAATATCAACAAAACACATACATATGAAATGCCTACATTGCTAAATAATATCATAAGAAGCCCTAGTGACCATTTGGCAGAAAGCGTCCAATATTCCCAAGCTGACCCAACAGACCTCAAACACAAATGTGGAGTTTTGGAAGAGTTTTCAAGAAAAAAGGTAGGTGACTGGTCTAGCGAAAAAGATAGTATAGTAGATTGATAGAACAGAGTAGGAATGAGAAAGAACAAAGGAGAAAGACAACAACAGTGGGAATTAAAGCACAACATTTCCATAAATTGGGGATACTATTTATACAGAAACCCCCGGCACCCCCGCGGTGGAAGAAAATGATTTTAGCATTAATTTGCTAATCTTACAATCAGTCCTTCTTTCAGTCGCTCACACGTTTACTTTAATCATACATCCGCATTTATGCATAGACAAATATAGATTGTATATTAAAATTTAAAAAAATTGAATAACTACTTTTGTAACAAGGAAACTAACAATAATTAATATGAAACCTTTAACTGGAACCATTTCATTTAATAAAGAGAGAGAGGTCTTAAGGATTTAAGGGGGTAGGGTGGGCGGTAGAGAGAGCTGACAAAAGAGGAACACCAATTGAGGCATGTTATAATGTATGATTTTCGAAATTATTAAGAAATAGGTTGTAAATCTTGTACTTGAAGATGTTTAATGATGTGCGGGTTTTTTTTGTTCCAAACAAAGAGTGTTCCATAACAAGGGATATATATAAAGAGAAGCTAGATTTGAAAATGTCAATTCATGGTTTTGGAAGTCTGTAATACATTGCTTACAGGGTCCAGCGGACTGCAAAGATCCGAATCAGGACCACAAAACCACAAATTCGCTGTAAGAGGATTCACCCCTGATCCGCATAAAGGTCTGACGAAACAATCCTAGTGGTAGCACTGAAGGCACTCAAACAGACGGTCACTTTACAATAAAGACATCCCACGCAGGGGACGCTGTGGCTATACTCTAATTTTTCGAACCCCCGTTTACAAAAACAAAATAGAATACAAATATCATTATAAAATATCAACAAAACACATACATATAAAATGCCTACATGGCCAAATAATAACATCATAGGAAGCCCCAGTGACCACCTGGCAGAAAGCGTCCAATATTTCCAAGCTGATCCAACAGACCTCACACACAAATGAGGGGTTTTGTCCCAGAAGAGTTTTCAAGAAAAATGATAGGTGACTGGTCTAGCGAAGACGAAGATAGTATAGTAGATTGATAGAAAGAGATTTCTCTTATATAGCGCACTTACAAGCTCAGAGAGCTTCTCAAGGCGCTGGCCCGTAATATCCAGCAATCACAAAATAGTTTGCTGGAGTCAGGATTCGAACCCACGTCGTCCAAGACGCACTCACACAAGTCGTGCGCTCTGACCACTGAGCTATCCCTGCCGCCAAGAACAGAGTAGGAATGAGAAAGAACACATACAACGACAGTTGGAATTTAAAGCACTAAATTTCCAGAAAGTGGGGATACTATTTATACTGAAACCCCCGGCACCCCAACGGGGGTGACTGGTCTAGCGAAGAAGAAGATAGTATAGTAGATTGATAGAACAGAATAGGAACGTATGGTGTGGGGAAAGACATTGATTGATCAGTTCAGTAAAGAAGCGCTATATTATTTTTACTGTAAACATCTGTTTGGCTAAATTATACTTGAACTGTTCTTGTAGAAGCAATATTTTAATATCTTTACATTTTTCATCTGTAGTTAATTCTCGATTATCTGAAATTAATCTAACCCCACTTCAATGCAGTTGATTTAGTCTTTTTTTGTTGATTTGCCGAACCATTAGACCATACAACAGAGGCATTGTTGATATGTGATAGACATGGAAGAACAATTTTCTGGCATAAGATTCAATTTAAATTTTAGTTTAGCAAGCAGAAATAAATTTTTGGATAATTTCTTACATATACTGTTGATATGGGAATTCTAGATAAAAGCTTGATCAATAAATATACCTAATACTTTGTGCTCTGACATTTGTTCAATTTGTGAACAATTAATATTCAAGTTTACAGTAATTTTAAAGGTTCGTGTTGTCTCTTTTGCGGTGATGTGATGGCCATGTTTTTAGATGTTTGTGGAAGAAGAATCATACGAGTATGGCTGCATCAATCCGTTATTTCTTTAATACTCTTCTGTAAAGATGCCCCGTTGGAGTTGTTGTTGTTGTTGTTTGTAGATTATAGTCACACGACACTTTCGCATATAGGTGACTACTGGACCGATTTATACTGACACCAGCGGGCCAGTTGTTGGTAAAGGGGAAAATAATATGATCACACGATGACCAATCCGGGATTCGAACCAGCGACCTTTCGGTTACTAGCAAGACGCTCTTACCAACTGAGCTACCCGGCCCCTCCCGTTGGAGTGCCGGGGGTTTCAGTATAAATAGTATCCCCACTTTCTGGAAATTTAGTGCTTTAAATTCCCACTGTCGCTGTCTTCCTCATTTACTCTTTCCTATTCCTGCTATGTCCTATCACTCTGCTATACTATCTTCTTCTTCGCTAGATCACTGACCTACCTTTTTTCTTGAAAACTCTTCCTGGACAAGACTCCTTGTCTGTGTATGAGGTCTGTTGGATCAGCTTGGGAGTATTGGACGCTTTCTGCCGGGTGGTCACTAGGGCTTCCTATGATGTTATTATTTAGCAATATAGGCATTTTATATGTATGTGTTTTGTTGATAATTTATAATGAGGTTTGTATTCTATTTTGTTTTTGTAACCGGGGTTTCGATTAGTTGGGGTAAAGCCTCAGCCGTCCCCTGCGTGGGATGTCTTTATTGTAAAGTGACTGGTGGGAGGAGGGCGTTCAGTTTTCCCACTAGGGTTGTTTCAGCAGATCTTTTATGCGGATCGGGGGTTGTCCGGTCCTGATTTGGCTCGGAAGAGTCCGCTGGACCTAAAGCAACAATCAATCAATCAATCAATCAAACTATCGGAGCAGTGTAAAAAGCCATCATCTGCAAAAAGGTCAAATCTTGTATTTTTGCTAGTAATGTGGAGTGGTAGATCATTTATATAAATGCAGAATAGTAAAGGACATAAAGCTGAGCCTTGTGGTACACCACATGACACAGTACCTCGCCAAAAAATATGTTCTATGAACATATACACGTTGGATTCTCCGTCATAGGTATGATTGACAAAGATTGACGACATTGGGATTTTTTAAGTAGGCAAAAAGTTTGTGCAAGAGAATGGAATGCTTGACTAGATCAAAAGCGGCTCCTGTATTATTACCAGAATTAATTGCATTGAGCCATTTGTCACATACCTTGATCAGAGCAGTTTGGCACGATTGATAAGGGTGAAAACCTGACTGATACCTATGAAGTAGAAAATGACTTTCAAGAAGAAGAAGAAGAAAAAGGTGATGATGATGATGATGATGATGATGATGATGATGATGATGATGATGATGATGATGATGATGATGATGATGATGAAAACAGTTATAGATGTTCAGTTGAAAGAAAATAAGAATTGGTTATTTTTAATATATTGATTGAAAATGCATGAAATACCTTTATAGTAGGCCTACATCTATCAATAGCTCTCATCATTACCATCATCGTTATCATCATCATCATCATCATCATCATCATCATCATCATCATGGCAAAAGTCAGAGAAAGTGGGAAAATGATACATAATTATGATACTGATGGGCTTACCTCAATGTACTACGCACGTTTTATGCCGTATCAGGCGGGAGGTCACATGCCCCATGATGTCACGTGAAGCACGTGCTGGTGCCCTGTCATAGCTTATTATCTTTTATCTTTACTTCAGCGCCTCTTATCCTCAGGCACCTCACTCCTCGTGCGATATATAATACTCCGTGACACAGTTTGTACTATTTGACTATATTGCTATCTGCCATGCCATATAATAGCATACCGCCTGTGGTGTATCGGTATGTTACGATCACATTCGCGACAACAATATTATTGCACATGTATAGCAGAACAATACGACCGACAATTTATACTAGCAGATTACCCGCGCAAGGATGTTTTCCAAGCATCACAGTATGTTCCAGGTGTCAGCTTTAAGGGTGTGTTTGTGCGTGTTAAATAAACAACAACAAAATAACTAAGGCTTGTCATGATTCACTGTTTTGATGTAGCCGACTTGTTTTTTTATCCTTGGGACTACTGAATTATTCACTGGGTGTGGGTTTTCACAAGTAAAACAGAGAGCGGTCCTTTTATTTTCCACTCTTAGTTTCTATAAATACTGAAAAATAATAAACAAACAACATCACGTTAGTGGAGGCCCAAAACGTGACAGAACACTTAACGAATCTAGGTTTGGAAAAGTGTCAGTTACTGTTCACACAACTCTCATAAAATAATCAACATTCACAATATATCTATTACCCTTCCATTCCCTGGGAGTGCTACCCTAAGAATAAGACCGACTGAATGCATCGGTGAAGATCAAGAACTGCCCGGGAAGGATGTGGAAGTGATGGGAGAGGCTGGGCGGAACAAGACATGATTTGTTTTGCACGCATTTTAATAATGAAGCCACACTGAACATGCTGGCAGCGCTGTTGTGGGACTGATCAACTCACGTCTTTTTACGTCTGTCCTAGTCGCTACTACTATTGTTCTAATTCACGAGCTGTTTGTGTTGACGCCTCTCTATCACGTCGACTTCAGTTAATTCAACACATCACGCTCATTCCCAGCCATCCCCACGCGTTCTGTCCATTAAGCATGTGAGTTGAATATTTAAAGGAAAAGCCCCAATTGGAAGGCTTTGTTTACTTTTGGACAAAACGGGTTTTACCTTAAAATTGGCATTGTTATTACATTAATGATAAAATGCCATTGTTATTACATTAATGATAAAATGGCATTGTTATTACATTAATGATAAAATGGCATTGTTATTACATTAATGATAAAATGGCATTGTTATTACATTAATGATAAAATGGCATTGTTATTACATTAATGATAAAATGCCATTGCGTGGCTCAAATCAACCGCTAAAGTTTGAATTCCCCATTTCGGTTCTGACAGGAAGTGATATCCTGTGTTTTAACGGTACAGCAATACTATTACCGTGTGACCGTTTGACACTATTTCCGAGTGAACCAAACGGCTTGAAGAATGCGTCTTCGGTGTCTGGTGTATTGTATATTTTAACAACCTAAAAACGTAAACTCCGATGGTATGGTCACGTCACCAGATCATCAGGTCTTGCAAAGACCATCCTGCAAGGAACAGTGCAAGGAGGTAGAAGAAGAGGGAGACCGAAAAAGAGGTGGGAGGACAACATTTGAGAATGGACTGATTTGACACTGAGCGAAACAATCAGGGTTGCTGAGGACAGGGAAAGATGGAGTACGCTGGTTAAACGATTATTTGTGGTGCCCCTACGACCTCCGAGTTATGGGATAGGATAGGATAGGAAAAACGATAAACCTTACGAGCAGCAATTGTATTTACGGGTTCTATCTCTTTCCGGCTTTGGTATGTGCTATTTTTAGCTCTAGAATGTTGGCTGGCTAGCCAACGACTGTTGCTATTAATAGGCACCAGACCAACGGAATTTATTGGTTTTTAAAAATAACTACACTTTAGACAGAGTTTTTGAAAGCTTATTTTTAGTGTGGCAACATTCACTGTGACTGTTAAATGTCGATGGGGCATGGTCAATGGGCCCCTTTAAAACCACCTTTTTGAATGTAATGGAATAAAACAGAGACCTCACAGCGAGTTTGACAAAATAAAGGAAAACTAACAAAGAACGGTCGCTTTCAATGATCCATGAAGAGCTGTTTGCTTGAATATGCTCCTTTTTCACGTTTACATATTCATGGTTGTTTGTGTGTGTATGTTGTTATTTTTTCCCCTTTGGGTTCCCGAACGAAGCTATGAAACTATTTTTTGGGCTCTTGTTCTTCCGTCCGTCCGAGATCCAGTCACATAGAAAAATAAGTCACATCAAACGCTCTCACACACGCTGAATCAGCTCTTCTTCACATCGTGAACGACCTCCTCTCTGCCACTGACTCTGGTAAAAATCTCTTTGTTGACCCTTCTCGATCTCTCAGCCGCTTTTGACACTATCGATCAATCCATCCCTCTATCAGCGCCTTGAGAACTCTTTTGGAATAATGACTGTGCCCTAAGCTATTTCCATTCTTATCTCTCTGATCGTTTCCAGTCTGTCTGTATCGACAACTACATTTCTGAACCCTTCAGACTTTTCTTCGGTATTCCTCAGGGGTAAGTTCTAGGCCCTGTTCTATTCACCCTTTACACATCTCCTCTGTCTCAGACATCCAAAACCTTGATTTTTTCCATCATTTCTACGCAGACGATATACAGCTCAAAACCAGTGACACTCCTCAAAACCTTCCATCTAGTCTTACCAAAACGCCTGACTGCTTTTAAAACATTTCTAACTGGATGGCTGCCAACAAGCTCCAGCTCAATGCTAACAAAACTGAAGTTATGCTCACAGGTACCAAACACAACCTGTCCTCTTCTACTGTAGACACTGTCACTCTTGTATTTTATTTTGTATATAATAAATACAATTCCGGCCGTCCATCGGTCTGTTCGTGCGTCCGTCGCGCGCCATATCTTAAGACTCACTGGACATATTTTGTTCAAATTCATTTGAACATTAGCCGGTGTTAGTATCCACCTTCCGGTAAAATCGTATTTGCACTACTTTAAAATTCAAGGTCGCTGTTGTAATTCTTATTTGTTCAATCTCAAACGGCTGGACCGATTTTCATGGGTTTTTCTTTTTTAAATGTGTATTTATGTTATGTAAACTTTTTTGTGTTCCAGGAATTGACCGGCCCCAGTGTCGTCAACGATTTCTAGAACCACTGTACACGAACTGTACATTGTGAAATCCACGTTCGCGGAAACAATGAGTACCCACATCGACAAATCTCCGGAGATGGAGAGCCTGACGCAAAACGGCTCAGCCATTACGTCACTGGAGAGCAATGAGGTCATCATCGAAGCGGCGGACAGCCGGCAGTATCCGATGCGGACGAAAGCGAGGCTGTTCCTGGCGGCCAACCTGCTACTGATCCTGACCTGCGTAGGCATCGTGCTGGGATTCGCGTTGGGTTTTGGTGTCAGGGAGCTCCACCCTTCAAAAGACACCTTGATGTGGATTGGTGAGTGTGGCTGTTGTCAGTAAGAGTGATGGGAGTTGTTGTTGTCGTTGTTCTGGCGGTGGTGGTGGTGTTGGTGGCGTTGGAGCTAAATTTTGGAGTTATGGAGCAACACCCTTCGTAAGACACTTTGAAGTGTTGCTGTAGTTGTTGTTTTTGTTGCTGTGGTGGTGGCTGTGATATGTTATTGTTGTTGTTGTTGTTCTTCCTCTTCTTCTTTTTTTTTCTTCTTCTTCTTTTTCTTCTTTTATTTGTGTTCGATTGATTGTGTTTGTTGGAGGGATTGTTGTTGTTTGCTGTAATTGTTGTTATTAATAATGACATTTATTGTGATGATGGCGACTGCGATGATGATGATGATGATGATGATGATGATGATGATGATGATGATGATGATGATGATGATGATGATGATGATGATGATGAATGCTTGCAGGCTTGCCGGGAGAACTGTTCTTACGGATGCTGAAGCTGATGATCCTTCCACTGATTGTATGCAGCGTCATCACAGGTGAGCAAACCACGCACGAACACGCTGATAGAGTGATCACCTTTTATTAACAATTCCTATTCCTGTCCTATCCTATCCTATCCTATCCTATAACTCAAAGGTCGTTGGAGCACCACAGATGATCGTTTAACCAGCGTACTCCATCTTTCTCTGTTAGCAACCTCGCGGCTTCTTCAGTGTCAAATCAGTCCATTCTCGAATGTTGTTCTCCCACCTCTTTTTCTGTCTCCCTCTTCTTCTGCCTCCCTGCACCGTGCCTTGCAGGATGGTTTTTGCAAGGCCTGATGCTCTGGTGACGTGGCCACACCATCGGAGTCTCCGCCTATCACCTCTGTGAGCATGTCATCGTGTTGTCCAATGGCTTGTGTGATGGTCTGTCGGACTTAGTTGTTGGTGATGTGCTGGGTATAGGAAATGCCAAGAAGTC